>CM029784.1:1980542-2376978 GCA_017562165.1 Ectropis grisescens
GGAATCTATTTAGGTCGTGCGTCAAAAGACAAGCTATCGTGGGGATTATCACCTCGACTCTCTCCTCGCGAGATAAAGCCCCGTGTCCCAGCAGTGGGAACATTTAGTGGGCTGCCTATGTTTATGCCAACAGCGCGCTTGCAATTCGGAGTTTAGGTCATCGAACGTCTCTACGAAAGGGTGAAATGAAATGTTTTCGGGTTTATTGAACGTCATTTTATTTAATAATAATGTTATTTTTTCTTTAATCTGATATTGATTACGAAGCAGCACATCTGTTCCGGGTTGTTTTTGTTGAACAGCACCCAGCTGACGGGATACGTCCCCTGAAATTATGAATGATTACAAAACGTCATTACTCATAACGAATCGTCCGAAAAAAGCTTTGGTGCGATGGAACACCAGGCGATCTCCCGCCTAACTCAAATAACGCTTGACATTGCTCTTTCTTTTCTTTTCGCTTAAATTAACAGAGACAGAAATAGGAAAGTCAAAGCAGATTTAGTTAGAAGGTAGACCCGCCGAAACGTAGGAAAACGAAGTTCCTTCGTAGTAGGAGCAACACAATTTCCATAAAAATATATTGCTTATTATTATTTAGGTACTATTTAGGTTTTATCCGCATATCCCCGTTCCCGTTATTTTTCCTGGATACAAGAACATTTTTTTTTTAATATCCCCCGACTACCGCGGATCTCGGATTATCTGTATAACGTTCCATTAGTCAAGCCCTTTCATTTGATACCCATATTAAGGAAGTTGTGAAAAAAGAAATGTATTTCGCCATTTTGTGGTAGCGGCCATCTTGGATTTGAAATTTGTCATAGTGCAAAGTATTCGACTAGTCAAGCCCTGCAGGGCATCGTAGACTTTGTGTCTAGAGTGGCGCGAATCTGATCTGACCAACGCATCGGACTGCGGCCTCTTATTCTTTCCCAGTAACTATCAGTTTCTTCAGGCGATCTTCCTTTCTGGCTATATGCCCAAAGTACTCTTGCACTCGTTTGAAGCAGATAGTTAAGAGCTTTGTTTTGATCTAAGCTGCTGAAGTATTGAAATATTGGTCCGATGCGCTGTCCAAGATATGCTAGTACTAGATAAAGTGCCAATGTATAAAGGGTAAGTGTGGCGGTTGGAAGCGTAGGGTTGGGAGTAAGGATCGAGCTTACTGCCGTAAGTATTTGTTGAGTAAGCTTATGAGCGGACGAATGTGGGCCGATTATGATGAATCTATGATAGCTGGGTTATATTACCACGGGTAGTCTTTTGTCGGTGTGGAGATGATAGTTGAAAGTTTGCGAGACGCCGCTTGTCGCGGGGCAGGAGAAAATGTCACAGCCAGTCATTTTCTCACTCCAAGGTCGGAAGTTATGGGAGGTCTCGATAGTACACCTGTGTTTCCAGGTTTTCTGCCGAGAATTCTGGAAAATAATAACTAGTGACTAATACTCATAATATTAAAAAAACTACGTTTGAAAAACCGACTGCAAAACACAAATATACACTCAAAGAGAAAATAATTAATATAATCGTCGTAAGCGGCTAAGGATGAGTGGGTAGCGCTTACGACAATTAAATTTTTCGAAAAATATAAATTTATATTCAGTTTTGCGTGCCTATTTGTAGTTTTGAAGTCGGGGTTTAAATGCATTTTTTTAATTTTTTACTTTTTAGTGTGTAATGGGTTGTTCTGTTATTTTTTTTTCCTAAATTACATCAGGCAGATGCATGATATTTTATTGCAGATAATAGATTACATGTAGGCCACTTTTTATCACAGGGAAATAAAGAAAACTGCGAGGGTAAAACAGTGGATACTGCTAATGATAATAATGGATAATCAACCATACATAAACTATAATAACATCGTCAGAATAAACAATTTTATACAAAAGTTCATAAAAAACTACAGGATCAACTACAAAATTTCTATGGGACCAAATGGCAGTTATTATGGACCAAACAAAAAAATAATCACGTAAATTGGATCACTAATCTCGCGAAGTAATCGAAGTACACTTCCAATCTAGAATGACTTAGGTACATACATATAAGTAAGTATTTACAGATGTTATGTGGTGTACTGCAATGTGACAAATATCCATCAAATTTTGGATTTAAGAATTACTTACTCGGCGTGAAGTCGAAGGACAGGGTTGCATTATTTCCGAGAATCAGTTTGCATCGCTTCGACCTCTTGCAAGGGTCCATGCGGACTTGGGTCACCGAACAGATATCATCCGACACTGAAAAGTCGTAAGTGTAGTACAAAGGTTAACATTTTCATTCGTAACGTTGGTGTGAACACGTATATATCCAGTAAACGTACAAACGTACCATGGAACAACAGCATGTTCCATATCGAGCAACTCGATCTTCCGCACAAGCACGGAAAGGTAGCCTTAAAGTAGCCTTAGCTAAAATATTGTTCAAATCTTTCTGTCATTTCTTGCGGGAGGGGATAGTTGCACACTAGCGCAAAGCCGCACCATTACATATAAAACATACCTGTACCGATCCATTGTCGATCATACTCACGCAGCCAAATCACTAACACATAAAAATAAAGCACCATTCACGAATCTAGCCCCGCCCTCAGTCACAGTATATTATCAAACTCACCTAAACCCACGCGGACTTGTACTTTGACAGAGGGGAAACGCATTCTACTACACAGCAGTAATGTGCAAACAAGTTTAAAGGGTTGAAGGGAATGTGTCCAGTATGATTACAGGGCATAGAGGTTAAACATCTTATATATCTGGGTGACGAGCGCAGTGCAGTACTAGGTAATGATTTGGACTCTTCGTGTTCCAATAGCTGCGTGTCACTGTGCTGTTATGTGGCAGGCACGTTGCAATGTTACCATCAGGCACATGTCCAGCTCGTCTCGTCATTTTGTACAATAAAAAAAGTGTGATGACGGAAAAAAGTTAATGGGGAATCATTATTACCCAAAGAGGTTACATACATATACTACGTATAGAATTGGCACAAATGCTTTACACCGAAAGCACGGGTAGCATCTTTCTTGCTTTGTCAATCTTGTGGAAGTGTCATACTTTTGTCGCGGCACATCGCTCTGTTGCCATATAAAGTATGCACGTCATCGGCTTACGATTGATTGGCACAAAGGAACCGTGCGGAAAATACAACTCTATACGTAGTATGTATATGTAAACCGTTTGTTATTACTTTTCATCGCGGGAAAATAAGAAAGACGGTAACTACGCGTGCAGGACCGCGGGGCACCGCTAGAGTACTAAACATGTTTAATGTCAATGTGACTAAATACCTACTAGGCATGAAGACTCATTTTTGATTTAATGTGCCATCAAAAGGCAATAACTGAATACTCAAAAACTGAAAAATAGGTGAAATAATTACTTTGTTATACTTACCGTGATATCACGATTTTAAAATAATAATTATGGACTCTCCCAAAAAACGCTTCATACAAAAGCACTACAGAAGCGTGACGTCACAGTGTCGTATTTTCTATGCGTCGCGCGTAAAGTTTGTATGAGTTATCCAATGGTAAATACATTTTCTAATAATTTCGTACTTTTTAAATGGACTTGCCCATCCAGCTCTGAATGATCATAAAGTAAGTTAAACTAAAAAATATCAAAATTAAAATGGGTAAATATTTTATTCTATTTAAATACTGTAATTGTATCAAATAATTTAATAAATATAATTGCAGGACCTGTCGTCACGCCTATTATTGTATGTTTTTTTATTGAACTTTATGCTGGTAGACATTACCCCAAATTTATATCATTCAATATTGCAAATAACAACAAAATACACATTATATTTTCTGAAGCAGAAAACTTCTCAGCAAAAACGGTCAAAATCCTACTGGTCCTACTAATTAAAAACACGAAAGTTTGGATGTTTAAATAGATGTTTGTTGTTTTGCTGCTCACTCGCGTGGGAACGTATGAACTGCAGATGGCTAACTCTCCTGCTTTCGGGTTTCAGCTTTCGTCGATGCAATCTGTTTTCAATTCCGCTGCATACGGAAAGCAGATGTAGTTGTCTGCTCTCATCGGCGAAAGCCAAAAGCAGTAATCTGTATAAATTTCGAAGGAATATTTTGGCTATCCTATGATATTCGTAGTTTAACTGTAGGAATTGTCTTTTCTATTTTTCAATTATGTGTTTTGCAATGGTAACTGTAACTTTATACCTGGTATATCCTATTGATTTATGTCATTTCGTCCAATTCACACATTTTGTTTGGTGTTTGGGACTTGATATTTTGCTCTTGTTTATTGTTTTGTGTATTAGATAACTTATGAAAATGCTTAACAATATTTGTATTTGTAATTCGATTATAATTTTTTTCTTTTCTCATTATTTGTAATTTAACTGTGTAATCTTGCTGTGTTCACATGCTTAGGGATATTTACCTGCTCAGAATTATGCTTTCTCTCTTTTTGTATTATTTTGTAAATATCCTGTTTTGTGTACCATAAATAAATAAAGAAAGCAGGAGAGGCAGTAGACCTGCAGACCGGGGGGTCCACCGCCGGACGAATAATGTCTTAGCTTTGCTATTGCCCTCTCTTTTCTTTCTGCTTTAAATGATAGAAATAGCAAATAGCGAAGCGAAAGCCGATTTAGTTAGGCGATAGAAGGGTGGGTTGAAACACATTTACATTATATTCTGGAATGTAATTATAGTCTTATCTGATTGGCTGATGTTGTTTCTTCTAAATCAAAACTACCTACATTCCCCAACAATTATTCAACTTTGTTTTTAAATTAAATATGAATTTGGTACCAGATATTGTTGGTGATTTGAATATAATGTGAACGTGAATGTGTTATTATTTACATGATTACATTGAATAGATAACCTGTTTACTAACTTTATTTTTATAACTTTGCATGCCGAAAGGCAGTATTTGGCGTACTTTAAAACCACTAACCATCTTTTGTAAACCCATATATGCATACAAATACAAATACAAATACAAAAATCTTTATTGCTGTTTGCAGGTAAGATAAGATGATACAAAACATTTAAATGATTGACCCATACAAACTGGCCTCTTCTTCTAGAGGCATACAATATGTCTGGCAACGCAGTTTCCATTGGTCTGAATTTATACAATGATAATAATAGTCAGCTGATAGTCTTCTTCTTTTTTCATTTTTAACTTTTAATCGGTTGTATCATATATGTCATCTGATTCATCATGTATTAATTTCTGGCTTCTATCCCGGTGTGTTATGTTAGTGTGATATGTTTGATGAGTACAATTACGCCAACGTCTTGTGCTTCAGCAGGATGATGTTATGGACTTTGACAAGTGTGTGGTTTCATGTAGAATCCAAGGTCTTGCAGTAGTAGCTCTTGCAGTTTAGCCGTGTGAGCAATTTTAAAGAATGTCATTATGTATAGAAAAAAAAAAAAAAAAAAATTCATTAAAATATATTTCATTTCATTTCTGAATGCAAATGGGCTACTTTTTATGTATTTAACTAAATAACTGATTACTTACCGCCTGAGCACGCAGAGTGGTTGACGATGTTAGCGGCGGCCGCAGCGAGGAGCGTCGTGAGGATCAGAAGCCGTGTGTACGCCATCTTGCTGACCAAGCGAGCTCCGGAGACCACGGCGACTCTGCGTTCTCGATCGTTCGATGTGGACCGATCTCGCTAGCTACCTCTTATATACAGGGAACGAGTAAAGTCACACCACAGAATAACCAAGTAGGCAAAATTCTGAAATTTATCTCCGTTTGCGTCACGAGAACGGATGTAGATTGTATTCGTTAGTTATTTCCTTATTATTTTTATACAATTTTGGGTTAGTTTGCAAGCTAGTTAACTTTCGGGAGCGCGAGAAACTGTTTTTAAAAACTAAATTTAAAGTTAAATTAAAACTAAATACGTCTAGATGAGCCGAAGAGTTTATTCAGACTGCCTTTGCTTATTACAATTAGCCTTAAAGAGAACTTATAATCTAACCCAGACGCAACTATGCATTTCTGGGTGGCATGGCGTGATGTCGCCTGATCCTGCGTAGGCGCAAACGCTAGGTCAGCAACTTATGCAGGTTCTCGGGAACATAACGCCTTCCCCCTCAGACCCGAAGTTATTGGAAAAGGATTTTCCATATAACTTCGCTTCTACATTTTCCTTATCCTATTTATGTTATTATATGTACTATACTCTAACTTAATACTAATGTTGTCTCTACAATACGCAATTCCAATACTTGAAAAGGGTGAGTAGAGGCAACGAGCTTATATTTAATTTAAGTATGTAGTAAAATTGGATTTGCGTTCACATTTTCAGGGTCGTTTACATTAGAATTGATTTTACGTAATTTTCGAACAAGTGGTATAAACTTTTTCCAAATGAGGTACGCCAAGCATGACGACAACACTAAATAGAGAACACTTGTGGCTATGCCAAGGCTTTTCACTTCACTTAAATTTGGAACACTTTTCACACTCTTTTTAAAAGGTAGTTGAGATGCTGCACTTCGTCTAGGTTGATATCTTGCAGGTCTATAGGTTCGGCTTCTTCTGTGGTATTATCTGGTAAGGCAGGTAAGTTTACAATAGGTAAATGGCTGTACGAATTTCCCAATTCACGGAAATGGTTCGCTCGTAAACGAAGAGCATCAATTATAACATCACATGGTTTTGGATTGTAATGAGGTATGTCCCTCTCAATGGCTCTTGGGTGACGTCATCGTCACATTTTTGGGTAAATACTTTTGTATATTTGGAGAATATAATCCAGCTGTTATCTGAAATTCTCTGGACCTTTAAATCTTCTGTAGTAATTCGGTGTGCAAACACATTTGAGGGGTGTTGTTGGTACTGCATCAATTGTTCAACGCAGGTTTCTCTGGAGTAGGGGCAATGTCGTTCTCGGAGCACAAATATTCCTTGGCAGTTATCTCTTTGCATTTTTGGGCAATTGGGCGATATCTTTTTCTCATCCTGGAGTAAATAAGGATATTGGGGAATAATGGTGAAGGTATCGGTAGTAGAGTGGTTGAGCATGGGTAATGGGTACAATTTATAATATACATAGCATTCCTGTTCTACAAGTGGTACATCTATAATAAATCTTATGTTACTATCCTTAAGGTAAGTTTTGACAGAAAATGTTTCCTCTAAATTAATTAAATTCTGGTCATTTACTGGATACATGAGGTTGCCGTATGTACTTATATCTTTCAACAACTTTAGGATTTCTACAGAGTCTATTACAGTTTTATGTAGTACTGAAACCTTGCTGAGGGCTAAAGCCGTCTGTACATCGCTGAGTTTTGTCGAAATAGAGCGGAAGTTACTTATAAAAGATTGAATACATTTATAATGTGGAAAATTACAAAGTCATCATTATCTCTAGATTTTATAAATTGTTCTATTTTGTTAACTCTGTCGTTCAATATTTTGTATTTTCGTTTACCATTTTAGACGAGTTTACTATGTGATCCAGCATTTCAGAAATAATAGTAATTTTACTAGAAATGGCTTGCTCACGGGTTTTAGTGTCCGTTATCAGTTGTTCGAAATGGATGGCGTCGTCATTGTCTAGATTTCCTGTTATTACTTTAATTAAGGAACCTAGAGGGTCAATAAGGCCACGTTTTACCCGCTTAGTTGGCATTAGTTGCCCTAATTTCTCTACAGCCTCGTCGCGGATGTAGTTTATTTGGGACTGGAAGTCTTTTGAGTTACTGACAAGAGAAGAAGCATTTTAGAAGACGATATTTTGGCACAAAATTTAGAGTACTGTTGCGAATTGAACTGTAGATCGGATGCTATGCCTTTCAGATCTATGGTTTTATTATAGACCAGCTGTCGACCTGTACAAAAGCACGGCCTTGTTTAACTGGGAGGAGACCTGGGTTTTCATTTACTTCTTGAAGTTGTAGGCCCTGGCTCAGGAACCCTCGGGTTTGCATCACCCATATCACCACCGCCAGGGGGGGCGCCACCTGCGGAGGGCGTTTTATATTTTAACTGGGACTTTAGTTTCTCTATCTCGGACTTTTATAGGTAGTACATTACGTTCCACCTCACCACATACTATTGCTTTTTGATATTTTGGCTTATCTTTAGATTGTCGTTTGTTAACCGCCTTTGCGTACAGAGTTTGACCCTCTTGGAACTGTGGTCCTATTTCGCCACCGCGTTTTTTCTCTCACCGTTTCTTTCTTACTTTTCATTTTTGCCGCAATGTGTTTATACAATTCTTGAGTTCGTTTTCGGTGGTCCTTTAATAGCTGTTGTTTGTATGCTTTATCGAATTCCACGTCAAATGTAGAGTTAAGCTCTGTGTGTCCGAATACTATTTCAAAAGGGTTAAATCTGTAGCACTGTGTATAGTATTGTTGTATGCCATTATTGCATAGGTCATCCTATTTGTCGCGTCTGTATATTTCACTTCATATTTGGCTATTCTGTAGATTTCTATTATAGTAGAGTGAAAACGTTCTACAATGCCAACGGAGTTTGGATTATTTGGTGTTGTTATGTGTAGTTTTATTTTGTATAAATCTGTAAGTTCTCTGAGAAGTTCGTTATTAAACTCAGAACCCGGGTCACAACTTACTCTGCGTGGGATGCCATAAAACTGAAATATTTAATAAGGGCTCTCACTACCTCTGGTGTAGATCGAGATGGTATTTCCAATGCTTGGCCTAATTTACTAAATGCGTCGACTATGGTTAAATAGTGTTTTGATTCTATTGAAAAGACGTCCATAAATACTTCCTGAAAGGGCGCGTCTTGAGTGTCTGTTAGTTGGAGTACTGGTTTAATTGGTTTCCTGTCATATTTGGTTGTCCTACATTTGTCGCAAGCATTGATAACGGCGGAGACCGTGTCAAGCATATCTGGCCAGTAATAATTTCGCTTAATTCTTTTCACAGTTTCGGTGATTCCACGGTGGCAAGTCTTGCCTTCGTGTAATTTTTGTATAATCCGTTTTGTTCTGCTTCATCTTCAATGTTGATTACCCGCTCAGTACATTCGTAGAAATTAATTGAGCCTTGCTTGAAAAGGGTAATTACTACGTTACTGAATTCCCGACGGTGTTGTGTTGTTTCAAAATAAATGAAGTATTTTATTTTTGGTCTAATATATTTCTTTAGAAATTCGCATATTAGATCTGGTTTGCCGTGAGGAAGGAAAACTTCTAATATTTTCTGATGCTTGGTGGAGATGTCAGTTACTTGGAGGTCGTTAGTAAATTTATGGAACACAAGTATTTGGTTTGGTTTTGTATCTACGGCTTCTTCTAGAATTGGTATGCCTAGTGACTCTAAATCTTTACCGGAATGTATAGTTTCTGTCGCGCTTGAGCTTGTGTCTGAAGGTACTAATAAGTCAGGCTCCTTTCTCAAGATTTGGTCTATGGTGTCGGTGTCTGAAATTGTAACAGGGCTGTCGGTTGCTGTTCTCTCAGAATCTGATATTGATATGGTATCTGAGTGATCTTGTTCTTCGGGGTTTACAATCATTGATCTGTTGTCGTTGTCCTCGGCGGTAGTTAGTGCATTCAACCTAAGTCGGGAGAGGGCATCCGCGTTAGCATTAAGTTGGCCATTTTTGTGCTTTATGTTGAAATCGTACTCTTGAAGGCGAAGTCGCCATCGTGTCAGTTTGCTCCTGGCTCTTTAAGTTGGTACAACCAAAGTAGAGGTTTGTGATCGGTAACAATGTCAAATTTTCTACCGTAGAGGTACGGTCGGAAGTGTTTAGTGGCCCATATTATAGCCAGTAATTCTCTCTCTATGGCACTGTATCTCTTTTCTGTTTCGCTTAGGGTTCTGCTGGCGTAAGCGATTGGTAAGTCAGATCCTATAGTCCCTTGAGAAAGTACTGCTCCTAAAGCTACCTCAGAAGCATCGGTGGTTAATATAAATGGTTTACTCATGTCCGGATACTGTAATATAGGTGCATTAACTAACAACTCTTTACACTTCTGGAAGGCTTCTATATATTTTCTGTCTTCTCTACGGTTTTGCCTTTTCTTAAACAAGCGGTTAGCGGTTGAGTAATTCTTGAAAAATCTTTTATGAATCTTCTATAGTATCCTATGAAGCCTAAGAATCTTTTAATTTCGGTCTGTGTTTCAGGGATCGGATAGTCTAACACTACTTGTATCTTGTCGTTGTTTGGTCTGAGTCCGTCTTTCGTCAGCGTGTGTCCTAAATATTGGACTTCCTTGCAAAGAAATTCCGATTTGTCTAATTGGACCTTGAGGTTGGTAAGTCTAAGTCTGTCGAAGACGGCGCGTAATTTCTCTAGGTGTTCACGGAGCCCGTTGGAGTAGATGAGTATATCGTCAAGGTACACAAGGCAATGGATACCCTGTAAGCCTCTTAATACATTGTTCATTGCTCGCTGAAAAGTTGCCGGAGCTGTCTTGAGACCAAATGGCATTCGGAGGAATTCGTAATGCCCGTTTTGTGTGGAGAAGGCAGTTTTCTGTCTATCTTCTTCTGCTATTTCTATTTGGTGGTACCCAGACGCGAGGTCTAGCGTCGTGAAATAATTGCTTTTACCCAGTTTGTCAAAAAGGTCGCAAATATTGGGGAGTGGGAATCGGTCGTCAGTTGTGATTTCATTTAGTCGCCTATAGTCTATTACCATGCGATATTTCACCTGGCCAGAGGCATCCGACTTCTTCGGGACTAAATGCACTGGGGCACTCCATGGTGAATGTGACTCCTGTATCACATTATCTTTGAGCAGCTTTTCAACTTGGTTCCTAATTTCTTCCGCTTGGGCCGGGGCTTGTCTATATGGCTTGATATAAATAGGATTGTCGTTAGTCGTCCTTATGTGGTGTTTGACCTGGTTGGTGAAAGTTAAGGGTAATTCTTCACTATAGAGTATGTCCTTATATTCAGTGCACAGTTCTAGTATAGCGTTTTGTTCTTCTGGTGGTAAGTGATTAAGTCGTAATTTTGTCAAATTTTGGGTGAGTATTTGGTCAACTTCTATGTCTGTTAAGTCTGCCGTGTTAATTTCACATATGTAATTTTCATCTGTGAGTTTTGGACTTTAAAAGGTTTCGTTATTTTTAAAGTTATGTCGGCGTCAGAAGTATTTTGTATAACGGTGGTCGCATAATAATTTTCACATTTCACTAGGGCTGTAGGCATTCGGATTTTTGAGTCGAATTCCAAAAATTTAGGATAGCGTCCCTTTTTCGAGATCTACAGGCAGCTCTACACGAGTTTCAGTGCGCGCTTGGAGGTTAAATAAGTATTCCTGGTCGTTCCAAATCAGGATATTGGCATGTTGTGTTTTAAAGTTTTGTCGTTCAGGTCTATTTTAGCCTTTAGCTTCACTAACAAATCCCAGCCAATAACTCCGTCATACTTGGGGTCAACGTCATAGATGAAGAATTTGTGATACATGTCCTGGCTGAAGGCCTTAAAGAGTGGTATGTCCGCTACCTCTGTATGAGAGCTAGACGCGTGCGTGCTTGTTACTTGAAACGGTTCGTATCTTTTGTACTGGGCGTAGTACATATCCGCTTTTGTTGGGCTGATAAAACACCTGCTACTGCCGGAGTCTAACATGAATTTGCCATCTATTTCCGTGATTTTTATATAGGGTAGTTTGAGGGCGGCATCATAATTTAGTTCGATTACCTCGGAAATCTCTGGGTCACTTCTACACGAAAATTTTCCAAATTTGTTTCTTCCCTTATATTATCATATTCCTGCACTGGTTCTTGCACTTCCATAACAGGTTGTGGACACTCCCGGGTTGGGTCTGCGTAATAATAATTCTGCTCTTCCTGGTAGTTGTTGTCGCTGTATTCGTACTCGTTCGGGTCGTCTGTTGTTCCACATTCCTCGGTGACTATTTCGTTTATGGGTAGCCTTGGCACTGGTTGTGCGGCAGTCCTCATCGTCACATCGCTAGAAAACGGTTGAGGATGACGATAGCCTTGAGGCTGCGGCGCTCTGTAACCGAATTGTCCCGGCTGTGGTCTAAATCCGAACTGATTTTGTACTGGAGGTCTGTAGCCCATCTGTTGTTGGGCAGGATGCTTATAGCCAAATTGCTGCTGAACTGCTGGCTTATAGCCAAATTGACCGGGCTGTGGTCTAAAACCTAGGGGTTGTTGGGTCGGAGGCCTATACCCAAACTGCTGTTGTGGTGTAGGTGGTTTGTACCCGGATTGATTTTGTGGCACTAATGGCCTAGCTAGCATGGGTTGTATAGCATTCGGTCTGACTCCAAAATACGGGGTCGGAAGTTATTATTTGGGGTTGCATTATTGCCTGAAAGGCTTGAGGCTTCGGATCCAGCATGGGTGGTTTGGGTGCCTGGTTGTGAAGCAACCTGGACCTCATTAGATACTGCTCGTGAAAATTAACTTCATCCATCACAGTTTTTAGGGCCTCTTCTAAACTGGTAGGGCTCTTTAGTCTTACTATTCTCACTAGGTGTTCCGGCAAATTATATAGGAAAACATTGAGAGCTGTATTATTATGGATGATGGCCTTTGCGTGTTTAACTTCGTTGGAATTAGTGACATTAGTGTTAATTTTGGAAATCAAAATGGCTCTTACATCCTGAATGCGGCTACAAAAATCAAGGTATGACTCATTAGATTTAATTTTAATGACTCCAACTCTATGGCTACACACTCTTCGCTTCTATGATCTCCGAAATGCTGAATTAGTAGTGTTTTGAAATCGTCATAACTTTCAAAGTCACCCCTTTCGCTGATAAGGGCGGCGGCTCTACCTATGACTCTACTAGTTATTGACTGCATTATATATTCGTTGCGTTGAGCAACGCCTTGAAATTGTCTAATTACATACTCGCATTTTCTGAGAAATAATGCGAGCATTTTAGTGTCCCCGTTGAATTCAGGGATGAGCTTAAGCATGTCGCGCAATAAGGGCGGTGCTATTTCGTTAAGCTCAGTCATTTTGCTGTTAAATAGTTTCTAGTTATACTACTTATATACTTACTCACTAAATTACTAGTGCAATTATAGTCACCGTTTAAATTATGTTATAACCTAGCGTACTTTTGTGCATTCGTAATCACGAGTACGTATACCTATTATATTTAATTATCTAATTGTGCAGTTCTAGTCACAGTTTAAATCTAAAAATATAAAATAATTGTGCAGTTTTAGTCACAGTTTAACCTATGTAGAGGACCTGTGCAGTTTTAGTCACCTGGTTCTACAACTTAAACTAAACAGTATTTCATGGATAGGATGGGAGGAAACGAAGGATTTTACTCCAGTGAGTACTCTGTTCGCTATAACTTACTTGCCCATCTCCGTCCGGCTCCGGTTAACAAATTTCTTTGGTTCGAGGATTACCACTGCGGCCTTCTTCCGATTTTAGGGAAAACCGCTGTCACTGCCAATCACGAAGGTACTAACACTTTTCAAGCACTAGTCACGGATTTTACGTGGTCGCGATAGCAGCGGCTGGTAATCCTACCGGCTGCGCCAGTTAACTTTCGGGAGCGCGAGAAACTGTTTTTAAAAACTAAATTTAAAGTTAAATTAAAACTAAATACGTCTAGATGAGCCGAAGAGTTTATTCAGACTGCCTTTGCTTATTACAATTAGCCTTAAAGAGAACTTATAATCTAACCCAGACGCAACTATGCATTTCTGGGTGGCATGGCGTGATGTCGCCTGATCCTGCGTAGGCGCAAACGCTAGGTCAGCAACTTATGCAGGTTCTCGGGAACATAACGAGCTAGATAATAATAAAAAAAGTGTAGGTAAACGAATTGCACAACGGGTTTTACGAGTTTTACTGTACGTGTGTAGGTATGTCACTGAACTTCTCCAAAACGACTGGACCGATTTAAATGATTTTTTTCATATGTATTTAGGTGGAGTCCTAGATGGTTTATATTCACAAATCAGCCCGGCAGATGCGCTGCCGTCGGTATCTACGTCATTTATCTGTAGTGGAACGAAGTTCGCCTGGTTGTCTTAAGTTTCGCATAATTGTACATGTCAAATTTTGGGTGTTTTCTGGTCGATCGCGACGGAACGGCTGGACAGATAGGATTAAAATTTGGAGTACAATTAGATTATTAGAGAAAAAGCTCGAAAGAGCTCAACGTTATGTACTCAAAGTAATGACACATAAACCATTCCGATATCCTACAACACTTCTCTACTATGAGTAAAAAACTCTGACGGTCCGTCAGCTCTACCTTCTCCGTCTTGTCCTCCACCATAGGGTTAAAGTCGAACCTGGATTCATTAAACCCACTACCCGATCCACAAAAAGCATCTGTGTCATCCAAAAACCCTCGACTTCTTTTCCTAGAAGGCAGTCATAGGTACTTCTCCAGCGCCTTTATGTACAATAAGCTAAATAAAATTCAGAATTTTTATCCGTTGACTCGACATTATTGCAAAACTACTTTAGAAAATTGTTTGCTCAAACAAACCTACGATTTCACAGAAATGGTGCTTGCTTATCATTATGTCCTGACAAAACTAGTATCCTATTTTGTTGTAATTGTCATCCTGAATCATTTTTTTTTTGTTCATCATGTTATATTTCTAAAGTTAATACTATCTTCTGCTTATTTAGTATCATAAGTAGATAATTGTTGTAAACAATCCATTCCGTTTTCGGCGGAGGGTATTGGTACGCCATCTCACAGATTTTCCTAGGTTGGGTACCAATGCATGGATAAACACAAAATAAAAATTACATCTGTATGAAATGTTTTTTAAGCAAATAAATATATTTCATTTCATTTCATAGTGTGGAATAGCACTAAGTTAGGCTACTGTTTATTTCGGGACAATTACGGGAATAGGAGTCACGTGTAGTGCCTATAAAACCTGGAGGCGCTAAATATTAAGGAGCAGCGTTGAATAGGCATGGAGGTCTAACGCGTAATTAAAATGACTTTTATATCATTTATACTACACCTGCTCGGAAAGTACCTTGATACTATATCAAATTTACGGTAGAAAGTACGTCATTGCATATCGAACAAATATGCGGCGAGAAAACGCATCTGAGCGGGAGAGAAAAGTGTATGAAAATCCATTTCTTACGTGGTTTTTCATTTTTAATTTTGGGTAAGACTATGCGCTGGTAACCTAAATATTAAAAGCCAAAAAGCTTTTACAGTGAGTTTTTATCTCCAAGTTCGCAAAATGACACTGGCCTCTAGCTGTGTGTTGGATGGTGTCAAACAATTTGAAAAAAGAACATGTGAAAATTGCAGACGCCATTGGCGCTATTTTCAATTTGTGTGTTGTTTGAGGATTCAGTTTTCGTAGAAAAGTAAAATAAAACTATCAAAACCTTTGGCACCACAGCCTTCTACGAGCGCAGTGCCAACAGCACAGCCAGTTATTCCTCCTACATTGTCGCAAACATCTCAAACAAACATTAATGGAAAAAGTGTTACATTAAGCTTCACTAACTGCAACAATTTCAATATTAATTTCAATTAGTAAAGATTTAGTTTTTTAATTTTCTCGTAGGTGTAGTATAAAGCACTATGTATCACTCGAGAGAAAGTGCGATTCCCGATCTCCGGTGTTTTAAAGCCCTCGCCTACGGCTCGGGCTTCAAACGACACCCTCGACGGTAATCGGTCACTTTCTCCTCTCGGTGAACAATGTACTATTACATTGTTACAGTCCAGCGATAGAATCCAGCGCTGGATTGCTTACTGGAAAAATTTAAACCCGCAGACTAGAATGCGAACTGGATTCATTGCTTTCCAGTGCCGGCTTACAAATGTAAGAAATCCAGCGCTGGGTTCGATCGCTGGACTGGAACAATGTAAACCGGGCATTGCTGTCTCTATATATTCGTTTGAAATTAAAGATAGTATAATTTGACTGGCCCCTTGGCTTAGTCGGTAATAACTCTGTCTGCGAAGCCGATGGCCGTGAGTTCGATTTCCAACCAGTGCAAATATTTGTGTGACCAATTCAAATATTTTTACAGTGTTTCTATGTATAATGAGTATGTATTTAAAACTACAAATGTATTATGTTTATAATGTATCTACAGGACTTAATCACGATTTAATTCATTGTTTAAATACCTCGACGTTTCGGCAGCGTTACAACCGCCGTGAACAGTCTTCTCGTGACCACGGCGGTTGTAACGCTGCCGAAACGTCGAGGTATTTAAACAATGAATTAAATCGTGATTAAGTCCTGTAGATACATTATAAACATTATGTGTTCAAATCGCGAAAGTTTAAAAACAATACATATGTATTATATCAGGTATTTGGCCGCCATGTCACAAGCTTCGCTTAGTTTTTGGTCAGATGGTGTTGTGTGTGAATTGTCCACCAATTTTTTTTTTTTATAATGCAAGGCCAAAGCCATCGTCGCTTTAATTAGGCGAATGAAATAGCGCGGGCCTATTGCCTAACTTTTCTGCTTGGCTCTGGTTTGTTTGGTTTATTGAAAGCATACAACTACATCTGCTTACCGTATAACGGAGTACACGTTCCATCGTGGACCGCATCGTCGCTTAACATCAAGCGAGAATGTAAACCTATAAAAGTTTAAACAAGAACAAAATTAAAAATTTTGATTAACCCCCGACTACCTCAGATTTGTTATCTGTACAACATTCTACTAGTTAAGCCCTTTCATTTGATACCCATTTTGAGGGAGTTGTGAAAATAGACATGTATTTCGCCATTTTGTAGAAGCGGCCATCTTGAATTTGAAATTTGTCACAGTGCAATGTATTCTACTAATCAAGCCCTTTCGTTTGATACCCATATTGAGGTAGTAGTGAAAAAAAAACACCATTTTGTGGTGGCGGCCATCTTGGATTTGATTTTTTTATAGTGTATAGTATTCTACTAGTCAAGCCCTTTCATTTGATAGCCATATTGAGGCTGGTTGTGAAGAAATATTTTGTCCGCCATTTTGTGGCGGCGGCCATCTTGAATCGATAATAACCAAACATAGCTAAGAACATCCGTGCGGATGTAAATCAAAACTTTCAAATAAAAAAAATCGCATCGAAATCGGCCCATCCCTTTGAGCTCTACGGTGCCACAGACAGACACACACACAAGAGGCCTATGTGCCACGTCGACCACTAAACCCGAAATTCCGTTGTGACAGATTGTTATTCTCATTCGGACAGTTTAGACAGTTAATTCATAATCTCGACAAGAACAAAATTAAAAATTTTGATTAACCCCCGACTACCTTAGATTTGTTATCTGTACAACATTCTACTAGTCAAGCCCTTTCATTTGATACCCATATTAAGGGAATTGTGAAAAAGGAAATGTAATTCGCCATTTTGTGGTAGCGGCCATCTTGGATTTGAAATTTGTCATAGTGCAAAGTATTCTACTAATCAAGCCCTTTCATTTGATACCCATATTGAGGTAGTAGTGAAAATATTATATAATTCGCCATTTTGTGGTGGCGGCCATCTTGAATTTGAAATTTGTTATAGCGTTTAGTACTCTGCTAGTCAAGCCCTTTCATTTGATACCCATATTGAGGTAGGTTGTGAAGAAATATTTTGTCCGCCATTTTGTGGGGGCGGCCTTTTTGAATCGATATTAACCAAACATAGCTAAGAACACCCGCACGGATATTAACTTTCAAATAAAAAAACCGCATCGAAATCGGCCCATCCGTTTGAGCTCTACGGTGCCACAGACAGACACACACAGACAGACAGACAGACAGACAGACAGACAGACAGACCGACAGACAGACAGACAGACATCGACGTCAAACTTATAACACCCCTTTTTTGTCGGGGGTTAAAAAGGACTATTGTCGCCAACAAACCTAATATCGAGCCGGTAGACCGGTGTCAGTGATCATCGATATCTCTACACCACCGCTGAGAACCTCGTGAAAGCTGAGAAGGATAAGTTCAGGAAATACCTTGACTTTTCTTTTTTTAACCCCCGACCAAAAAAAGGGGTGTTATAAGTTTGACGTCGATGTCTGTCTGTCTGTCTGTCTGTCTGTCTATCTGTCTGTCTGTCTGTCTGTCTGTCTGTCTGTCTGTCTGTCTGTCTGTCTGTCTGTGTGTGTGTCTGTCTGTGGCACCGTAGAGCTCAAACGGATGGGCCGATTTCAATGCGGTTTTTTTTATTTGAAAGTTAATTACCGTGCGGGTGTTCTTAGCCATGTTTGGTTAATATCGATTCAAAATGGTCGCCTCCACAAAATGGCGGATAAAATATTTCTTCACAACCTACCTCAATATGGGTATCAAATGAAAGGGCTTAACTAGTAGAGTACTATACGCTATAACAAATTTCAAATCCAAGATGGCCGCCACCACAAAATGGCGCTTTATATATTTTTTTTCACTACTACCTCAATATGGGTATCAAACGAAAGAGCTTGATTAGTAGAATACTTTGCACTATGACAAATTTCAAATCCAAGATGGCTGATACCACAAAATGGCGAATTACATTTCTTTTTCACAACTCCCTTAATATGGGTATCAAATGAAAGGGCTTGACTAGTAGAATGTTGTACAGATAACAAATCTTAGGTAGTCGGGGGTTAGTCAAAATTTTTAATTTTGTTCTTGTTTCCTCCATTCTCATTCCCGCAATGAGGGATGTTGATGTCAAGACCAGACTCGATAGTTTTCGCTAGACGGTTGGATCAAGGGTCAAATGCAGAAGGCGGTCATCCTCGACACAGCGCGTATCGTCAGAAGGTTCCTCACTCTGCAGCATCTTCAAACATCTACAGGTACGCGACAAAAGCTGGCTAGCTTTTGTCGCGTACCGTAGATGTTTGAAAATCTATAAACCTAGATCGCCAGTGGCAGCGAGGCAGGGCCCAAGCTACACTCTGCGAGGTATAAGCTGAGCTTTGCATTAGTGTGGTGATCACCAATCAGGCAGGAGCTTGAAATTTTGTCCGCGAGGTATAGGCTGAGCTTTGCATTAGTGTGAGTGATCACCAATCAGGCAGGAGCGCGGCGAGACAGAATGGCGCCGCGCCTAAGGCCGGTTGTCACACCTACACTATCCATGTACACTCACACAAATGCAAAGCTCAGCTTATGCCTCACGGAGTGTACCGGTGTTTAAGGCTGCAGAGTGAGGAACCTTTTGACGATACGCGCTGTGTCGAAGATGACCATCTTCTGCATCAGCATCCTATATATATGTTATTATATTCTTCACGTAAAGTACGGGCCAGCAAGTATTCTTTATCCACAGGCTCTTTATTAAGTTTTAAAAAGAGTGACTTATACTTCACTCGAGCCTTAGCCTTTGCTCTCCTTGCGAGACAAGGCTGTAGGCTCCTGATGGCCTGCTTATTAACCGACTTCCAAAAAGGAGGAGGTTATCAATTCGACCCCTATTTTTTTTTTATGCATGTTACCTGATTTCTCTAGAACTTCTGCACCGATTTTAAAATTTATTTTTGTGTTCAGATGGGTTTGCTTCCCGAATGGTCCCATATAAATCTTATCAAAATCGGTCAAGTAGTTTTTGAAATATGAACCATAAACTAAAATTTGCGTACCTACTAAAATCTGGAAGTTGAAGATTTCACAAAAGTTATGAAACTCGATCTTGTCAATACGAAATTGTGTAAATGGAGTCATAAAAACTTGTTTTTAGCCCCCGACCAAAAAAAGGGGTGTTATAAGTTTGACGTCGACGTCTGTCTGTCTGTGTGTGTGTCTGTCTGTGGCACCGTAGAGCTCAAACGGATGGGCCGATTTCGATCCGGTTTTTTTATTCAAGGTTAATACCCGTGCGGATGTTCTTAGCTATGATTGGTTAATGTCGATTCAAGATGGCCGCGCCCACAAAATTGCGTACAATATTTCTTCACAACCTACCTCAATATAGGTATCAAATGAAAGGGCTTGACTAGGAAAATACTAAACACTATAACAAATTTCAAATTCAAAATGGCCGCCACCAAAAAAGGGCGAATTATATTATATTTTTCATTACTAGGTACCTCAATATGGGTATCAAAAGAAAGGGCTTGACTAGTAGAATGTTGTACAGATAACAAATCCGAGGTAGTCAGGGTTTAATCAAAAGTTTTAATTCTGTTCTTGTACACTAAAAAGGGTAAAATAAACTATTTTCGTACAAAAAATTAAACCGACTTTAAAACCACAAATAGGCGAAAAATAAACTAAAATCATTATTATAAGCGCTACTCACTCATCTATTTGAAGTCGGTGCCAAAAAGTCAAAAAGTTAGTAGATTGATGCTATGTAGGCATATGGTAAGTAGGCACAGGTAAGTAGTATCTATCCACTACCTGTTAGATTTGGCTGGCACCGACTTCAAATACATGAGTGAGTAGCGCTTATGATAATGATTTTAGTTTATTTTTCGCTTTTGAGTGCCTATTTGTGGTTTTGAAGTCGGTTTAATTTTTTGTACGAAAATAGTTTATTCTTATGAAACCGTCATGCTTGTAACTTGGAGATTAGGATAATTTTATTACCATCTTTTTATTTAGCACATGTGTCTGGTACACACGAAACTCTGTTTTATGGATGGAATGAAAAGTTTTCTGGTTTGTTTGTGAATTTATTTATTAAATATGGTTTATTTCGATAGTTTGATGTTGGCTACAAAGCAGCACATCTCTTGCGCGTTGTCTTTGTTCCAGATCTTCCAGTTGATGGGATATATTCCCTGTAACAATAATAATACATCGTCATTATACTAAAACTTAAGGCGGACTTCAGACCACTTTTGAAGAAGTATTAAACCAAGTAATCTTGTTCACAGTCAATCCCCATTAAAATAGTAATAGATATATCAATCTATTCCAACTAAATATTGTAATTGCTAAGCTACTGAAACAATTTCAATGAAATTTGGAGCACAGATATAGTATCAGCCTGAACTTTGTTTAGATATCTACATCTGTTTATCCAAAGGCAGACCTAGACCAGTATAAATTAGGTAGAAATTTATTTGACAATGAGACTATGAAGAGAATAAATTCAGTTGGGCTAAAGTTTGTGGGGTCTTCCCTCACAGTGTGTTAGGACAAGTATTAGCAAAAGTATATGTACACAATCAGCTCGACTGTCATGACCATCACATCATCAGTCCGTAAGTTTAAAGCCAATTAGCAAGCTATGTTTTGTTTTAAATAAAGTTTGACGAGACAAGACTTGTGACTGATGGTAAGCAACATGCCTGCCACATAACAGCACAGTGACACGCAGCTATTGGAACATGAAGAGTCCAAATATGATTACCTAGTACTGCACTGTACTTGTCACCCAGAGATCTATGATGTTATATCTCTAAACCTAGTAATTTCACTGGAAACATTGCCCTCGGTGGCCGAACAAATTACTGTTTTCTTGGACATAATTTGTTTAATAGCACAATGGTTATAAAATTATAGGGTCAACGAGGGAATTCGGAACTCAACACTAGGCTACAATACATCTTGGGCAATATCTTGCTTTCCACTGTAAATCAGTGTTTGAATGTGGTTTAAGTTATTAACTAATGGTATCCATTAGGGATCTCCATGCAAAGTTTATAGACTGCAGGCCCGTGAATAATAAATAAAATAAATAAATTTCGGATATCCGATAGTTTCGGCCATCCCTGCCCTACAGGCGTGTGTGAGCCGCGAGCGGGCCCGTGTCGTGATAGCTGGGTTGTATTACCGCGGGTAGTTTTTTGCCGATGTAGAGATGATAGTTGAATGTTTGCGAGACGTCGCTCGCGGTCGGACAGGAGGTGAAGTCGCAGCCATTAGTGCTGCTCAGCCCTGCGAAGCTCTGCCCCTCATGGTATACCTGCGTTTCCAGGTTTGCAGACGAGAATTCTGCAAAAATATTGAAAGTCTATACTCGGACTTGTCTACTAACATATACTTCCTAAAAAAAATAAATGGCACTGATTTTATGGTTGACTCATGGCTATATCAGGACTATTCTTTTAATGCATCTGTTTTTCTTAAAATAACTATAGGTAATATTTAACAAAAAAATAACAAAGTGCTCACAGAACGATGATAGCTAATGAGATGTTAAAAATATGCAATGAAATCACTGGACAAAGTTATTTATATTAATCTAAGATAGAGATTGAATTAATGTGATTCATTTGACTGTTTTCGTGGCTTAGTTGGCATAATTAAGTCTGTTCACGAAGCGTAAATTAAAAATTGGTGGACAGTTCACCAATTTTTTATTTATTTTATTCCACCGATGTGAACGTGGAAATTGGCGTTTTTTATTCAGTTAAATTGCTAAAATCGTGTTTTGGTGAGCATGCTGAACCCAATGTTTTTAATATATTTAGTGTATCTAACATTTCGAATCAATTAACATGTATGTTTCAAAATCTAATATTGAACATTTTGCAAGTATTCGTACGATAGCTAAACGGAAAACCTAAAACTTTATCCTAAACCTAAAAGGAAAATTAAATATTAATTTGGAATATTATAAGTAAACAATCTTGTATAGGTTAAAAGTCGAGAAAAATCCCGCGATATCTACTTCATAACTGTCGTTATCGGTCGTCTGTTTTTCTGCATTTGACTTCAAATTACCTACATTGACTATCTAAGTTTAGTACCCTGTAATGGAAGCATTTTACAGGACTTAATCACGATCAAAACTATCATTTACTTATCATTCTAAAACTACCTCGACGTTTCGGCTGCGTTACCTGATTTACAACACAATTGGATTGATCTCGAATCACCACAGAGCAAAAATCCTCACGGATTCAAATCTCTGTCTTTGCCCTATCTATTTAGAATGACGGAGACTAGGGTTGTTATTCCGTGCCGGAATTATATTACTACGTGTGTTGTGAATAAGCACCCAGGTAATAAAAATTGGTGGATATTTCGCGCACAACACAATCTGACCCAAAACTAAGCAAAGCTTGTTGTACTATGGGAGCCAGATAGCTGATATAATCTTACTAATTAATATAAAAAAACAATTGTGTTCAACATGCTCACCAAAATGATTTAAGCAATTTAACTAAAACAACACCCATTTCCACGTTCAAGCCGACGACGGTGGAATAAAATAAAAATTAGTGGACATTTCACACACCATCTAACCCCAAACTAAGCAAAGTTTGTACAGTGGAAGCCAGAGAGAGAGAGTGTTAAGTGAAAAATGACCATCAAATTTTTACATTTAAAAAAAAATACACGGGTAACTCACGTTTACCACCCGCAGTGCTAAACGAGCTGCGAAACTGTGCGCGCACTCTCCTTGAAAAAGATCGCCGGACGCGATCGAAACTTGAGTCGGACTGGACTGACTATATAACGTTACCCGTGTATTTATTTAAAATGTGTAATAACCACGTTACTTTTCATATCAAATTTTTATTTACCAATTACTTACTGGGTGTAAAGTCGAAGGACAGCGATGCATTTTCTCCCAGCTTCAGGACGCATCGGTTCGGGTTCTTGCAGGGATCGATGCGGACTTGGCTCACCGAGCAGAAATCTTCCGACACTGAAAAAAAACGTTAGTTTAGTACACGAGTAAATGTTTAATCCTGAACATTTTTGTCGCGCAGTCACGAAATGTTGATCTGCCATATTGCTAACCGTAAAATATACTCATGCAACAAACTCGTTTTTTTTTTGCATGTGTGACGATGCCTAAAAGTATAATGGGAAATCAGAATGTGTGTGTTTCTCGTAACGTTACTTGATTTCTATAAATTTGTTTTTATTATTCGTTAATTGTAATCAAATATAAACCTAATTAATCAATTATTTGTTTGCTTTATTAACTGAATTATTGATAGCTAATAGCTACTAAATTAGTCTCATTTAACTCTACAAATAACGATACAATTTATAAATTTATATGAAAACTAGCGGTACGCCCCGGCTTCGCCCGGGGTACGTAATATTATAAGCTATAGCACGCAGGGATCACGTACATATCCAACGGTGCAAGAATTTATGAAATCGGTCCAGTAGTTACTGAGATTAGCGCGTTCAAACAAAAAATATTCAGCTTTTTAATATTAGTATAGATGCATCCCTAGCACCCCTAATTTCTTTTAAATAACTTGAGGACGGGTTTACCAAGAACCAATTTCATTAACATTTTATTTTACATTTTTTAATAGTTCGTACAACATCAAACCTAACTAATAGACTACAGGCCCGTGATCAACATTTATGGGTCAAATGAACCACCAGGATACCTACGTGGGATGATAGAAGGGTACAAAGTAATAAGATTCAGCACTATGTCGTCACTTGTAAGCTGTCCAACTGAGTGCAATTGAAGAGGGGGGTTCTAAACCTCGATAATTTCTCCTTGTCACATGATTTTTGTTTGGCGTTGCGGAATAATGGATTAGAAGCGGTATTCAATTGCTTCAAGGGCTTCAATTGCACTCAGTTATACAGCTTACAAGAGCTACAAGGGACGGCATAGTGCTGAATCTTTTTACTTAATACCCTTCTATCATCCTACATAGGTCTCCTGGTGGTTCATTTAACCCATAAATTTTATTCACGGGCTTATAGGCCATAAGAAAATTGTGAAGAGACGTAGAAAATTGAAGAAAACGTAATTTAAATTTGTAAACAATATTTACAATTTTAAAATTGGAAACAATAGGAGTCTAAAAGTATTCGTATTTAATTACTAGCGTTAGTAATAGAGACGATAGAGATCATACTACAACTGCGTAGTCCCTTGGGCATAGCTCAGAAAGCCCTGGCAAAAACGGTCGCTATATGCTCAATGATACCTATCATATGCTATCAAAGTAGCCAAATACGAGTAAATGATTACTTACCGTCTCGGCACGCCGAGTGTTTGACGATCTTAGCGGCAACCGCAGCGAGTAGCACCGAGAGGATCACAAGTCGTGTGCACGCCATCCTGCTGACTCGGCAAGCTCCGGGCACGAACTGTGGCGAGTGTGACTTCGCTCTCGTGGACCGATCTTCTCGTAATCTACCACTTATCTATAGGGAGCATGTGGGGTCACAATATAGAATGATACCAGTAGGTAAAGTATCGAAACTGTCTCGCTTACGTCGCGAAAATATATTGCGTTCATCAGTTTTTTTAACCCCGACCAAAAAAGGGGTGTTATAAGTTTGACATCGATGTCTGTCTGTGTGTGTGTCTGTCTGTGGCACGGCAGAGCTCAAACGGATGGGCCGATTTCGATTTTTTTATTTGAAGGTCCGTGCGGATGTACTTAGCTACGTTTGGTTAATATCCATTCAAGATGGCCGCCTCCACAAAATGGAGGACAAAATATTTCTTCACAACCTACCTCAATATGGGTATCAAATGAAAGGGCTTGACTAGTAAAATACTATAATACACTATGAAAAATTTCAAATCCAAGATGGCCGACACCACTACTATTTTTTTCACTACTACCTCAATATGGGTATCAAACGAAAGAGCTTGACTAGTAAAGTACTATAATACACTATGAAAAATTTCAAATCCAAGATGGCCGCCACTACAAAAGGGCGTTTTTTTTTTCACTATACCTCAATATGGGTATCAAACGAAAAGGCTTTACTAGTAGAATACTTTGCACTATGACAAGTTTCAAATCCAAGATGGCCGCTACCACAAAATGGTGAAATACATTTCTTTTTTCACAACTACCTTAATATGGGTATCAAATGATTAGTAGAATGTTGTACAGATAACAAATCCGAGGCAGTCGGGGGTTAGTCAACATTTTTAATTTTGTTCTTGTTTTACTTTTATTTGTTTACACTTGACCGCCATCTGGCCTGACGTTAAGTGACGATGCGGTCACGATGGAGCGTGATTACTTAGAAAAATCGATTCACTCTAACACGACCATGTTAGCAGTTTGGGAGTACGGTTCAGGGCTGTCGTTTGACGCATATTTTGATTTTAATTAATTAATTGTTATTTAATAATTACGAATTATTTATAGTGTTTATATAATCATGTTTCTAATAATATTGCTGATCGTTAACAATGTTGATAATACTAAATATAAAGTGAAATATTGATCAATAAGCATTTTTTATTTGTGACACCCTGACCCGGCTCACTGCTGTTAAATATTCTATTAATATTATATATGCCAATGTTTGTTGCTCAATCATGTCGTACCGTATGAACGGATCGTGCTGAAATTTGGAACACGGTTAGATTATACTCTGGGAAAACACATATACACACAGAAAATAACGGGCACGGGGACTCTAGACGCTGCTAGTTGATTATTAAGCATTTTTTATTTGTCACAGCCCTCACTGCGAGAGTACTTTGGATTTCTGCTGTACAATATTGTGCAGTGTGCGGTCAAACGCAACCTATTTAGCATTTAAAATATATGTACTTTGTATTCAATTTAACATGTTTGCTAAAATACCATCTGACGTCAAATTAAGTAAAGCTTGTACTAGGGTGGCCTAGCTGATATAATATTTACATTGTTTTAAATACATACTTATTTTACATAGAAAACCCCAGACACAGTACGAACATTTGAATTCATCACACTAATATTTGCACTGGGTGGGAATCGAACCCACGACCCTCAGCTTTGCAGGCAGAGCCATGCCATGAGGCCAGTCAAAAATTAATATTTTTGTTTGTAAAGATTTATTGAGATGTCATGTGTGTACAGTGTGTATGAAATGAGTCACTGGAGTATACTGCCACACATTGTTGACGCACACAACAATCGCATTTGGTGATTACTTTGCCTTATCAATTTGACATAATGACCCGGACAGCGAAATTAAGATAATTGACATCTATTTTACTAATGTTAAACATATCTGTGAAATGGGCGTTTTGGGAAATTCTGATTCTTGATACGTGGTCATTCGTTACTAGCAGATTGGGTTTTTTTTCGGAGTTTAATCCGTTCAATACTGTTTGCGTGATTATCTGTTTATTTGTAGCATGAGTTAGTCCTTACAACAACTGTTATCTGCCAGTGAAAGTCGCATTAAAATATATCGAAACGTTTAAAGTTTACATATTTAATTAGATAAACGGATAACTCACGTGTGATTTGGTTGGTACAATCCGACTCGAGTTTCGACCGCGTCTGATGGCCTTTGTCAAGGACAGAAGGACAGTGATGATGATGACATGCGTGATGGCTGTTTTTTTTTTTCAGTGACATACGGGCTGCTCTGACGCGCGCGCACTGTCCTTGAAAAAGGCCGTCAGAGGCGGTCGAAACTAGAATCGGATTGTTTGATCATGTCACACGTGAGTAACCCGTTCACCTAATTAAACACGTGTAACAACCACGTTAATTTTAATACTAAAACTTTAAAGTTTAACCCAAACAGACAAAAAAATGTTTATGCCTAAGACCGCACGGGAGAAGTGAAAATTTAATTGGGGCCTTTCACTTAGGAGTGTGTCGAGTCAGCCTCACTTGCAACCTACAAATAAAAATTTGTATGCGGTGGGCCAAAAGAAGTTTTCATTTCAAAAACTTATGCATAAAAAGCTATTAATTTAAAGGCGCTTCAATATTTTTTTTCGTCTATCGCAAAAATCTATTTCGATTGCCGGCAGCAGACGCTGGGCCATTAATGATCTTAGTTATTATATATCTGTAGATGGTCGTTGGCAAATAATGTTCCTTTTTTACACCATTGTAGAGGAAAGTCACCAAATATGGAATAGTATCTTAATATGGAATACCTTCATTTCTCTAAATCTATAAGTATGAAACGCAACACTCGACCATCTTCTGTTTCATTTGGTCTACTAACTATCGCACCCACACCATCGAGTCAGTTGCGTGAATGCTTCACGTGTGGCAGGCGTGTTTTGTTTTGTTGTCGTGCAGAAAATTTTAAAGGTAAGTAATAAACGAGTATTACCAGCTGTTAAATTTGTTTACATAAGTGTTATATACTATTTAGTATATCGGTATTATGTTTATTTCTCCATTTTGTGATCTTTTTTTATTAAAATATTGTGAATTTAAAAAAATATATAGAAGAGTTTGAACTAGTATAAAAATCCAAATATGGACAGTCGTCGGTGTCTAATTATGGAATATTCGATAAGAAGGTTTTAAGATTTCATATGATAGGTACTTGCTATTATTAAATTTATGTAATGTTTGTTTTTAGAATGTCCGATTCACAATCAACCAAACAAAAGACCTGGGATGAAGAAAAAAATGGCAC
Organism: Ectropis grisescens; assembly: GCA_017562165.1. Lineage (NCBI taxonomy): Eukaryota > Metazoa > Arthropoda > Insecta > Lepidoptera > Geometridae > Ectropis > Ectropis grisescens. The sequence continues at coordinate 2,008,717 of CM029784.1, forward strand.
AAGCTATAAAATTCGTCCGGGAAAAGAAAATGGATTAAATGCTTGATGTGTGGGCTCTGGGCACATTATGATTATGCTGGTCCAGAGTTTAATACTTGGATATGTGACTTTTGCAAGTAATTATGTACTTTCTTTCATTTATCACAATATATTATATTCATTTAATTGATCTCAAAGATATTAATGTCTATTTATTCCATATATGGATACCTATTCCATAATTGGTTACTCATTTGTGATTTTGTTTTTTGTGTTAGATTTTAATTTGATAACTAATATATTTGATTAAATGCTGTGAATTACTACATATAAATGTATGACTGATTAGTAAAAGCATCAAAATGATTTAATTTATACGAAGTTTTTCTTTTATATCCTAAAAACAAATTGATATTCTATATTTGGTGACTTTCCTCTATATGTTATCTCTACTTACTTATTAAAAAAATACTTACTACGGTAATCGGTAGAGCTTTAATTAATTTAACGCAAGCTAACAGTTAAAAGTCAACGACTTTAATCTTCTTATTTGGGCTGTGAGAAATATGTAAATGAAACAAAAAAAAATGGCAGTCATAGGGTTGCCCATAAAAGTAAAAACTTGACTCAAAATGTTGATATTTAATAGCACTGTTTTTGCACAATACGTCTACTATATACCACTAGCTACCTACACCTACAGAAATATTGGTATTACGCATGTCAGTGATGCCAATAACAAGCGCGTTCTGCTTCACCAAGGACACGAGGACAGGAGACCGAGACACTGAGACCGGAGACCGCGAGGCATTTGACATTATAGCGACAAATGTCTCGGTCTACGGTCGCGATCGCGGCGCGAATCGCCGCCTTAACAAGTATGTACCTATAAGTGGAATACGAGTACATTGCCTGAGTGGGTATTACTTGATACTAATCTCAACGTATTCAAGTCTAGATTTAACAAGTTTTCTCTAAGTTGGCGAGTTCATAGGCACAACATCGAAGTTAAGTTTTGGAGTAGGTAAATAAATAATACTGTTCAGTTTCGTACTTGTTATATTAATTGAATAAGTAATTAATTATACACATATTTCAATCTAAATACATTCTTAATTAAAAATAATACTATCTAAGTTATTGCTGAGATAATTCCTCCGCCTATATACATAACTTCAACTACAAATGAGTAGGTACAATTATTTTTACAATATATTTTAACACTGGAATTATCTCTTTGGCTTACCATTGCAGGGTGCGTAAATGTTAAAATTAATTAAGTCTTTTAATGAAATACAGAAAAATGAACGTCAAAATTCTAACTTTATGCGTAGGTACATCCCTTTTATAGGCTAATATAGATAATATTAGTCCATTTTCCAAAAATACCAAGAGTTTGGTATGGATCAAACTGGAAGATGCACTATTAGTGATATGGGGTAAATACTTGAAAAGCGGAGGGTATTCCTCTGTTTAAAAGGGTCACAAAATCAAGTCTGAGCGTTATCTAAATCATAAAATGTTTCGTTTTAGGCATGGCCTCTGTACTACATTTTTTGAATATCATATTTGCTTGCGTATGACTGTGATTTGACAGATACTAAATAATGCGGCCTGTGGATGTAGCACCTTCTACTATGAAGCTCTATTGACTCGTTATTTAATGACACCCATCAGGCAAAGATACCGATTGTAGCTAACGGCAAACAGAGTATAGTAGCATGTTCCGCAATTTCTCGCAATGCGAATGGTAAAAGTAGTAATTACATACTGTAAAATACGAAGTAATTACAGTACGTTTTTTCCGGGCATTGTTTTTGTTTTACCTATTTACAATAAACATTTAAGCTGATTATTCCATGACTTAAAAATGTTTTTATTAACTAGATTTTTACAAATACTTATGTACGTTTAAGTGCCTATACTTTAAAAATATTATTCCTCTTATTAAATAAACATATATCTAACAATCTACGACAGGGTTTCACATTAAAGTGTGGAAATAAATTTTCTAGAAAGCTTATTGAAATTTTCGACAATTGTAAAAATAAGTTCATAATGATCAGAATTTCCAGGCTTTCTTTTAGTTTTTACGCTTATTAGTTTTATGTTACTTTCATTAATAACCTTAAAAATAATAAAGCTTAGTCAATTACATTTTTTTAAATAAACTACGGAAGTGTCTTACTAAATGATTAATTGTGTAAGTATTCTTATAAATTTTTTAGGTAAGTTTTTAATAATTGACACTTTCACATTTGAAGGAAGGTAGATATTAAAATATTATCATAATATCATAGAATTCAGAAAACACGGAAGTCATTACGTATAAAAAAACAAGTGAATAAACAAAATGGCCGCCATGTATTTGTAGTGAAATTTTACTCGATCATTATACCCATATAATATAGTTTGTGTAAATCAATTACTTAATTACCTAAGATTAAAATGTTACAATAACTAAGTACAATCTTACATAGACATAGAGTAAGTATTACATTGGTAAACTAAACTTATTTTAAAGTCTTCATTTCGTTGTGGAATGTTCTGTCATGTTTCGTTGAAATGAGAATCATAACTAGCAATAAATACCCGTAAGTACAAGTAGCCAATTATTAGTAACATAATATTATACACAAATACCAAAATTCAATAGAATTATTATATTTTATTAGCATAGTTAAAAATACCACTGGCGAAATCTATTTTATTATTTTAAATAAAGAGTGACAATACGATCAGGACATGTGCCTGATGGTAAGCAACATGCCTGACACATAACAGCACAGTGACACGCAGCTATTGGAACATGAAGAGTCCGAATCATTACCTAGCACTGCACTGCGCTCGTCACCCAGAGATCGAAGATATTATAGAATAACAGAATTTCCGGTCCCGTGTTGCTTTTCTCTCGCTTTTTCTGAATAATACCTGAACAGTGGAAAATGATTGTGGGAGATAGTTCAGCACAAAGAATAAACTTAAAAAATACTTGAAATGCTACTTCTTTGTGTCGAAATACTTCAAAATTATTGAATGGTGGCGTGTGTACACGTATGTGTGTATGTAAATAAATATACGTTTAATCTCACAAGTGTTACTCACACTTATTAAAATTAGTTATGAATAATAGTATTAGTTTTTAAATTTACCGTGTGTGGCAGATATATAACTTTGTGTAATTTCTCTAACAAAATGGAACATTGGCGCCATCTACAATGAAATCGAGAACTAACTTAGGCAGTACTATTTGCATCTTAAAACGCCTCATTATCCTTGATATCGAGAAATTTTACATACATTAAGTATATCCTTACTACAAGCACCATAACACAATTATGGAATTACATCATTTTTTGACAAATTTTTCTTTCTATTTGACCCAAAATTGTTGTCCCTAGATATTTTCACGATTTAAGAGTCGGTCCTATAGTAGGTAGTTTCTGTTTAGTTCTGCTATTTCTTCGTAACCTATCTACACGATTGCATCATTTGTCTCGTGTATCACACTATGGCCAAAGTAGTGGTAGTATTATGGTCATCTCTGCTGATGTGCAAGTCTTGGTGTATCCCGGCTTCCTTCAGGATCCTCATCCGGGGCCCGAGGGGGACCCCCAGGGCGCGGAGTTTGTCTTCTCCCCACGTATGGAAGCTCTGCTGCTCCTACCTTCTCCTTCTCTAACAGAGCGGCGTATTTCTGAAAAGAAAAGAGAGTTGTTGAAAAACGAAGGGTACCTAATGGCACGTAACATACCTACTACATAGTACCTAGGGTACAGCTTAGGTTGTGGAAGGTGCAATACTTCCATATAAGTTACACGTCTGTAAAATTTAATTAATAATTAAAACGTATTTATAGCGGTAGATTCACTAGCATAACTGTGGTATTTCTTCACTTAGTTGTAGTGGTAGGACTCTTGGCAGAGTCCGCCTGGGGAAGTACCACACATTTGTCAGTTATTCTACCGCCAAGCAGTAATGTGCAAACATTACTGTGTTCCGGTTTGAAGGGCAATGTTTCCAGATAAATTACAGGGCTCAGAGATATAACATCTTAGATCTCTGGGTGACGAGCGCAGTGCAGTGCTAGGTAATGATTTGGACTTTTCATGTTCCAATAGCTGCGTGTCACTGTGCTGTTATGTGTCAGGCATGTTGCATACCATCAGGCACATGTCCTGACCGTCTCGTAACTATTTATTTAAATATCACACCATATTATTACAAAAAAAAACTGAGTTAAAACCTGTACCTACACGTCAAAACTTATAATTTTGTTAATTTCTAAGCGCTAAGCCAATATCGAAAAAATATAAGAGGCCATCTCTGAAGTATGATCTACTAAACAAAAATGAATCCACAACGTCTTTATTTTTATGGTTTGGAGCCTATAAAGTCCCAATGATGGGTAACCATATCCCTACCCTCTCCCCATTTGTTTCTATCCTGTGTTAATGTCTCCCAGTCTTTTAAGTAGCTGTCAAGGTCATCCTGACAGAACTGAGAGTATTAAGAACCACCAGAAAAAATGTTTGAAAACTGGTAAATAGGGTGGTACACTCCGCGAGGTATAAGCTGAGCTTTGCATTAGTGTGAGTGATCACCAATCAGGCAGGAGCTTGAAATTTTGTCCGCGAGGTATAGGCTGAGCTTTGCATTAGTGTGAGTGATCACCAATCAGGCAGGAGCGCGGCGAGACAGAATGGCGCCGCGCCTAAGGCCGGTTGTCACACCTACACTATCCATGTACACTCACACAAATGCAAAGCTCAGCTTATGCCTCGCGGAGTGTACCAAAAGTGTAGTAATTACCTCATATCCGAGTTTCTTGAGGAAGAGCCTCATGAGCGGCGGCTCGTCTCCGAAGAACTTGGTGAGGCGCTTCACGCGGTCAGGGTTGCTGAAGGAGAAGGGGTCCGAGTGGCGCGCGTGCCCCGACCTGATATACTGCTGAGACCTGGAATAGGGACCGGCGGCTACAGAACCACGCCTCACACAAATATCTTCACAGGGCGGGAGTCGAACCCACGACCTTCACCTCCGCAGGCAGACTTATTATCACCTAAGCCATGAGGCCAATCGAGAATAAGACTTACCAGCCTACTTAAATGTTTCTACTGGGACTCGGGGTTTCCTCTCGCAAGAAGAGAGTCAAGGCCACAATGCATCACGCTAGCCCAGTTCGAGTTGGTAGATGACACGTGACTTCGAAAGATTCTAATTAAATAAAGAAGTTAGTATCAGGATGTTGATGTGGGATGGGAAAGAACAAACTATGTATAGGTAAAGTAAAAGGAACATACTTGTACATGTGTCGGAGAGCGGCGATCTCCGCGCGGATGTTGTCCATCTCCTGCATGACGAGGTGCTGCGTGCGCATCTCGCTGGAGAGGTGCGCCACCGAGCGCGCCAGCGTCACCACGTGCGACTCCAGCCGCTGGAACCGCTTGTTGATACCCTGCGCGCAACAACGTCAATACACCTCTAAGATATAGTTGACTATGACCACAATACCGACCGAGAAACCGACTTTCAACGGAAAACTTATGAAGTAAAAAAGTTTTCCTCGAATTCTCTAGGATGTCATCATCAGATCCTGGTTTCCTTATCATGGTACCACCCTTGGAATATCTGCTTTACAACAACAACAAAAAAATCATCAAATTCGGTTCATAAACGAAGAAGTTATCCGCGAACACACATAAAAAAAATATATATATACGGTCGAATTGAGAAACCTCCTTTGTTAAAGTCGGTTAAAAAGTATACTGTGGGAAACAATATTCGACAAAGAGTTTAGGCTATATAAAGATAGAGATAAGATAAAGATAATTTATTTCCATACCAAAAGGAAAACAAATACACCGTTGATATTTTGCTAAGATATTTCCGGTATTTTGTTAGATTTTTCCCAAGGCAACGTATCAATAAAAACATAGTGTCATCTAAGTAAATAATACTGTCGTATATTTCAAATGTATTTTTGTGACCGTTATCAAAAACAGTGAAACCAATTTTAAAATTTGAATAATTTCTGAACTAATCTAGGCCGACTACAAAAGTGTCAGTCCCATTTGGACCATGAGACATATTTAGTAGGAAAGGAATTGATGGTGTTGAAAGCTTTACTAAAATCAATGAATGAACCAAACCCATAGAGAACCATTTTATGCTTGTAAGCAAAGAGATGAAGTCTGCGTTTCATTTACACCAAAACGCTGCACTTCTTATTGGAGGTTCCTCTTGTGTTCCTCTGGGTAGATATATATGGATAATAGTTTTAATGATATTTCAGAGCACTATCTATGGTTTTAAAAATTGATTATAATCTTGTACCTTGAGATCATGTTTCTTCCTGTGTTCATTAGAGCTCCGTCTCTTGTCCCGGACGGGTCGGCTGCTGACTGAGCTCGACGGGAGCGAAGACATGCTGCCGTATCGACGCTTTGAAGATAACCTGGAATGAACATTTATCATTATAGTAAACTTTCAAGTGTAGCGTAACAGAAGCATCTTCAAGATGTCGCAGTTTCGTAAACCATCAAACCCTACTGAAATGTTACAGGCATCTCATGACAAGATTACAATAGTGCTTAAGCAAACATACCTGACACACACACACACGTTTGTACACCTGAGGTTATAGTAATAGACGCAGAATGTAATAGTAGTAGAAACTAATTATCTTTATACTGTGCTGATAATCTATCAATCAATTAATCCGTCCTGCTGAACACAAATCTAGTCCAAATAGTTATTCACAAAGCTTACAGTTATATGTTGCTTAGTTGCTTTTATTTCTGAGGAATTTAAAAGTAAACTAGCAGCGCCCTACGGTTTTACCTGTTTGGTTTCCGTTATTTTTTCGCAATAAAAAATGGCATATGTGCTATTCCAGACAATAATCTGTGTTTCATATTTCAACCCCATCCAACGTGATCGAGTACAAACATCCAATCTTTAACATTACTTTATAATGTTAGTGCAATTACCGTGCTTCCCACGCAGGATGCTTCGACAAACTAGCGGGTTTCCTGACTCCCAGTAGCTGCAGAACCTCAGCGTACATGTTCTCGAGCCCCCGGAGCTGTCTCCTGATGGCTCGGGCGTCGCCCCCCGACGCGTCACTGTCCGAGCGAGCGTCCAGGAGGGACGACAGGTCCAGACTGCGCGTCGTGGTGGACGTCATATCGGTGGTGTCAAGCCCGAATACTGTAGTGAGAGAGAACACAGAAATGACATATCGTTAATATAAAGCGATATTCTGGGAGATATTAGGAATGGTTTAATTTTTTTCATGTCATGGATATATTTTCGTAATATCGAGCTCGTTATTGTTTTTAATTTTCCTCATATTAAACTTATGATGTTGGATGGTGGTGTACAATCAAATTTTGAGTGTCGTTTATGTGCGACTCAAGTATGTATTTTAGCATGAAGGATTAAGTGATATGTAATCCAGTCTAATTTACCAAAGGATGCATCTTAGAAAAAAGGAAAAAAGTGATATATAATCTAAGTGACCAAAGAATGTATCTTAGAAGTATGTACATATTTGAAGTTATGTGTTTTGTAAGGAATATAACCATCATTATTTTCCTCTATTGAGTGACAAAGTAAAACGTAACCGGCGTGATAAGTGTAGACTGCTCATAGACAAACAAAAAAAAAAGATTATGAGTGACAGCATTTTTTGTATGTCTCCTCTTTTATATAATAAGCTGCCAAATGCCATAAAAGAACTTAGCATAACAACGTTCAAAAGTAAACTAAAAAAAATGCTGATACACAAATGCTATTATACTGTAACTGAATTTTTAAATGATAAGGAAATTAATTGGAATACTAATATTTTAGACATTGTTTAAAATGAATTTTTTACAATCTTTAAACCTTATTCCATTAATATCTCAATAGATATTATTATTCCATTATGAAATTTGACATTCAACTGACATAAGACCATATAATGATATATTGTATCATGATGAATTAGTTTGTACTGTATTACATTTTGACATTCTTTGAGTATTTACATGAATATTATAATTAACGACATTTTTGATTATATACATTTATCGCACTTTATACATTCTTTGACATTCCTCACATGGATGAGCTGCAAGATCTACTAATGCAAGACCTTAGACCCTGGATGGACATATTGATCAAACTCAAAAACACAAGACAATATCCTGATGAAACACAAGACGTTGGCGAAATTGTGCTCACCAAACATTTATCTCACACAAATATACGAGGGTCAAACTGAAAGTTCTTAGAACTGGCCACTTATAAGCAATATAATAAAAAAATAATTCTATAATTTGAAAATAGAACTCTTTGCCAATATTACTGAGTATATACTTCATTCATTTGTTATTATTTGTTTTACGATTTGGCGGCAAATTGAAAATTGTCTGTTTCACGTCAACATGAATTTAACACGAGAAAATTTTCGTGCAATGATTTTTTATGACTTTCGATGTCATTTAAGTCAACAAGAAAGTTATGATAGACTACGATTGGCCTTTCACGATGAAGCCCCATCTCGTGCGACTGTTTACAACTGGTTTAATGAGTTTAAACGTGGTCGCACTAATCTCACTGATGATTTACGTGAGGGACGGCCTTCTACGGCGACGACTGAAGATAACATCTGTCTTGTGCGGCGTATGATAGAGACTGACAAAAGAGTGACCTATCAGCAGATTCGGACAAGCTTAGGCATCGGTATGAGTCAAGTGCACAAAATCCTACACGAACATTTAGCGGTCAGGAAGCTTTGCGCCCGGTGGATACCTCATAATTTGACTGAGGCTCAAAAACTCCATCGTGTGGATTGGTGCCGTAAAATGATTGAAAGATTTAACGGAGGTGACTCAAATGCTGTGTTCGACATACTAACAGGTGACGAAAGCTGGATTTACTGTTATGATCCTGAAACCAATAGACAATCTGCTCAGTGGGTGTTTCCTTTCGAGGAGTTGCCAACTAAAGCGAAGAGAGATCGAAGTGCGGGGAAAAAAATGGTGGCCTCGTTCTTTGGAAGGATAGGTCATTTCGCAACAATTGTGTTAGAGGATCAAAAACAGTTTCTGCAGAATGGTACACTACCAATTGTTTGCCACTTGTCTTGGAAAAAGTTCGAGAGAAACGACCTCGCAGTAGGATCCTCCTTCACCACGACAACGCCTCATCGCACACCGCCAAGCGAACGATCGACTATTTGGCGACATCAAACGTTGAATTACTGGGTCACCCGCCGTATAGCCGAAAAACTTAAAGGAAAGCGGTTTATGAATGCTGAAGAAGCGGTGGCTGCGTATCGCGATGCCATTGAAGAGACCCCTAAGGACGAGTGGGCAAAGTGCTTTTCATCAGTGGTTCCATCGCATGCAGCGGTGTATTGACGTGAATGGACAATATTTTGAAAAGATATAATAAAACTAATAACTGGCTAATGTAATCAGTTTTCGATTTTCTAAGAACTTTCAGTTTGACCCTCGTATATCACAACCAAATATAAGCCAGAAATTAATCTAAGATGAAGAATCAGATGACATAAATAAAAACCAGAAATTAATAGAAGATGAGGAAGAATAAGACTTTAATCAGCTGACTATTATTTAATTTTTTTATTTATAAATTTAGACTAACAAATTGTCTTGCCAGACATATTGCATGCCTCTCGCAGAGGCCAGTTTGTATGGGGCAACTTTTAAAATGTTTTGTATCATCTTATCTTACCTACAAACAGCAATAAAGATTTTTGTATTTGTATTTGTAGAAAGAAAAAGGCAGTGATATCTAATCTAAGTGATCCGAGAGTATATCTTAGAATGAAGAATTTAGTGATATTGATATCCAATCTAACCTAAGCGATTAAAGGAGGATCAAGAAAAAAAGAAGATAAGGAAGTGATATCTAATCTAAGTGACCAAAGGATGTACATTAGAATGAATGAAGAAGTTATGTCTAATCAAGGTGTTAAGGAAGATAAAACTAGATTTTATACTTACAATGTTTCTTATAATGATGGTCCCGCTTAGAAGAGTGCTTCTTGTGGGAGTGCCAGCGTGGGGAGTCGCGGCCCCTCCTCCTCTCGTCGGGGTACTCCGACCGACCCGGAAGGCTGCAACCACATTATACTATTGTTAAAATTTACGACCCTACTATGCAAACTTAATTTTCTCACTGTTGGAACTTGGCGGTTTAGCAATTTTTTTTAGCAAAGAGTGACGAGACGAGCAGGTCATGTGCCTGATGGTAAGTAACATGCCTGCCACAGAACAGCACAGAAACACGCAGCTAGTGGAACATGAAAAGTCCAAATCATAACCTAGCACTACACTGCGCTCCTCACCCAGCGATCTAAGATATTATATCTCTAAGCCCTGTGATTTCTTTGGAAACATTGCCCTTCAAACCGGAACACAGTAATGTTTGCACATAACTGCTTGGCGGTAGAAAAACTGGCAAAAGTGTAGTACTTTCCCAGGCCGACTCTGCCAAGAGTACTATCACTACAAAAACTCCATTACAGTAGTGAAGTTTCTTAATCGCGATAAGTCGCTTCTAACAAACTTTGCTGTGGTCAACGTAGGTAAAGATACCTACGTTGGGCCAGGAAGGGTCTTGACCCCCCTGAACTTGCGCTTGGTTAGACATGAAGTTACCTGTTCCTCTTGTGTATGTCTGATGAGGGCGAGAGGGGCGGCAGCGGCGGCGTGGCCGAGGAGTCGGAAGACGAGGAGTCCAGCCGCAGCCCCGCCAGCTTGGGCTCCAGGATCTGCCGTAGCTCACACTCCACCAGCCCGGCCCACTCGTTCTCTCCACCTGAAAATAGTGTTAAAGTCATTAAGACATGTTACGGTTGAATCTTAGTAATTGTAGACCTGTAGTGATAGGACTCCTTGCAGATTCCACCTTATTTATACCTCAGAGTGACGAGCGCAGTGTAGTGCTAGGTAATGATTTGGACTCCTCATGTTCCAATGGCTGCGTGTCACTGTGCCGTTATAGGCAGGCATGTCGCTTACCACCAGGCAAATGGCCTGCTCGTCTCGTCACTCTATTCTATAAAAAAAATTCTTACGTTAGAATTTGGAATCCATAGTTTTTTGACCCCAACTCAAAAACAACGAGAATGTTATTATATGGACGTGTATGTCTGTCTGTGACATTGTAGTTCCCTAACTGATGGATAAAACCAAATGAGAATCATAGGAAAAATATTTATCTCCTCCATAGGCCAAGCACCGGGGTTTTTTTTGCAACGTATTTATTTACACGAATTTATACGTAATTTTATGTTCTACAATTCAGTTACCATGATTTTTAATTTATAAACTAAACATTTAGTAAAAAAACCATACTGCAAAAAGTTTGGAGCGCTATAATTAAAAACCTATGCGATAAACAAAAAAAGTTTCAAATAAAAAAGGCCACTACAATTTTTATCGTACGATGCACGGTTCGCGAGCTATTCAATAAAACGTGTTTTCCAAGATGGCGCCTGAAGTGAACCCCCCGGCCCCTCCCGCCGCGCCTACTTGGATTTACATTCATCTTTGAACGTATTCCAAAAACCACCAGGTTCCGTACGTTGCATTACAAACCTACTTTATTTGCTGCGGCGCTTGGACTCCAAGCCTGCCGTAAGGAACTTGGTTCTAAAAACCTACTAGGTCCAGGTGTTTGCTGGCTGGGCCCCGGCGCCGGCGGCCTGGCCGCGTCGGAGTCCGCCGACGTGTCGTGGCCCGCCTCCGGTCGCCGCCCGCTCGAGTACGCCACGCTCCCGCGACCAGAGTCCACGTTCGATGACTGACCGCCGTTCTTGTCATAATCTGAACATATAACGATGCTGCTATTTCAATCGATGTAGGAGAGGACGGAAAATTGCTTATTATATGTTATTGTCTCAAGAAGCTGGTGAGTGTCAAACTATTGTGTCATCGGTAAGACATGTGATCCTACTAATATTATAAATGTGAAACTTTGGATGTTTGAATGTTTGTTGCACAATCACGTCGGAACATATGATCAGATTGCATTGAAATTCGAAACACAGAATATAGTCTGGAATAGCACACAAGATTTTTATTGCGGGGAAATAACGGAAACAGGAACTACGCGGTTTAAGCCGCGGGTCACTGCTGATAATGATGAAAATCTATTTCTAAAAATATAATAAAGCCTTAATACAACACGATAGCAAATTAGCTCTTTAACATGTAGTTAATAGAGATATCAGTGTGCCCAAACTAGGCTAAGCCTCTATCATAGACGCCCCTCAAAATTTCCAAAACATTTTTGTTTAGAGGGGATTAAAAAAAATTAAATGATCATATATTTGAATGATCATATGATTAGCATAAGTCAAAAAGTTAAAATGTTAAAATATTTGCAATTTGAAATTTAATGATAGTTTGATTGTAATCATATACTTACCTATATATGTAGGTAGGCATAGGTTTCTCTAATAATACTCCACTCAACCCTATCCTCGACTTTTCTTCTCCAGCAACTGTCTTACGGATATCGTCACTTGATTGATTGAAACGAGTGGTGAAGGTGAGTGTTGATGTACGTCAGAAAGGGGCCCCTTAAACCTACGCCCGAGTCACAAGTCTCGGGAACTACTCGAGTTTTTCTCTCTCTGCCACACGATGGACCCGGCACCCGCACGGTGAATCCATGGAATGCTAAGAAGATCGTCTCTAAGGGCAGCTGCCTATTTCTATGAAGATGGCTTACTGCTCTTAGTGTACTATGGCATAACACTATGCACTTTTTTAACGCCAATCGCCGTGATTATATTCATTGACTCCACTGTCTACATATATTTGGAATTACAGCGTGCCAGTGACATAGAATATGAGCAGAAATTACAAATTCAATTTTCAAATGACATGACGGTTAGTAAAATAAAAGAAAATCTTACTTCAACTTACAAATCTCACCTGAACTGGCTCCCGAGCCGACGCCTTTTTTCCCATGGTTCTTCAGGTCTTCAATCCTGCTCGGCGTCTGTCTCGATGACGAAGGTTGAGGATTGTATGCTTCAGCCTTTCCACTAGAATTGTATACACTATCGGCTGACTTTTGACTAGCACTCTCATCTACCAGACTCACTTGGCCTTCGTCTTTCTGCTTCTGAGCTATTGAATCTGGTGTTCGTCTTTCTTTATGACTATCGGGCGTTCTTCTCTCCTTGTGGCTATCAGGTGTCCTTCTATCTTTATGACTATCAGGTGTTCTTCTTTCTTTGTGACTTTCGGGGGTTCGTCGTTCTCTATGACTTTCAGGAGTTCTTCTATAGGCGTTTTCTTGAATTCTAGACTCTATTGACCTTCCACTAGTTCTGATTCGCTCTTCGTAACTCGACCTGCCTTGAGCGAGCCTTTGTCTGAAGCCTCCATCATCAGATTCTCTTTCGTCTAATCGTTGAGGGGTTTCATTTACTTCAAGTAAGTTCCCGTGTGAGTTTCTTCTGGATCGGTCGTGTGTCTGCGGCGTGGATAGTTCCGGTCTCGGCGGCGGTTCGTCCAGTAAGTGGGGGTGTGAGGACGCTCGTCTACCTTCCACGAAGCCTCGTTGTCTTACGATTTCTCTTTCTAATTGTTGGGGACTTCTCAGATCAGGTCGGGAATGGTTTTCGAACTGCAACAACAAATAAAGAGTATTTAAAATGATTATATATTGTTTACGTGCATGCAATACCAAAATCCTGACGTTTATTTGGTTCAACGCATATAAAACGACAATCAGCGTTGTATTACCGCCAGCCTGATGGAACGCTTCCGTAGTAGGCTTATCTTTAGAGCACCATCAGTCTATGGATAATTTGGGTGTGAAAGAAAAAACTAGTTAGATTTGTAGTGCTGTGAAGTTCTTAAATGTAGTAATTTAATTTAAGAATCGTTTCATCGCTGCCGTTCCAAAGAAACGAACAAGGAGGTCTGACCCCACTTTCGAATGCGTTGCCTGAATGGGGGTTTCCAATGGTAATAGAGATCTTGGTGTCAATCGGTTTCTTCGCGGTAAGCACGTTTTATTGTCGACCAAATCTTCAGTTAACATCAGGCCAGATGGTCGACAAGTATAATAGTTAAAAAGAACTGCTAGCTACTAATCAGACTAATATTATAAATACCAATGTTTAGATGTTTGTTGCTCAATCACGTCGTAACGTATGAACGGATCGGGCTGTTAGAACACAGTTCAATTAATTACAGTCTGGAAGAACACATAGGCAACTTTTTCTCCCGAAAAAATAACGATAAAGTATAAATACGGGGCGCGGCTAGTTTAAAATAAATCAAACATTGATTTATCTACAGATTCAATCAAATTGCAGTGACTGTTAAAGCATTTCCTTTGCACACAAGGTCTTCACGCGAAGGATACAGTAAATCAGATAATGAGTAATTTGCAAGAGATCGTTAATATCTGCCGAAGGAAGTCCATTAGACCGTAACGGTGGATTTCCGGTGGTAAATATTAATACAGAATAACTACTATCACCGACAAACCTTGACTCTGCGTACTGGTCGAAAATTACGCAGGCACTGATATTTTTAAAGTGAAAACTCCTTTTGACGCGCCACAGACAGATTTTTCGTGGGGCGTGAATTGAGTTCTAGCGTCACGCTCGGGAATGATCAGAAATCTTCGGGTAAACTCGAGGCCATGGCCATTAGCCGTCTAGAAATGCATCGGCATTTCCCATCGGTCATTGATTGGCTGACGCATTTCTAGATGGCCATGCCCTTGGCCACGCTCTCCGGTTTCACCCGATTAGTTTCCAAAGTAAGCTATCACATTCTATAAGTTTTTAATTCTAAAGCAGTTCCTATGACTGCCAATTTTTTATGTATACATATAGCACTATAGTACTACGCAGGTGTTTGACCATGAAGGTGGGATCTTTATGGTCAAATACTGGTAAAAATCTTTACCAGGCCCTGCACTACGTTCGTCACCCGGAGATATATCTACGACGATTATCTCTTTGCCCTGCAATTTTACTGGAAACATTGCTCTTCAAAGCGGACGGTAATGTTTGAACATTAATCCGCATCAATAAATATTATTTGTCGTTAATCTGATAACTGACTGGCTGAGACCGGCCTCGTGGCTGAGCGGGTAGTAACTCTGCCTCCGAAAGCCGAGGGTCGTGGGTTCGATTCCCACCCAGTGCAAATATTTGTGTGATGAATTCAAATATTTCCACTGTGTCTGGGTGTTTCTGTGTATAATAAGTATGTATTTAAAACTATATAAGTACTATATCAGCTATCTGGCCGCCATATTACAAGCTTTGCTTAGTTTGGGGTCAGATGGTGTTGTATGTAAATTGTCCACCAATATTATTAGTGTAAGTAGTTAGGTATGTAGCGTAGTGTAGTTCTCATTTTATTTTTGGTGATGTTAATGAAGGCTCTGACTGTTAGAAGAAATGTAAAGCAGTCGAGTATAGACTGATTATGATGATGGCACACTGACTATTAAAAGTAATGGAAAATATTAAAGGATTCCCCCATAGGATTAGTATTATAGGTATATAGATTAGTAGGATTTTAGGGGATGAAAGAATCATAATGTTTTTTGATCCAAATAAATGTCATTATTTTTATTTCGATTACGAGTAGGTACAAATTTATTTCGTTTTCTCACTAACGATAAATACTTTGCAACATGTGAAGCTCATAGTCAGTCCACAAACCAAATTAAGACCAAAGTAACGAGTACGGTTTCACAACAGCTTTCCAGCGACCCTACCGTTCCCACTAAGACAATGGGATCGCCTTCCCACCAATTATCTGATTCCCACGGCTGGGCAATTACGCTTGTAACAAGTGCCGGGTAGTTGCTACATTTTTATGAATTTTGATTGGGCTATTATTGCATTGGAGTTTGATATTTCAAGACCTGTGAGTTTAAGGCTACTTTTCAACTCAAACTATTTGTCTGCGATAATTTGGCGGACTATAGTGGCTTAGTTTACAGTAAGTCTGCCTGCAAAGCCGTAAGTCATGGGTTCAATTCATATTTAATGTAAATAATTGTGTGTATAATTTGTGTGTTGAGAACAAATCTTTGTTCTTATGTGATTTATAAATGTATTAGGTACAATGTGTTTTTACACTCAAGATAATTTAATCCTACAAGTTCTATTAATATTACAAATGTCAAAATTTCGATGTTTGTTGCTCAATCACGTCATAACGTTTGAACGTATTATAGTCAGAAATAACACATAAGTTGGTTATTTTGTATCGCGGGAAAATAACAGGAACGGGAGTAATACCGCGCGGCGCTACTCGTCAGTATATTTATGTTTTAACTATCCAAAACTGAAACAGTGAATCGGAGTCTCAATCATAACAGTAAATTGGGATCCCACATAACGAAATAAGTTTGTTAAACAATTCCCCAATACTTTTCATTCCCTAGCTAAAGGTACCACACTAGCATAGGCAAACCCTACGTTTCAATCATTACACAAGTCATTGACAGTTCAGCTTTGACCGAGTTCTACAACATCATTCATTCAATTAACGAATTGGTATTTAGGAATTCATTGCCGGGAGTGTTTGAATGCCTCAAGTTCATTTTTCTAAAACAAGGTTGTTCTATCGTTTCGAACTTAGTGAGAACAATGAGGGCTTAGGATTAACCTAAAAACAACTTGTACCTATCGCTGTGTTGGCTTAGTGACGGCAGTATCCGATTTCACAACCGCCACGGAGAGTCGTAGAGTCGATTCTTGCTTTTTTTAATTAAAGAGTGACGAGTCGAGCATGACCTGTGCCTGATGGTAAGCAACATGCCTGCCACATAACAGCACAATAATGTTGGTACATTACTGCTTGGCGGTAAAATAACTGGTGTGGTACTTCCCCAGGCGGACTCTGCCAAGAGTCCTACCACAACTACGACACATCCCCACTTGCAAACTCTGAATATTTTCCAAGTACGTACATGTTTTTTTGAAATAACGAAAGATTTGCACTTTACATTTCACCTGATGTAAAGCAGTTAAATTACGATGTACGATGGGATGAAAAAAAACGATTTACTCTTGACTGGAAAACACAATAATTTAACCATCGAATAAACCCACTTAGGCAACACATTCTAGTTTATTATTACATAGAAACGATGTCGTTATTTTGAACTACGAGAAGTCCGAAGTTAAGTCCAAGTTACGAGTATACACCGATGCACAAGTTTATAACATGAATATTAGTTTCTCTAGATAAACAAATTAGCATAAAGCGTTGTTCATAGGATCTAAATTATTTACATAAAATATACATTGTAACATGTACATGGGAAGACAACAAAATTCAGTAAAAATATACATATATTTTTAAAATTTGGTGAAATCCTCTTAAGGCGTTGCGCAAGCGTATCCACTTTTAGTTTCCAGTCACCGACACGGGATACTATTTGATCATAAATAAGTACTCGTATTTTTTGTGTCCTGTTACGGAACCAAAAAATGTTTACGTTTGCGCAGGGAGCGGATGATTTCCTACTGGTTCTATAGAATATTCATCAGTATCTTGTACAACCACAAAAGTGTCCATGTTTGCGCCCTACCTTTGGGTCACGTCCACACTTAATTTCTTAGTTCACAATCAAATAGAAAAAACAGCGTATTGTTGTGGCACACACCGCGTACTTCACAGTTTCATTTCATTGTAATTCATTGACGAGGTTATTGTTCTCAAGAAAACTGTTTTTGTCCTACATTATTGTGAAAACAGAAACTTAGCCATCAGACTTGTTCATAGAATTAAGTCCGGATTATTATTTACCTGTGTAAATATGCTGTGTAAACATGGGACAACATTTGCACTGGATTACCATCCTACCCAAATCCATAGTATCCATTATATCCATAGTAATGTTGAAATATTAATATTATATTTTTATTGAAGTTATACTTCTTTTAATTTTTACGACGAAATGGTGAATTTTTGCAAGGAGCTTATTCCACAACCTGTTGTCCACAGCGTAATGAAAATAAATCGCCAGAAAGCATAAATATAAAGAAAGAACGGAAATAAAGAAGTGTCCGATCAACCAAAACCAAACAATGATTTAAGAATGATTACAATGCATCGGTGTCTGATGATACATTAATAACAATAGTTTTGTAAATATTAATTACTAGCAGCCCCCACTGTATTACCCACACTACAATGTAAGCTTATCAAAATCATCTAAAACAATTAAAATAATAACGCTACCAGGGGTGTAAATGAAATGAGGAGAAATATTTCTGACCGGTGTTTGTATTCGAATTGACAATTCGAAAATGCCTTATTTTTCTACGTCCATATTTTCAGATACCAGAATAAAAGTATATTCTAGTAATTTTAGAAGTATGTTAGGCCTTCTTACCTGACTTTGGGGACCAGTTTTTAGCGACGTAAAATTGGCCATGGATCGGACATCCAGGTCTCTTTGGTAGACAGCGCTTCTTCTTCCAGGGGGGCCATATTGCTGGTACAAGGCATCTGCTCCTAACGCCTGCGGCCTGTGGGGTGATGACAGCATTTCCTGGCTTCTGTGAGGAGATGCCAGCATCTCCTGGCTCCTGGCCTGGTTGAGCATCATGTGCTGCTGGACTATTTGCTGCTGTGTTATTAGGGGCCTGCAAAATGAAGACGTTATTGATGTTATTAAGTAGTAGAATTGGTACGTGAGTTTTGATTGTCCCTTAGAAGCATCAATTATTGAAAAATCGTTTACCAGTGAAATTGACAGTCAGATGTAAAGGTACTTTCTAAATTTAAGGATTTTAGGTTCATGCAATTTTTTGACATGACCAAGCGAAAGTCCATTTAGATCTCTTTAGGGAGGTAAAAAAGATAGACAAAAGGAACAAGAATTAAAGAATATGACGCGTATACATTTGTAATAAATGTAGAATGTAGGCATACATACCTGTGAGGTGATGGACTAGGATATGCCATGTTGTTTGGTAAACCATGGCTGGCGGCATATTGCATTTCTGGCCTGGCTTGCAGCTCTGACCTGTTTTGCAACTCCGGCCTGCTTTGCAGTTCAGGCCGATTTTGTAACTCCGGTCTATTCTGCAAATCTGTTCTACTCTGCAAAACCGGTCGACCGTATATCCCTTGATCTACCTTCCTCACAACGGTGTCTCTTGAAACCGCATCAGCGTCTGGTCTCTTCCTTTCTTCACTATTGTTGAGACTTGCTTCTGGTTCAGTGTTTTTCTCATCAATACTTTCTTTGCTTTTAAATCTACTTGAAATCATGTCTTTAAGGGTATGATACGTTTTACTAACTGATTTATTGCTTTTAGGCGCATCTTTAGTGCTATCTTTACCTGTTTCAACGGTGACCGTGATCATTTGGGAATTATTTTGTTCGGACTTGCCGTAAGTTTTGGCAGGGACTGGGGGCTTTGGAGAGTCATAGTTTTGAGTCCTGGCAACGGCACCTTGCGTCTGATGCATGCCGTAACCGTAGTCTTGGTATTGGCGGAAGTCAGCTGATGTGCCGGCTTGTTGGTTCTGTAGACAAAAATTCAAAATTTAGTTTATTTAAATTATCTTCTGAGTTCAAACATTTGACGTAGTAATGGAGAAACCACTGAAAGAAAGCGTCTACAGTCCACATAGAAAATGTCTACTTATCTCTTTTATGTGGTTACACCAATGGGAAAAGAATCACGTCACACAACAATAGTAACGATGTAATTTAGTTCTCAAAATTGCTTTATCACAAGGCATAGCAAGTAAAACATGAAATGAATGCGCAATCATACTTAGTTAATGTAACAACAATACGACAAGAAAATAACTTATTTTCGTAAAAAATCCAGACATTCCCAAAACACATTCAAGACGAAATTCTGAAGCTCACATCAAGCTATTTAAGCCGCAATAGGTTTGAGAAAAGTCCGAAGTAAGTAAAACATCTCAGAATGTGTCTGTGGGAACTAGAAGACAATGGTCTATTGCCAGTATTAGCGATGGAATGAGATTGGTGGCGGTTCCACGGTGCGTAACTGTTTTGAGATTGTGTATCTTTGGCGGGTGAAAGGTATATTGTCGTACTCAAACAATATCATATTGTTACCATAAATAGGTTAGAGTTTGTAAATTAGTATTACATGTGAATTAAGGATCTTTTTCTCTTACATATTTTTTAATTTACTTATTTAAATTGGTAATTGTTGGTTTTTGCCGTGGTTTGCCAGTTAACTCTATTCTCGGTTCGGATTTTTAATGAGAATGAATTGGTGAATCTTAACGAAACTATGTATAGGTACTACGAAATAAACACGACAGAAAATTCAATCGAGTTAGAAGGCTACCGCTGTTTCCGAAACATTTGTTCAAGTTTTACGAGAGCTAAAAACTTGTAATTTTTTTAGCAATTACAAATCGATAGAGATGTTTTCGACGTTTATCGACGACGACTTCAAGCAAATCCATTATTGAGCTCAAAAGACATTTTATAATACAGCGGATTTTGCTTGTTCATAATATTTATTATTTTTCATTTGATTTAGAGTTTTGACTTAAAACCGACACTTAACAATTGAAGGTGGTAAATATTACAGGAAAAACTCTGGCTGATGATGGTAAGTAATATTAATACTATTATTCAGTTGTGATATAGAGGTAAACAACTCTATAAAATTACCCACATTTTCCAAAGCAAACTCGACCATTTTCTTGTCTTACTCACAACACTCATAAATCCCAATATGATAAACGATTAACTAATTTTAAGTTTCAATTAATGTTTCTTGTAAAAAAATATTAAATACTTTATTTTCTTCCACAACATTTTAATATTTAGGACACTTTACAAAAAAACAAAAAATAAACAAGAAAAAGTTTGACACTTTTCTTTATATTTCTAAGAAACACAAAGTTTCTGTTCAAACAAGAAAGTAAACTGGTGCACAGGTTTCTACACTCCACACAGTAATCACAACACAATTTATTTTGAAAACAATAACTATGAAGGCGCATAAAGCTGCGTGCACACAGGCGCCCGCGGCGGCGATGGCTGCGCGACCGGATGCGCGGCATCCGTGCTCGCTCGCCCCACGCCGCGTACGGCCTCGCTGCGGCAAACGCAGCGCAACAGCTGTTGCCACTGCAATATGAACAAACACTAACAACTGCCAACATTTGATTTGGTTCTTCCAGTTATTTGACTTAAAAAAATATTGGACAGAATTTGATACTGTTTCGTCTTATTCAAGCCTTGTTTAAAATAATAAAAAATACATAATGAATACCGCGCTGCAATTTCATTTCGAAGCCATGTACAAAAATTTTTGGTACCGTTATAATATTGACAATTAGGAATAATATTGCTTCGCGATAAAGCTTAAGGTCGTATGGATAATGATCCTCGTGTCTAAAAATTGGCGGTAAGCTATTTAATGCGATTCTGTTTAGAATTTCTGTAATTGTTGGTTCCGACAGATCATCGAGAACTTGAAATCATATTTCTCTACGATAAAGCGAAATTTTGAGTTCAGCAATTGAGTGCAACAATAAAGACCTCAGATTGTGACCTCAGAGTCATAGACTAGTCGGTGCATAGTCTAGTGTAAATGTGAATGGCGTGATAAGACTATGGCAATCCACGTTTTGATGAGTCATTCATAAAAACTTGGCACAGTTTTTTTCAGTCGTGTCACTTTAATTTGTCCGACGGGATAGATTTAAGTCAAACAAATTGATGACAAAGAGATATATTTTGATGTTTTACAATGACAACTTATTTTTGTATTGCCAAAATCATTAATACTCATAAGCATAAGCACCGCTCTTTATGCTTTCTATACTGGAGCTTGGAGCCTTTTCGCATTTGGAGAGATTCAAGGCCAGAAATCACCACTATGTCCAAGTGAGTGCGTATAGATGACGGCATATCTTTGAAAGATATCTGTTTTGAAACATACCGGTTTTCTTAGTGTTTTTTTACCATTAAAGCTGATGGTTAACAACAGTACAAATACAAAACTCTTAATTGCTGTTTGCAGGTAAGATAAGGTGATACAAAACATGTTAAAAGTTGACCCATACAAACTGGCCTCTTCTTCTAGAGGCATGCAATATGTCTTGCAACACAGTTTCCATTGGTCTAAATTTATACAATGATAATAACAGCCAATTGATAAAGTCTTCCTCTTTATTCATTTTTAGCTCCTAATCGGTTGTATCATTATATGTCATCTGATTCATCGTCTATTAATTTCTGGCTTCTATCCGGTTGTGCTATGCAAGTGTGATACGCTTTTTATATTCCTTATCATTTTCTCCACCCCAAGGTTGCCTGGAAGAAATCGCTTTCAGCGATAAGGCCGCCAGCTGTTTCACTAGTTTTATTGTTTTCCTATATTGTATGTGTTATTTTAAGTTGTGAACAATAAAGAGTTTTCATTCATTCATTCATTCATTCATTCATATGTTTGGTGAGCACAATTACGCCAACGTCTTGTGTTTCAGCAGGATGCTGACAAATTTGTACATCTACACTTGGAAAATAAATACTACACACTGGAAGAAGGATTTGAAACTACGACCTCAGATTGTAAAATCGGACCACTAGACCACCACCATCTTCAACTACATACTATGTTAGTATCATTTTTACCCCTACACAGAGCCCACAAATGTTACATTAACTTAGAATTCGTCGCAGCAAGCCTGCGCTTCCTACACCGACCGTTGTATTCCCAGTAGGCATCGAGTCAGCCAGCGTTAGCGTCGCTCCATGAATTTTTATTACTTCTATGTCTCTAGCCTCGTGTACCAAGGACGAATCCAATTTAATATTGCCCGTGTATATTTAGAAGTGTTCGTTCACCTCAGCGCGGGTGATTTCCGGATATCGACAAAGCCTCCATGATAACCCTTGACGTTGTAACTATTTCAAACATAGGTAACAAAAGATTTTCTTTTATATTTTATTTCGTTTTACGAGACCAAACACTTTGATAACTTTTTTAGAATTACATACATAGATACAATATTAATCTTCCAACATAAAATGAATATAAGCAGATACGGTCTTGTGATGTTTCTGTGCAAAGGTGGAGTAACTAAAAATTTATTATAACTCTACTCAGTTGATGAAACTTACAATTCTAGTTTTCGGTCCAATTTGTAAAACTAAAACAATGATATTAATATTTAATTATCAAAGTTATTATTAATTTTTATTCTTCCTATTCAATAATCAATCAAAATCATAGAATATATGAGGATACAATATACATCCTTTACCATGATAGTTTTTTTCGAGCAAACTATGTTTTTTACCGCTCATCGTGGATCGTGAGTATGAAAAGTGAAGTATATTATAAAACATGAGTATTTACATGAGTAGTTCTTTTATTAAATGATTTGGTAGAAGAAAATCTTACGGGTTCGTATCACCAACATATTAATTTACTCCACTAAATGATATGTAGACCAGCAGAGAGGCACGTGCACGCTATAC
Organism: Ectropis grisescens; assembly: GCA_017562165.1. NCBI lineage: Eukaryota > Metazoa > Arthropoda > Insecta > Lepidoptera > Geometridae > Ectropis > Ectropis grisescens. The sequence goes on from CM029784.1 coordinate 2,032,219, forward strand.
CACAGAATAAATATTAGTATAAATTATATTAGTGGCTATAGGTTTTTTCTACAACTTTTTTTTATATATATGCAGTCCTAATGACTGCCAATTTTTTTTGTGTTACAGGATCATCAGGGTGACCTAATATTAGTCTCTTTATCTCCAACAATGGATGACATAAAGACTTGCTTCTGTCATCGCAAATGGATCACTACATTGTTATAGAAGTAATGGTATGCAGTCATGCATAGATAGATAGAAACTCTTTACTGTCACAGTACAAAAATAAATAAGCAAAATAACATATCTTGAAAGCTAGTGACGCCAATGTTATCTTTATCGCTAATAGCTATCTCTACGAGACAACAAAAGCTTCTTGCTTCATAGTTTAGTCCTTACCACTATTATTGTAAGACCATAATGTACACTCTTAGTGGCAAATAAAGTTTTGAATTTTGAATTGAATTTGAATTTTAATTGAACCCCAACTTTTGATGTCAAAGATTTCTGTATATCGGTGTTCTAAGCGACTTACCGATATCTTTTTCTATTACATACCTAAAACACAAGGGAAACCACAGCGAATAGTAAAGCTCTGTGAAAATAAGTAAAAAGGCCTAACTCGTGAAGGATTTGAACCTCCGCCCTCAGATGGTCAAGTAACTTTGTACATCGGTGCTTTCACCTACTGAGCTAACGAGTCCTGAGACTCATTCTACGAAACAAGTGAATGCAGTCGTCAACATGACGTCACGGGTCACGGGATGCATGAGCGCCAAAATCTCAGTTCTAGTATGACGCTAAAGTAACGTAAATTATATTACTAAAATTATAAACTCACAGTATGTGCAGATGAATAATAGTTCCTGTTTATTACAGTGATTTATTAAGCTCATGATATAAGTTTTCTGCGTTGTGTAACGTCCATTCATGTAATCAAACCAGATACAGTCCGTTTTAAAAAAACTCGCAGTATTTTTCTAAGAGCAGATGTACGAGTCTATCGTTACACTACACGGCGCGCTGCTGGTTTATTGTAATTTGGACCAAAATTACGAGCCTAGTACAGATTCACAACTTACAAGGGAAACCACATTCCACAATAAATCGCTGAAAAAAAACATTAAAAAGGTCTGACTCGTGAAGGATTTGAACCTCCGCCCTCCGATGGTCAAGTAACTTTGTATATCGGTGCTCTCACCTACTGAGCTAACGAGTCCTGTGAGTCATTGCACGAAACAAGTGAATGCAATCGTGAATATGAGGTCACGGGATGCACGAGTGCCAAAACACTCGTAATAAGAGTACTAGCATAATGTAACATTATGCAAATCAGATTACTAGTTCTATAAAATTCAACAGTTGGTGTAGATGGATATTTGTTCATACTTATTACATCGAATTTTCTAAGCACAAATACAAAGTTCTTTTCCTTTATATATCAATAAAGAAAAAGCGATTAATCAAATAAATAGAAAATAATGTGATGAAAATAACTGAAATTTCTTATTATTCATCAGATAGCCAAAATCACGGAGTTATAACACTATCGCTAGGGAAAATACTGTCACGAATACGAAGCTGAAAAAATCTAGTAAAAACATCCAACTCGTGAAGGATTTGAACCTCCGCCCTCCGATTGTCAAGTAAATTTGTATATCAGTGCTCTCACCTACTGAGCTAACGAGTCCTTTCAGTAGTCACTCAGTAGCTCAGTAGTCTGCTTTCAGAAATCTAGAACAAAGATAAATTACAGTCTAGAATGACACATAATAGGCTAATTTTCATTCCGGGAATATAGTGGAAATGGAAACTAAACGGGTAAAACCGCGAGGCACAGCTGGTTTATTAGAATTTAAACCGAAGTCGCGAGCTTATCACAGATTCACAACGGAAACCACAGTCCATAATAAATCGCTGCAAAATCCCGTAAAAAGGCCTGACTCGTGAAGGATTTGAACCTCCGCCCTCCGATGGTCAAGTACAGTCCGCGAGCTGAGCTTTGCATTAGTGTGAGTGATCACCAAAAGTACAGTCAGACAACAAACTCTTAAAATATAATATCATTATATTTTAGGTAGGTACTTAAGGCATAACATAAGTCAGAGAAGTATTCTAGTATTAAAATAAAATAAAACTAAATTGATAAAATAAAGTCCAGCTGTGTATTTGACTGATGAGTACATATTATTGTGTGATTATTACAAAAAATTCAATTTGAAAGACAAAATAACTACACATCTTCTACACCAGACATTGCACCATAGTCACTTTCTTTATCACTATCATTACTATTGATCATATTATATTACTATCATTTTCACTCTCGTCTGATGTGTCGTTTGTTTTAATAATTAATCTTTCCGTTATATTGTCAATAACGGCGTCGTATCCATGAAACTTTCTTTCTTCTTTTATTGCATGGTCACAAACATTTTTCCATTTCTGTACAGTGATACTTTCAATTTTTTCATTTGCTAACCTCATTATTGTATCCATATTCATTGACACGTTTTTTTTCGCGACGTATCCTTTTATCATTGCCCATATATTTTCAATCAGATTGAAATCTGGGTGATAGGGTGGTAGACATGGTATAATAATATAACTCCGCCTGGTACTCTCTTCCGAGACTCGGGAACCACGTGACTGACACAAGCCTACGTCATCATGCTGTTTACAGGTTCTCAAACTTTAAAATGTGGGAGAATTTGAAACAACAACGGTGAAAAATATTTTAACGGCGTGTGTGTATATTCATGTAGAAACATAGTACAATAAAACAAATCTAATGTATTAACTTAAACTTTATTTATCTATTCAAGAAAAACTTTTGAAAAACGAATCCACAGTTAATCAATAAACGGTGTTCGACACTAAGCAATTTTCGTTTTAATTTCTTCTGGAGTTGATTATTAACGATTTTTTTATTTAATTATTTTAGTCTTATGTATGTCCTCGTTCTGACCAAGCAAAGTATTACATCGTAATCTATTTGAGGGTATTGGGTTTTGACGTCCTTGTGTACTATATCTTAGTATTAAAATTAACGTGGTTGTTACACATATTTAATTGGATAACGGGACACTCACGTATATACGGTCGGTCAATCCGACTCGAGTTTCGGCCGCGTCCGGCGGCCTTTTTCAAGGCGAGTGCACACGCGCGGTGGCTGCCGTTTGGCACTGCGGGCTGCCGCACGCCGCCGAAAAAGGCCGCCGGACGCGGCCGAAACTCGAGTCGGATTGACCGACCGTATATACGTGAGTGTCCCGTTATCCAATTAAATATGTACTATATCTGCTAGGCTTTTAAAGATAAATTTATCTCTGCATAGTGTCTGCCCATGATATTTCTCAAACTCAGTTTCCATTGTTTGAGCGACTTTTATGAGGTCTTCACATGGCTAAATCAATTTTCCCCTCGATACAAAATTTATCCAATCACAGGAACCACTTCCAGGTGCTAAGTTCCGAGTTTGGTTCCCAAGATGTGGGTACTTTCTTATAAATCTTGCAGCGACATAGCCGGCAATGTATTTTAGTCCCTGCTGACTGATTTCATCCTGAGTTTCTAAATCTTTTAATAATTGCTCTTCCTCGTCGGTTGCGATGTATGTACCTAAATCGCAATCAAACAAGTTTTTTTCAGGTCCCAAAACGTTACTGTCTAGTAAGGATATCAGAGAGCAGTTTTCAGCATCATTCTCATTGTGAACTGATTTTATGTAGCTGCTTAGTATTCCAGTTACTACGCGCTCTTCATCTACGATATTTTCCTTCAGTGGATTACAGGACGATGAAGTTCCGGGATTGTCCAACGGTGAAATTAAGACAAGCGATACTCGGGTCTTCAAGTGTACTGCTCGAGTATTTAAATACATCCGCGGAGTGCTTTCCCAAGATATACCATTCTAGGCGATGTTTAAAAGAAAGTGCTGTGGGATGGTCATTTGTGGCACCCATACCTCTTATGTATGAGAAGAAATTCTCCAAAATGTCCTGATTTAACCGATGGGTTAATATTTACTCCAGTTGAAATCTTTGTTTTAAATCTTGAAATAAATTTAAAAGAGATTTGTTAGATATTAAAATACCTCTTTGAAAAGGAGTTTTATTGGTCATTTTTTTACCTGTCTTGATATTTTTCATTAAGTGATTCATTTTTTCTAACACAACATTCTGTGTTTCCAAGTTCAAACCATAGGCAGTTTTGTTACCTTCGTATTTCATTCTGGTATTAAATACGTCGAACCAATCATTAAATCCTTTTAAAATGTATGATAAGTCTATCCAGTTCTCGCCCGGCAAAAAATCTTTTATGCCACACCATTCTACTGCGCGAGCAGTCGTATTTGAAAACAGTTGCACAGCTGGACGAACTTTTTGTCTTTGCGAACCTTCAACATTCAGATGTTGCGGCGTTAATTTTATGAGCTAATTTGAGGTCGAGCTCTGACAGAGATAATACCTTTTCTATTGTCTTTTTTGACACAAGTTTTCCCTCATATTCAAATCCATGGTCTATAAAATGGTTCCTCGCCAGCTTTACTAAGTGAGGGACATCAAAAAATACGTGAACTTTTAAGTTGCTGTCACTTGGATGTTGCAAATAGGTCAGTTGACCTTCTTCAAATCCAACATTTAGTGACCTAAGCAGTCCCTGATTCCCTGTCCCCATATCGCACGTTACTGTAACGACGGTTAGACCAGCGTCGTACAACTTTATAATCACGTCAAACAATATCGCTTTGATCATCTTCTGGTCATATTGGAAATATACTGGTTGCTTCCATTTACCGCAAAGACCACGGGCCATAATACATTGGCAATTGTTATGGGGGCCTACTGTTTGCTGATATTTTCTGTCTATCTCTGTTATATTTGAGAGATAAATCTCATCAAAGCTTAAGGTTACAAGTTTTTCTAGGGAATTGAAACCTTTTGAATTTAAATTTCAATTTCATTAGAGTGATGACATTTTTAATGTCAAATTTTGAAGCCCATTTGCACAAAGTTGAAAAAGCCGGTAAAGGAATCCCTACAGTCGCCCTCAAATTACGATATCCTTTTGGACTGATACTTCTTAGAGATATAGACGCGGGAATATCTTCAGCTGACCATGTGACACGACGTCTATCAGGTTTTGTGAGACATCGAATTTGTCCTGAGGTAAAAATTTGCTTGAGATTATTTTTGAGAACCTCACATTCATCGGCTTTCCTTTTAAGTAGCTTATATTCAGCCTCTGACACTGTAATCTTCTTATCACTGGAACAGAAACAATAAATTAATAATAATTATGATTTATGAATAATTAAACTGGCAACAAGAAATATTAAAACTCACAAAACACGCATTGGAGACAAAGGTCAATAATACATGTAAGTCATGTAAGTTATCACCAATAATATAATAAAAGTAGTCATACTACTCATCAACAGATAATTTTTTTCAAAACTGTAATTATTTTGAAATAAATGAAAAAAAAAAGTAACTATGTAGTCATTTTTTCCATTAATTGAATAAGATCAAAATACCTTTCCTCAACAACGTTTGAAGAGCCCTCAACATTGTTGGCTGGTGTCGTGTCACTTTCAGATGTACATTTTATTTGTACTGCAGTTTTTAAATTAATATTGCATGAAGAATAAGAAATGTCATAATTTTCTTTTGTTTCACTGTTGTTTGTCTGTCCCCCCGTACATACGGCAGACTTTGCTGCTAAGTCAGTTGTGGTTTGATATAATCAGAACTCGTGAAATGTTTTGAACAAACTCTGCCTGTAAAACGAATGAATACTTAAAATCAGCATCAAAATAATATTGGAATATATTAGTGCACTTAGGGGGGCTGCTTGCGCCATCAAACAAACATGGAACATAAAACTAGTAATTATTGTCGAAAAGTACGTATACATACCATTTTTAAATGTTGTTTTCAGTCCACAATAGCGAAGCCATTCATTGGCTACCGATTCTTTTTTCGGAAACGAATAAAATCTGATTATACTGCCTTTTCACTCCTACTCTTGCACTTCCGAATAGAACAGCCAACCATTTTCGTAACAAAACATTAATTACCAAGCTTACGATGTGAAAAGATTGGAAAACACTGCGATTGCTGACACTGAGCGAGAAGGAAATGACAATTAACACGCGTTCGACAAGGATGACGGTCAGGGACAAATGGCGGATTGTCAAATGTGACAGCGCTATCCTGTGTTGCCAATAGTGTAAACGGAATTACCGGAAACCTGAAATTTCTTTCGTGAATCGGAAGATATTTTTAACGAATAATTAAAAATGACGTGTTGTTGTAAAATTTAGGATAAAAAACATATAAATGAAAATTATAAAATTTTAAAGAAATATTTTGACTAATTAATCATAGATATAATGTACCCATGTACCATGTTATGTTGACATAAAGTGGCAATGTTATTGTGACGTAGGCTTGTGTCACTCTGGGAAGAGAAGACCATGTTTTATTAGACTATGGGTGGTAGACGAAGGACGCTGCGACCATGTTCTCTTAATAAGGTGTCAATTTTATATTCAATAAATCGTTGTTTATTATGCAGTATCAATTGATAAAGTTGTGGTTTGAGCATGGATATTGAGTGATCGATATTGCGTAACTTGAGCTTCAAATTGGGAATTAATTGTGTTTGTAACCATTTTGTATAGTTTTCTGTATTCATATTGTTATGATAATCACCACTTTTTTGATTAGCTTTAAACATCAGCAGCGCATTTGGTATGAAACCGTCCTCGCCGCCGGCATGAACGATTATCAATCGATTTCCTTTAGAAATAGGTTTCTTCAAACCAGAAGTGCTGCCATCTGAATATGATTTTGATGAAGTGTGAGTGGTGTCAATTTATGTTTCATCGGTATAAACGATAGGCCTGCCCTGAATACGGTATTCGGAAATTTTAAGTAAATAAGTTATACGTAGATGACGGATCTCATGCTTTTCCATTAAAAAATTTCTGTTATTCTCTGTCTTTGACCATTTGAATCCTAAAAGAGATACTTCTTTTCGCAATGACCATATTGATTCTGGATAGTTAATGTCAGCCTTTAATTTTTCATGAATTCTTTTCATTGTTGGCACCTCTTTGTCAGTAATGTGAAAATTATGAATTGTTCTACGGATTACTGCTTTATCAAAATCATCAATGATTATTATATTTTTCCTGAATCTGGTCTTTTTCGGAGATTTGAATTTGGTTCCATCTTTCAAAACACGTTTACCTTCCAATAAGACTCTTTTAACAGTTGACAGTGGAATTCTGAATGACAGGCTGATGTAGTCACACTTGACATGTCTTTATCGTTCATGTCTTTAAAATAGCTATTTAAATTACACAAAATTTATTTTACTTGGCTATTTAATGGTTTCCGTAGTTTGCGCTTATTTGTGTTGGCATCCATTTTACTAACACTTATATCAAACAAAAACAAAATAATATTAAACACGTCACGCTGCAGTCTGTACAAGAGGTGAAGTGCGGCAGGAGCGCGGCGAGACAGAATGGCGCTGCGCCTCAGGCCGGTTACCCAAAATCAGTTTAAACCGGTTTTTACCGGGCGAAAATGGCGCCGCGCCTAAGGCCGGTTGTCACACCTACACTATCCATGTACACTCACACAAATGCAAAGCTCAGCTTATACCTCGCGGACTGTAACTTTGTATTTCGGTGCTCTCACCTACTGAGGTAACGAGTCCTGTGAGACACTTCACGAAACAAGTGAAAGCAATCGTCAACATGACGTCACGGGATGCACAAGTGCCAAAATAGTAGTTCAAGGATGTCGCAGCAAGCACAGATCAGATCATGAAATTCACAGTTTTTTAAGATGAATGTTTGTTTAATTTCTCCGTAATTATAACATCTATCCGTGTAATCGAAGCAAGTAATGTGATTTCAAAACCGCAAGGTAATCGGTTCGAACCCCGCCTGCAGCTTCAGTACTTCACTCAAAGTTTGGATGTTTAGATGTTTGGATGTTTGTTGCTTAATAAGGTAGGAACTTCTCGACGGATAGGATTGAAATTTAGAACAAAGATAAATGACAGTCTGAAATAACCCATAGGTTACCTTTTATTCGGGGAAAATTATGGAAATAGAAACTACACGGGGCGCTCGAATTTCGAATTTCGGTCGAAATTATAATAAACCAGCAGGTTTATTATAATTTCGACCGAAATTACGAGCCTAGTACAGATTCACAATTCACAAGGGAAACCACAGTCCACAATAAATTGCTGGAAAAATCCAGTAAAAAGGTCTGACTCGTGAAGGATTTGAACCTCCGCCCTCCGATGGTCAAGTAACTTTGTATATCGGTGCTCTCACCTACTGAGCTAACGAGTCCTGTGAGACAGACCATGAAACAAGTGAATGCAATCGTCAACATGACGTCACTGGATACACGAGTGCCAAGATAGTAGTTCGAGGTTAGGCCAAAGTCGTGACAATCAGACTATTGATATTATAAAATGCACAATTTTATGATTGGTAATGAAGATTTTAAATACTAACTTTTAAAACATTGCATTTTCTAAGTTCCTAGTATAACGTTTATCCATTCATCAAACTAGGTGACAACTGTGATTAAAATAGCTGCGATGGCGCAGTGGCTAAACCGTTCCATTTCATAATAAAATAAACTTTTAATAACGGTGTGTTTTACAAACACCTCACTCTCAATCACTTAATAATATTTTTGAAATACAGTATTTACTATTGCAATATATAACTTTTTTATTCATTTGCACATATAGGCGAAATCACAGGACTATTAGACAATCACAAAGAAACCACAGCTAAAAAAGAATCATTGAACAAATCCAGTAAAAAGTCTGACTCGTGAAGGATTTGAACCTCCGCCCTCCGATGGTCAAGTATCTTTGTATATCGGTGCTCTCACCTACTGAGCTAACGAGTCCTGTGAGACAGACCACGAAAGAAGCAAATACAATCGTCAATATGACGTCACGGGATGCATGAGTGCCAATATAGTTCGAGGATGATGCCAAAATCACGTACATAAGATTACTAATACTACAGAGATGTATAAGATACCCTATACAAAGTATCTGAAATACAAGATGCAAGATACTTAAGAAAAAAAGCATTTCAGATACCAGATACAAATACTTTTCTAAAAAGGTATCTGAAATACTAGATACAAAATACGTATCTTACAAGTACTTTTTAAAGATGAAATACTTCTGTAAGAAAACAACATTTAGTTGAACTTAAGTTTATTCATCCGAGAAAACAATTTTCGCATAAATATATCGCGTTGATAATAAGGATCAGGTAAATGAGAACATAGTTAGTGTTTAGTGTATAAATCAAGGAAACCTAAACTTCTAAACTAATTTTTCAATAATTATTCGGTCCAGTTTTCCAGATGCATTAACTGCATAAATAAGATAAGATAAGTCATTTATTACCAAAAACAAGATTAAGTACATTATTGTTATCCTTAAGTTAAAACACATTCTATACATTTTTAACCCAATTGTAGCTCGGCAGTTTGTCCGGTGGGTCCCAAACTAGGCTAGGCCTGTTTCTTGGGCACCCGGTAATAACAATCAGATATTACATTGTACTCAGGATAACTTTGTAATCCCATGTATAATATTGCAAAGTTATTATTACATATGCAGTTAATTAACAAGTGAACTTGTGTTTGTGTTTTCATGCGATGGCCAATTCAATATACATATATCTTTAAATGTTAAATATTTTTGTATTGAAATTACTACTATTAGACGTTTTAAAACAGAAGGTCCCTTATGTATGGACTGACCAAATTAATAATAATTGACTTGGTATTACATGGATCTCACAACTTTTTACGGTAGAACAACTGGCGAGACTTGTTTTTTTTTACGAGGATTGTTGTTTTTTTATGAAATTATGTTATGTTTTAACATTAGATGTCAATGTATGGATGTGTGGATATTTGGATGTTTGTTGCTCAATTACGTCGTAGTAATCGGCATGGAAATAAAACATCGATGTTTTTTCCGATGTAACATCCGATTGTCACATCGATATATGTATCCTGGTAGTCCTACTAATTGTATGGATGTTTGTCGCTCAATTACGTCGTTACTTTGGAACACTTTCAATCCCAGTCTGGAAGACATTTTTATCCCAAAAAATAACGGGAACTACACGGGTAACACCGCAGGGTACTGCTAGTTAATATCATAAAAAGAAAAGATTTTATTCTTTAGTGCCAGAGATTTAATATATTTTTTCTTATTTTGCACCCAACATAACTTGGATTAATATATTTATGTGAGTATATCACTTTTGCTGACTCACCTTATTTACTATATTTATTATTTAAAATATCGATGTATACTCGATGTTTTAAAATTAACAATACATCTGTTTGATTCGATGCATCGTAAGAAAACATCGAGTGTTTTAAAAACATCGATATATGTATATATGGTCCCTTCCTACTACTGTGCCACTTTTTAGAGTAAAATAACAGTAAACAAATTTCGTAATTTTTTTTTGTACAGAAAATCAAATTTAATATTAATATTTTAACTTTTTTTTATCCATCAATAGCACGTTTTATAATAAAACTACACAACCTAACCTTCATGTTGTTTTAGACGTTTTTTAGAAGTAGAAAAAGTTACATTAAATGTATTGACTCGTGAAGGATTTGAACCTCCGCCCTCCGATGGTCAAGTATCTTTGTATATCGGTGCTCTCACCTACTGAGCTAACGAGTCCTGTGACTCATTCGATGAAATAAGTAAATACTATCGTGAATATGACGTCGCATCTTGGACGGATGCCAAAAACGTGCAAATGCACTGCTGTGGAATCTTACTAATGTTAGAGGAATCGAATTTTGTAAGAATGTATGTTTGTTTATTGTAATTGTATATATCGGGTGAATATGACTTAGCGTTATCAATAATTTCATACACCTACATAGTTGTTGAATATTTAACATGATCTTATGTCGAAATGGAAAATAGTATTTTAGTATCACGTTGTGGAATGAGCTTCCGTTAGAAATAAAGCGTGCCCAGTCGTTGGATGTTTTCAAGCTTCGTGTTAAAGAGTTCTATCTAAATTCTTAGTTGCTACTACGAGTATCCTTTTAGTTGTGAAGTGTATACCAGTTCTGGTACTTATTTATTATCTTAATTATAAGTAAGTATATGTAGTATTTCAATGGTGTATTTATTTTTATTCTATTGAAGATTGATATGTATGTATATGTATTTTGTATGCATTCTTAATGTAGGTAAGTAGTTTATTTTTAAGTGTAGTTATTAGTTACTTGCTGTTATAATTTGTTGTCTTTTTTATATTAATTTACAAACATATTAAGGGCCGCGTTGTTGTTTAAAATCCTATCCATGCACGGTTGCCTGGAAGAGATTGCTCTGAGCAATAAGGCCGCCAATTAAAATGTCATGCTTGTGTAATAGTTCTAAGTCTCCTATGTAATTTTTTCTTTTCTGTTGTGGCTTTTAATAAAGAGTTTTCTTATCTTCTTATCTTATCTTATTTTGTAGTGCTAAGATTATTTGCAGTGTTCTCTTGGACCACCTTTGCTAATTATTCTACCATAACAGTAATAATGTGTGAAAATGATCATGTTCCGGTATTTTTTCCGATATAATTACAGAACAATAAGATTAATTACCGATACGAGATCTAAACCAGCTACCGCAAAGATTGCATACATACCCTACTAACCAGCTGAGTGTCGTCTGACGGATTTTTAGTTGCTTTCACTGATTTTGACTGACTTATAAATGAAACGAATTTTTATTTCATTACTCGTTAGATTGGATTCGGCTGACTGGTGATTGAATCTAAAACTGGTGTCGTTTGACTTATTATTGCCGAGAGATTTAAAAAGAAGGTCGCCTGTTGACCTTATTTTTAAATTTACCTTTGATTTTTAGCTCCTTTTTTGCGTTGTTTAAGGGACTGGAGCTAGTGTCAGCTGACTTATTCTAGGATATAAGCTAATAAAACTGCTGATAGATACCGAGGGTGGGTGGGTGACCATTTACATCGCTGAGAGATTGAATTCCCGTTGGTGCCCCGTGCATATAACAATAAAAGTAGTTACTCGTAGTAAGGTAAGATACGTAAATAATATATTTACAACTACCCAGAGCTGAAGACTCGACTGGGGGGGTCGCAAAGGAAGCTGCGGCGATGGGGTCGTCCGGGTTACTCAGAATGTCTCTATCGTCGTCGACGGTGGAATTGAACCATGATCAACCTTATAAAGAAATAACACTGCTTAAAACTTTGTACTAAAGACTTTTATTGTTTTTACAAAAAGTAATATAATATAACTTGACTCGCAACGGATTTAAACCTCCGCCCTCCGATGTTAAAGTATGAATATATATCGGTGCTCTAACCTACTACTAAGCTAACGAGTCTTCTCAATCTTTAAACAAAATAAGTGAACACAATCGTGAATATGAGGTCCCTGCTACAGCATGAACTGATGCCATATATGTACTCGTATATTCACTGTTGTTGAATCCTACTAATATTGCAGGAGTCGAAGCTTGTGAGAATGTATGTATGTTTGTTTATTACCATTCAGTAGTTCTGGTGAACTAAAATATTTAACTTAGTTTTGAAACCGCAAAACAAAACTTTTTTCCTTCCCTCCTTTAATTAAAAAAAGTTTCAAAAAAAGGTTTGACTCGTGAAGGATTTGAACCTCCGCCCTCCGCTGTTCAAGTATTAGTGTATATCGGTGCTCTAACCTACTGAGCTACCGAGTCTTCTGACGCATTCGACAAATACATCGGTCACTATCAGATTATTTCCTCTGAAATGACGTCAGATAGCTGTTTGAACACATTCAATGTCAATCTATGAGTCAGCCTCGGGAGATTCCCGCTATCACCTTATCGAACCTATTTGTATCTTCAGAAAGACAGATGTAGTGATAATACAAATAAATACTGATTAATACGGCACTAAGTAATACAGAAAAAGGTTTTTTTTTATAAGAAGTGACGAGACGAGCAGAACATGTGCCTGATGGTAAGCAACATGTCTGCCACATAGCAGTACAGTGACACGCAGCTATTGGCACATGAATAGTCCAAATCATTACCTAGCACTGCACTGCGCTCATCACCCAGATATCTCAGAAGTTATTTATCTAAGCCCTGTAATTTCTGTTGTGGAATCCAACTTATATTGCAAGAGTCGTAGTTTGTGAGAATGTATTTATGTTTGTTTATTATTCAGTAGTTCTGGTGAACCAAAATACCAAATAGCTATTTGTTTAACACATTTAGCTCGTTTTTGAAACTAAAAAACAAAACATTATTTATTTTCCCCTATAATGAGAAAAAGTTACTTAAAAAGGTTTGACTCGTGAAGGATTTGAACCTCCGCCCTCCGATGTTCAAGTATTGGTGTATATCGGTGCTCTAACCTACTGAGCTAACGAGTCTTCTGACGCATTCGACAAATACATCGCACAGTATCGGATTATTTCCTCTGAAATGACGTCAGAAACACATTCAATGCCAATCTATGAGTCAGCCTCGGAATATCCCCGCTATCACAAAAAATTATATGTGTTTCCTCACGATGTTTTCCTTCACCGTTTTAAGTTAGCGGCATTACGCACATGACTTCGAAAAGACAATGGTGCGTGTGGGGTTTGAACCCGGGGTGACCGGATCGGCAGGCGCCGTTCTCCCGACTAGACCAGCCGTAACTTATTCCATTTTTATGAAGGTAGTATTATAAGATTTATTTCATTTACATGTGCTTAATTCAATTTTCAAATTTTCAGCTCGAATAAGTCTGATATTACAAATGTTTGTCAGAATGATCTAATGCTATTGTTAAAGACATTAAGACGTATCTGTTGAGCCATTAGTCATGATGCTGGTATAGAGATCTGTCTGGGATATCCAACGAAAAATGTGACGTCCAAAAGAAGAAATGGAAGTGGAATCGCCGGAAAGAAATACACATCATTTATTTAATAAAAACACGTATAATGTGGTAATTGACAAACTGATAGATTATCCAATTAAAATAAACAAAACCAGAGTTTAAAAACTTGTAAAAAGTAGCGTTATCTGACTCGTGAAGGATTTGAACCTCCGCCCTCCGATGTTCAAGTATTGGTGTATATCGGTGCTCTAACCTACTGAGCTAACGAGTCTACTGACGCATTCGACCAAATCTTTAAGCACTATTATAATCATGACGTCATTGCATTTACATTAGGTACCGCGCCGCCCCCTAACTATACCTATGTATTGTAAAAATCTATAGATTCATTTATTTTATTTACGTCTAATCCTCCCTTGTGCCAGTCGTCGTATAATTAATAGATAGTACTTATTGAGTAAGTGAGTCAACGCGTTTTGGTCAACGGATCTTGACCATAAAGGCCATGTTCGGAAATCAAGACCTAGGCCTTCCTACGGCTATACCTATGATGCATCGGGCCAACTATATTGTAATATTTGCGGTCGGGTCTTCAAAATCAAGTTTGGCTTTGCGAGTAACAATAGATAGAGCTCATGCTAGAATTAATAGCTATCGAAATCGATGAGGAGGATTATACGTAAAGTATGTTGAATGTTTTGAGGTAAGCTGCAAACATGCTTTATGTTTGCTTTAAGACATCATTAATCAACGTAATGTGCGTAAGTGTAGTTCGATGGTAAGGGTAGAGTAGTAAGGCACTCATTCCAATTCTGTGGGGTAGTCCAATTTTTGGCAACAGAAGCTATCTAACGTCAAGACAGATATCGGCCAATAGTTACCTAGTAATTTTGTGTTACCTGTTTTATGAAACGGAAAGATAGTAATAATAAAACAATTACTAAATTATTATTTATTAAACAAGTCATTTTCGTAAATGTACGATTTCGAATTGGATCTCTAGTTGGGTGCATAAAAAGACTCCACTAGAGATCCAGTCGTTTAAGGTTCGGCCCAGGTAATTGCTAAATCACAGTTTCAGTTATTCGGTCTTTGATAATTATATTTTAATATTTTGAATGATTGGGTAACTATATCAAAAGAAAAGAGATTTATTTGATTTTAATCCAGATACAGAGGAACTTTTCAACTTGCGACTGGTTTGCTTGTATTTCTTTCGGTAAGGTTTTCAACAAAAAAAATCGATTATATCATATTAGCAGTAGATTTCCATTTTTGCTCCATCGGAGCTATTAGTCATGGTATCAAATGATTGACCAGAAAGTGAAATTGTCTTAAGACAAACATTTAATTAATTAAAACATTTAAGCATTAAAACTTAACTTGAAAGAAATCTGTCTAAATACATTTTAAATTATAGAGTTTTAATCTACAATTTACAAGATAATACAATATGACGTTCAACACTAAGCTTTTATTTTAGTAAGATTATACAACAGCTGATTGCACAATTTTGGCATGCGTTCATGACGCGACGTCATATCCACGATAGTATTCACTTGTTTCGATGAATGATTCACAAGACTCGTTAGCTCAGTAGGTTAGAGCACCGATATACACTAATACTTGAACATCGGAGGGCGGAGGTTCAAATCCTTCACGAGTCAACCTTTTTATTCTTTAACCTCATAGGTGTAGAAAAATTTGCAGTACGAGGGTCCGTATGCGCTCCACTTTTTTTTTAAATCGAAATGGGCCAGCATTTGACCACAATCCGTTTGCTAGAAATACATATTGTATTTGCATTCCCCATGGAGTATATTTTGCCCTTTTGTTCTTTAAAACTTGTTTCAAAGAGCGCAGGCGTATAACAGATTGATACAACCTGTTAGGTTCTTTCTAGGTAAGGATGCTACATCCTAGGTTGTGATGTAATATTGTAACTACATGCAAAGCACGGTCAAATATCCTAACAAAAAAACATTCCTGGATTCCATTGCACTGCTCTCGTCAACTGGAGTTTGGTAACGGTATCGTAGGTAAAGCGTTGCTTGAGTGGGGTTTACCCCATCGTTACAATCTTGGTCTCTTAAGGCCGAAACTGTTTTTTTTCTTTTTTTATAAATATTGGTAGACAATTCACACACAACATCATCTGACCCCAAACTAAGTACAGCTTGTAAGATGGCAGTCAGATAGCTGATATACTTATATTTCTATCGTCTAGGTAAGCTCGCTCGACCGTAGGCTGCATCGTCGCTTAACATCAGATGAGATGGCTGGTAATTTGAAAACCATTATAGTTAAAGGAAAATGTATTTCTACTACTAGTCATTTCACTGGAAACTTTAAATCCACAACTATGACATTCTTGCACGTTTATTTTGGCTACAAAAATAGTGCAGTGTATCTAGTATTGCTCTGGTTTGAAGAAAAATGTGTAACTGGCACAATTTATGTCATATTCAAAACAATGCAACGCATTGTTATCCGAAGGTTCATCGCCATCATGCTAGTCACGTCATACTCCTTATATATTATATTATTACGTATGATTGTGCAATTAAAATATCAACGTAATTTTGGCATCGCTGCATGCAATGACGTCATAAGCTCGATTATATTCGATAGTTTTGTGAAATGAGTCACAAGACTCGTTAGCTCAGTAGGTTAGAGCACCGATATACACTAATACTTGAACATCGGAGGGCGGAGGTTCAAATCCTTCACGAGTCAAACACTTTTAGCATTTTTTTTCTTTAAACAATATTCGTAAAAGAGGAAGGTTTTGTTTTCTGGTTTTGGTAGCAAGTTTAATATTAAACAAAGAGCTCTTTGGGTTGCACGGTTTTTTATCAAACGTTAATCGAGACTATATACAAAACTATACGAGACTAGACTTATTACAAAATGGAAGTTTCTTTCATCCATTTTGTAATGTAGTCTCGATGAACGTTTGGTAACAAGACCGTGCAGCCCAAAGGAAGATTCTTTCATCCATACACATTACACACATCCCACACAAAATGCGATACAAGTGTTATTAGTAAGATTCTACAACAGCTGAGTTGAAGAATTGGCACTCGTGCGTCCTGTGACGTCATGTTGACGACTGCATTCACTTGTTTCGTGGTCTGACTCACAGGACTCGTTAGCTCAGTAGGTGAGAGCACCGATATACAAAGTTACTTGACCATCGGAGGGCGGAGGTTCAAATCCTTCACGAGTCAGACTTTTTTACTGGATATTTCCAGCGATTTAGTATTTACTGCCTTTGCTCAGATTTCCCTTGCGATTTCGGATCAAATAGTCTCGTGATTTCACCATTATTTCATGCAAATGAATTAAAACACAATTTAAAAATACATAAAATATATAACATTCGTATTCCTATCAAAATAACAATTGTTTGTACACCTGTTTTTATTTTGGTGTAAACAATAAAGGGTATCTGTTTATATTAATGAGAAATTGTGGAGGTTTACAATATAACATATTAGTATGTTTGCTGCTTCATCCCAAAGGAACGACTAATCATATTGGGTTTAAATTTCTAGCACAGTTAGTTTAATTCTTAGTAAACTCATTTAGAGAACTTCTTTGTTTGAAACAATAGATAAAATTGGCGACGAAATCAAACTCGCAGAGAAAGTAATTATCTATTCTCCATCGCAATTGCTTTCTCTCCACGACAATGAATTAGAGTTGGCTGATTCAGTTAATCTGTTTCTGATCATTTTGTCTCGGACTGGACTCCTTACAGAATTCTGAGAAGCTATTCTTTAATCGGTAAATGTAGCGTCGGAGTCTCTGTAGTTCGATGGAGTGACGATATACGTAAAGCCAGGCAGTGACTGGAGAAGACAAACCAAGGACAAGGCTGAGTGGCGTATCGTAGGAGATGCCTGTCTAGTAGGGGACTAGAGTACGCTAATTATAATGATGATGATTATAAGCGTAATAAACTTCTTGATTGTGAGTTCCAAAAATTGAGCTTAAGCTTTTCAGAAAAGCAGACATTGGGTTTAAGAAATTTTAGTGAATTTAAAAAGTTGCCAATATAAAACGCTCACGTTACGTTGTGGAATAGATATTTTCAGATCAATCACAAGTATCTAAACAAATAAGATAACAATTATTTAAATTTCCGACGTGATTGAGCAAGAAACATCCACATTTTAGCATCCTTAATAGACTACTATTAATGAAGTGTGTTTGAATTTAAATTCATCCTACTAAGGATGAATTTAAAATAAAATTATCCCAAATATATTTATCTAAATCTTGTTTTATTAGATACTATTAGTTTAATGATTAGTGGTAGTGAAAACATAAATATTTTGTATACACTGCATTTTAAAACTATCCTGTGATGCGATAGTTGGGAATACGTAATTTTGGCATCTGATCATATCGTGATGTAATTTTTCCGAGTGTATTTACAATTTCAGTAAGATGCATCATCAGACTCGTTAGCTCAGTAGGTGAGAGCACCGATATACAAAGTTACTTGACCATCGGAGGGCGGAGGTTCAAATCCTTCACGAGTCAAACTGTTTTATATATCTTTTTCTAATTACTAATAAAAGTGGTCAAGTGCGAGTCGGACTCGCCCATGAAGGCTTCCGTAGCAGAAAGTAACATAATATAAAAGTTCTTGTACTTCGTTGTTACTTTAATCAGTGTTTTAACAATAGTCAATTTATGACGTATTAAAATAAAACTACTAGATCTCATTCAAACCAATTTTCGTTGATAGCTTACATGGTAATGTACCCGCTCGCTTGCCCGTCGCTGCAAACCGCGCGACGCACTATGCCCCGCCCTGTAGCGTTGCTAACCAAAATGCCCGGGAAAAAACTTTTGCACACCTCGCTATGCCCCGCGGATTTTACGCCTGCGGCGCGCGAGTCAGGATTCACGCAATCATTCCTTGTGAATCAATTTGTTTTGAAAGATTATAAAGTGTAATATTTTTTATGTTTAATATGAAACTAGCTATACAATGTTATCTTTTGTTTCTCCGTGTACAACTCTGGTGCAGAGTTATGGTATGTTGAAATTGAGATAGCGCGTTTTAAAGCTCGTCTTTTTAAAAGCTCATAAGTACCTCTAAAATTAAAGCTATGACATATGGGGTTTAATATTTGATTTTGTTGTCGTTTGTTTGTTGAAACTAAATTTAATAGTAATACCAGAAGAACTAACGTACACACCCCGCACTGAATCAACACTCAATGACAAGATTGACAAGGAACGTATTTTTTTAAATTTCTTTTCTTTTTTCTATGACTTTCATACTGTACTGGGATTAATATGACGGGAAATTTAACATAGAAACGGGATAAATAATACAAAGTAAGCCTTAGAGCGATAAAGACGAATATATTTAACTTTTTCCACCGCGGGAGCCATGTTAACCACAGGTTGACACGGGCATTTTAGCATGCCGCGCCATGTCAACTACTAGTTGACACGGGCATAATAGACTGCATCGCGATGTTAACTACTAGTTGACACGGGCATTTTAGCGTTTGGGTTTTGTTAACTACTAGTTGACACGGGCAAGCAAGCGGTTATGAGTGCATCATACACTTTTTTTTATTTTTTGTCATTCTCTTATTTTAGAAGGGGACACTTTTTACCACTTTGGGGGAGTCTTCCAAACTTCGCGCAAACTATTCAGATTAGAAACAATAAATGTTTAGAATCTCAATATCATTTTTAATGACCTATCAATAGATAACCCACAAGTACGGTTTTGATAAAAAAAAAAAAATTGTGTTTCAGTTCCAAGTATGGGACACCCCTAAAGTTTTTTGTTCTTTTTTTCTATTTTTGTATCAAAATCTTAATGCGGTTTACAGATTAGATCTACTTACCAAGTTTCAATAGTATAGGTCTTATAGTTTCGGAGAAAAGTGGCTGTGACATACGGACGGACAGACAGACAGACATGACGAATCTATAAGAGTCCCGTATTTTGCCATTTGGCTACGGAACCCTAAAAAGTAGAAAGGAAAGAGATTTTTTTTACTACTTTTGTTAACGAATTATTAAATATTAAACAGTGATATTCTTAGAGTTGCCATGTAACGTTTACCACGACTTCATTATAACACTGAAAACTCAATTATCTATCTGTAAATCTTTCACAAAACGGTACTAGAAAGATTCTGCAACAGCTGATATACAGAATTTTGGCACTCGTGCATCCCGTGACGTCATATTGACGATTGTATTCGCTTCTTTCGTGGTCTGTCTCACAGGACTCGTTAGCTCAGTAGGTGAGAGCACCGATATACAAAGTTACTTGACCATCGGAGGGCGGAGGTTCAAATCCTTCACGAGTCAGACTTTTTTACTAGATTTTTTTCACCGATTTATTATGGACTGTGGTTTCCTTTGTGAATCTGTAATTAGCTCGAGACTAAGGTCTAAATTATAATAAACTAGCTATTTTCCCGGAATGAAAATTAGCCTATTATGTGTTATTCTAGACTGTTATTTATCTTTGTTCTACATACTGACTGACTACTGAAACTACCCATTACGTGGACAAACGTTTGCGGAGAAATTAAACAAACATTCATCTTCACAAACTGTGAATTTCATGATTTGATGTGCGCTTGCTGCCTTATCCTTAAACTATTATTTTGGCACTCGTGCATCCCGTGACGTCATGTTTACGATTGCATTCACTTGTTTCGTGCAATGACTCACAGGACTCGTTAGCTCAGTAGGTGAGAGCACCGATATACAAAGTTACTTGACCATCGGAGGGCGGAGGTTCAAATCCTTCACGAGTCAGGCCTTTTTTTTCATAACTTTTCCTACTAAGGAAATTTAATTGATATCAATTAGCAAGTTTACATTTTATTTTTGGTTAACCCGTTTTCAAATGAAATATAATAACTAAGCGGTGGGAAAATAAGGGTGTTATTACTGGCGGCCAGTGGCAGGCTTTCATCTTCTAATCATCTTGATTATCTCTAGACCTTCATTAGTCTAAAGATAATTTAGATGTGTTTTAACGTAAGCATATTAAAAATAGCTTATCTGATAATCCAGGCTAAAATCTGAATGGGTTCTAAATTTCGATCCGATCCGTTCACCCGTATCAGACGTAATTGATCTACAAATATCCAAACTTTCACATTTATAATATTATTATTTCGACTATGTTACTATAAAGTCATTGAAACTTCCTGTGTAATACGTTTCAGCGCTAAATCTATTGTTATAAATTCTACCCACGGAGTGCCCAAAATACAGGCGTAGCCTAGTTTGGGATCCATCATATAAACTGCAGAGCAAGATATGACATTATTTGAAATGTATATTTTTGTTTAATTTTGTGCTGCTATTCTTATGGAAATAAATAAATGATTTATAAAAAAATTACTTATACTAGGACATACTAGGATAGGAGCATTTTAAAAGGTTTATCTAGATTGCCTTCTCGCCTATTTTTATGTGACGATAAAGTCCATGATGGAGCGTGATTATCTAGAAAATATCGATTTAATATATATGTACTGTATGCAAATTTATGTATTATATTTATTTTATAGGGTGGTCCGTTTTTACACAGTAAACGAGTAGTACCTTGGGAGCTGGACTGAACCTCTAGCCCTCAGCTCTAATTAATACTCCTCACTCCTATGCGTGTTCGTAAACCTTTCATCATCATCATCATCAGCCTGTGTTCGTCCACTGCTGGACATAGGCCTCTTCTATAATACGCCACTCAGCCCGATCCTCGGTCTTACGTTTCCAACCGCCACCAACCATCTTTCGTATATCGTCACTCCATCTAGTCTCAGGGCGTCCTACACTACGCTTACCGATACGCGGTCTCCACTCCAGAAATTTCGCACGTGTGAACGTGTGTGCAATTCTAGACTATTATCTGTGTTCCTAATTTCGATTCGATCCGTTTCGTTCCGACGTGATTAAGCGTCCAAATTGGACATTTTTAATATTAATAGGATTATTATTGAATTCGGTGAACGTTATTGTTAAACTCTCTGCACACGAACCCTAAAATCAGAGGAAATTACGTAGAACTAGTGGGGAGGAGCCTACATCGCACCATATGATTGGTGATTTATGTTGCGATGTAGGGTCCTCCCCTCTAGTTCTACGTAATTTCCTCTGATTTTAGGGTTCGTGTGCAGAGAGTTTAACAACAACGTTAACACTACTTTTACGTCATTTCCTCTGATTTTAGGACTCGTGTGAACTATCTAACTTGAAAATAAAACTACAAAACAACAAGCTTTCTAGAAATCGTTACAATAAGTTATACAAACAAACTAAAGTGATGAACTTTGTATTGAATCTGGGACACTGGAGGGCGAAGAGGGGTAACCTTCGATCGGGGTAGTTCTTCACCCAGTCCCAAGATGTCCCTGGCTATAAGATAAGATAAGATAAGATATTATTTATTATTACAAAATATACACAATTATCATTAAATATAATAATAAATGTTACATTTGTAACTCGTCAGTTTAAATACATTTTATAATATTTCTTTAAAGTTATAATTCAAATTTGCACTATGGTCAAAATAAATTAACAATTATTTAATTAAAATTACAAGCTGTATGGAGGCTTTTTATAAAAGTAATGAATTATCTATATATATGCTTATATCTACATATAAATATGCTTTGTCAAGCCAGCATTTATTACTATATTAGAGGGGGGAGAAGTTACGGCTGGTCTACACGGTAGAACGGCGACTTGTCTGGTCTGGAAGGACTGATGAAGGATCCCCTAGCTTACTGATTGATGGCTTTTAGTAACGTCGCCTGACTATAATGATTTTTCAGCACTTTTTTCTTAATAATATTATTTTTATAATAGCTCGGTTCTTTTGATAAGGGCTGAGTGGTAACAAATGAAAACTTACTAATTATGTAATTTCCATCCCTTGAAAAAATGGATAGGAAAAGTTGCAATGAAAAATTATTTTGACTCGTGAAGGATTTGAACCTCCGCCCTCCGATGTTCAAGTATTAGTGTATATCGGTGCTCTAACCTACTGAGCTAACGAGTCTTGTGAGTCATTCGATGAAATACGTGAATATTATTTTAAATGTTACGTCACAGCATGCGCGGATGCCAAAAACGCGCAAATGTACTGCTGTAGAATTTCAAGAATGTTACAGGATTTTTGTGAGACTAGATGTTTGTTCCTTGTTATTTATAACAAGGAACAAACATTCAGTTCAGGTGAACTAAAAATATAAAATTTATCGTTGTTATAATGTTTTTCTCATTTTTAAAAGCAAGACAAAACCTTTATTTATTCCTTCCCTGTGTAATGAAAAAAGTTACACAAAAAGTATTGACTCGTGAAGGATTTGAACCTCCGCCCTCCGATGTTCAAGTATTAGTGTATATCGGTGCTCTAACCTACTGAGCTAACGAGTCTTGTGACGCATTCGACAAAAACATCGGACACTATCGGATAATTGCCTCTGTAGTGACGTCAGATTGCTGAAACACATTGTAGCAAATCTATGAGTCAGTTTTGGGAGATCCCCGATATCACCTTATCGAATCCATTTGTATCTTCGGAAAGACAAGAGATAATAGGTACTCATTAAGGATATACAGAGTTCGTACTTAGACATACGGAAAAATCTTTTTACTATTTCAGTAAATTTACACAAATATATTGATTTAATAAATAGCTATACATTTGGTGCAAATGTATATCATAAATATGGTTAGGATTAACTACAGACTTATAACCTACATTTGTAACAAATTTGATTTAGATTGATTCAATAGTTTTCATAAAAAGAGACAAACATCCAGACGTTCCTCTATACATAAGTACGAACTTTAGTTTTATATATTATAAAGATTCAGGAGCCATTTCTAAACCTTCATCTGTCTATGGATAATTCAAATCTTTGCTTTAGATGGCTTGTATAAAATTATACTGAAGATTTGTTTTAAAGTTACTTTATTTTGTTAATAAACGGTCTTTGACTGGCTAGTTTATGTTTATAATTTACATAAAAAATTCGGACTTCAAAATTTTTGAAAAAAGAAATTTGATTGACTCGTGAAGGATTTGAACCTCCGCCCTCCGATGTTCAAGTATAAGTGTATATCGGTGCTCTAACCTACTGAGCTAACGAGTCTTGTGAAGCGTTCTACAAAACCTTTGAACACAACAATGTAGATGACGTCATTACCTTTATAAGTAGTAGGTATCACTTGATAGTGACTTTTAGTGGGTAGGACTAGGAACTCACCCACGTTTTCACGTTGAATTGTTTTTAATCTTCTATAAGTTGTAAGATACCGATTGTTATTGTAAGACCATAATGTACCTACACTTAGTGGCAAACACGGATATTCGGGGGATATGCCTTGAATGCGAATTTAGTTCGAAACCTAGTGTCTCCAGTCTCCTCCCACCTAAATAATTACTAAATAAACAAAAGTAATAATGACGACACACAACTGCATATTTTAGCACGCACACTAAGAATTATGACTGCGCTCTTTATGACAACAGACATAAAATAGGCGGAACATTTCCGTATAAACAAATAATTTTGTCTATGTAGAAGGAGTCACTCAACGCTCACACACGTAACTAGGGATTGAAAGTAGTGATTGCAAAATTATTCGACATTTTATTTTGGACTGTATTATTCTATTTACATTTATTAAGTTTTACTAATATTCAAATGCGTTGATACACTGTACGACATGTATTATACATAAAGAAATGTATAAAGTTGGAGTAGGAATCAGTTTGCATTTTTCAAAGTTTTTGTCAAATATATACGAAAGTACTAGCTTTGCCCCGCGGGTTTACCCGCTTAGTTCTCGTTCCCGTTCTTTTTTCCCGAGATAAAAGTAGCCTGAGCCTATGTGTTCTTCCAAAATATAATCTTACTGTATTTCAAATTACAACTCGATCCGTTCATACGTTTCAACAAGATTGAGCAACAAACATCCAAATACCCAAACGTTCAAACATTAGCATTTGCAATATTAGGTAGTAGCATTTACGAAACCAATCACAAAAAAAACATTATTATTTTTTTGCTTTCCTGCTTGTACTGGGTAATCACTGAAACAGCTGGACTAATTTTAAGGGACTTTTAAAGAAATATAGCTTATGGCTTAGCTATAGGCTTAAATAAACATCACTTTATTCCGGTTTGAAGGACTATGTTTGCAGAGAAATTACAGGGCATGGAGGTAAAAATTATATCTCAAACTGTCGAACGCCGTAAATCCTAATGCCGTGAATTGGGCTATCTGCAAGGAAGGAAGAGAGGCCTTTGCCCAGCAGTGGGATAATCTAGGCTAGCAATAATATTAACATATCATTTTCATCAAGCAAGAGAAAAGAACACGTTAAAAAAAACGTAAAAAGTTATGCCTTAGACTCTTAGACGATCAGCTGTCTGGTAGTGAAAGTCCCGTCATAATTGGTCCAGCTGTTTGGTAGATTAGCGGAACAAACAAGATAGACAAAAAGTTCTAAAATAGTTTTTCAGGTATAGGTACCGTACATACTTAAATTTGAACTTAGTAAACAGTTGTTAATTTGATATTACATACAAATGCTCCAATTTTATTTCTTTGTATATATTATTAGTACGAGTAATAACCATAAATCAAGTAAAAAATACATGGGAAAATAGGTAGTTAATTAAAAATTAAAAAAACGAACATTGTCCATGTAAATTACCGAATAAATTTTCGAAGAAATTTCACATCGGCAAACTCCATTACCCCATCACTAACGCGCCAACGTACTCTCTAGGCGCTTCAGAGCGACAGAACGAATGTCAGAGTTATGCGGTCATATTAACCGTATCGAGAAGACACTGCCACGCCCTCAAGGCATATCCCCCGATATCCGTGGTGGCAAATAAAGTTTTGAATTTGAAAAACGTTATGTTGGTTTGTGTACGCTTCAAAAACTCAAACAGTTCTTTTTTTTAAATAAAGAGTGACGAGACGATCAGGACATGTGCCTGATGGAAAGCAACATGCCTGACACATAACACCACAGTGACACGCAGCTATTGGAACATGAAGAGCCAAAATCATTACCTAGCACTGCACTGCGCTCGTCACCCAGAGATCTAAGAAGTTATATCTCTAAGCCCTGTAATTTCTCTGGAAACATTGCCCTTCAAACCGGAACACAGTAATGTTTGCACATTACTGCTTGGCGGTAGAATAACTGGTAAAGGTGTGGTACTTCCCCAGGCGGACTCTGCCAAGAGTCCTACCACTACTAAAACTAGTTCTGCACTGATCACGCTGAAATTTTAGAATGATGTATAATCCGCATCTATATATAAAAACGTTATGTTGGTTTGTCTACGCTTCAAAAACTCAAAAAGTTCTGCACCGATCGCGCTGAAATTTTAGAATGTAATATAATCCGCATCAAGGATTGTTTTTATCAAATTTTCGCATCACAATGTACGACAGCGAAGCATGGCAGGGTACAGCTAGTATTTTAAATATTATTAGGAAGTAGGATTTTGTTAATGGCTTGACCTATATATATATTTTGTGTAATTGGTAAGAATGCCCAAAAAAAACTTCGTATAACCGTAATGCACTCGTATATTTTACTCTCATGCTCCCCCACTTTGTTTTGAATAGGGGTTGTGACTATTTGCTTTTCTCAAAAATGTTGGGTAACAATTTTTGGGTAGGACTTTTTGGGCTGTGCTCCTCCCCTCTTAGACTGGGGGCCTCCTCGGGTTGAGGGCCATTTCGATTTAAGAACCGTCTAGGCTTAGACGCTTGCTCCAAAAAAGATGTCTACGCAACATATTTCGGATGAAAAACACTGATCCACTACGTGAGGTATTTAGATGCAATAACTTTTTAACTTTGACTAGTATTTACATTCTAGAATTGTGCATGTTTGTTCAAAATAACAGACAATCATATTTTATGGACAAATCGACTCGTTCAGATAATCTACGAACAAAACACAGATATAATTTATGTGTACATCAAATAAACAATACAATGTACGAAAAAAGTACATTCGCAAGCGCAATTAAGGTCTTCAACCACTTGCCACTGAATCTGAAAACTTTAACTGGGAAATACATTTAAATACAGTCTAAAGAAGTGGCTGATCTCTAAAGGATATTATGATCTCAAAGAATATTTTAGTAGTGAAAATGTATAATAGTAATTATCCACCACTCTTTGTGCCATTCTATTTAAATTTGTGTATATAATGTCAAAAATGTGAAATTGTACAATTATTGAAAACTA
Source organism: Ectropis grisescens (assembly GCA_017562165.1). Classification (NCBI taxonomy): domain Eukaryota; kingdom Metazoa; phylum Arthropoda; class Insecta; order Lepidoptera; family Geometridae; genus Ectropis; species Ectropis grisescens. The sequence continues at coordinate 2,059,457 of CM029784.1, forward strand.
TTGTGTTTTTAATGCACAAAAACATTGTATATTCGTAATGGATAAAACTGTTGGAACTAAGTATTTAAAAATTGTAACATCATTTACCTGTACACAGTTTATACAATAAAGCATATTCTATTCTATTCTATTCTATAGACTAACTAGAGAGTTTCCTATAAAGCCGGGGGAGTTTTGGGCCCTTTCGGGCTATGTATGGTCCGTGGCTTTATGCAGCTCAGTCAATCAACAGATACGCTATAAAAGAACATCTAGCACTTGACAGTAAGCGTACCTAATCTACGCGGAACCGTCAACCTGTCTTCCGGCAGTCGACAGCCGGAACGAAACAGCTAATGCTATTGTAAGGTTCTTGCCCTTACGCACTCACTTCAAAGTATAATGAGAGCTTTTGAAACAGAGAAAACGCTTGCTTTTGTTTTTTTATGTAATACTAGTAGCTCGGACGTTCCGTCGTGGTTGAGCAACGAATATCCAACATTTCAAGTTTATAATAAGCAGTAACTTGCGGTTTTTCGGGCGTAGTTCCTGTTCCCGTTATTTTACCGGGATTAAATGACTAAGATGGGATAAAACTTTCCAAACTTTGACATGTACTTATATAATGTTAGTAGGAAAAAATATAAAATAATAGAATAAACGGCAATAAAAATAACATTCAATAAAATTCGTAGGTGTGTGTGTGAGGGTGTGTGTGACAGTGTGTGTATGTGGTATCGTAGCTCCCGAACGGATTAACCGATTTTGATTTTGTATAAAAGTTGGAAGGTAATGTTTTATCACAATCGGTTTAGCCGTTTCTAAACTATTTAACTCTTGTGCGCTGCTGCAGCATTTTTGATACAATGATAATTTCGTTGGTTTTCCTTTTTAACCCCCGACCAAAAAAGGGGTGTTATAAGTTTGACGTCGATGTCTGTCTGTCTGTCTGTCTGTCGGTCTGTCTGTCTGTCTGTCTGTCTGTCTGTCTGTCTGTGTGTGTGTCTGTCTGTGGCACCGTAGAGCTCAAATGGACCGATTTCAATGCGGTTTTTTTTATTCGAAGGTTGATATCCGTGCGGATGTTCTTAGCTATGTTTGGTTAATATCGATTCAAGATGGCCGCCTCCACAAAATAGCGGACAAAATATTTCTTCACAACCTACCTCAATATGGGTATCAAATGAAAGGGCTTGACTAGTAGAGTACTAAACACTATAACAAATTTCAAATCCAAGATGGCCGCCACCACAAAATGGCGAATTATATAATATTTTTCACTACTGCCTCAATATGGGTATCAAATGAAAGGGCTTGATTAGTAGAATACTTTGCACTATGACAAATTTCAAATCCAAGAGACCGCTACCACAAAATGGCGAATTACATTTCCTTTTTCACAATTCCCTTAATATAGGTATCAAATGAAAGGGCTTGACTAGTAGAATGTTCTACAGATAACAAATCTAAGGTAGTCGGGGGTTAATCAAAATTTTTAATTTTGTTCTTGTTTATTAACAGTTTGAAGGCCAAGTGGTGAAAAATAAAACAAAAATGCATTCACAATTTTTGGCAAGCGCTCCGACGACATATTTCTGTATTATGCGAATCTACGATAATTCGTATGCGTTCTGTCTTTTGAGTTATAGAATTGACTGTTTGAAATGTACCAACTCAAATAAAAACATATCAAGCTAAATATTATCTATTCAATACTTGTATGAGACAGTTTTAAATTCACACCAGTAAAAATAGCACTGGTAGTTCATTTTCCTCAACATTCTTTACAATAACAACAAAAATTCCAAACGGGTCATTGATATAAGTACATGGTACCTACTTTATTTTCGTGTTATTGGAGAAATAGACTTTATAGCGCAAGAGATAAGGATTTCCGACGTTGTCGGGAATATTGCACAATCTGAAATAATTTATTGACGTCATGTAAGCCGAATTTTGTATTACAAGGTTACCCATATTATCTGTACTAGGTTGAAAGGGGTGTCGTTTTTTCACTATTTTGTATAATTTTAAATCTGTTCCGGTTTGCAGGGCAGAATTTTCAGAGAATGAATTATTTTATTTTATCTCTAGTGACGAGCGTAGTCAGTGGTAGTTAATGATTTGGACTCGTCATGTTCTAATTGCTGCCTGACACTGATTTTATGATAAAGATAATTTCATTGAACAGATATTGAGTCACAAAAGTATGAGCAGGTGTGTTGCTTACCATCAGGCAAAGGTCCTGCTCGTCTCGTCATTCTTTATTTAAAAAAAAATATAGTGTCGCGGAAGTCTCCCTCCGCTGTCGCTCCAACGTTACGTAAAACACTATGTCACTGTGCTGTTATGTGCCTGCCACATAACAACACAATGGCGTACAGAAGCCAAAGATAAAAGAAGTTGAACAACACAATGACACGCAGCTATTGGAATATTAAGAGTCCAAATTTATCGTTATATTTAAAAGTAACTACAAAACGTAAATTAATGTAAATAGTCCATTAGATTTAGCACATTTTTTAGGAATGAAACCGCTATCAAAGCTTATTTAGGGAGAGCGCAGACCTCTGAAGTACAAGCTACAAGCTTAGTTCGGAGGTCTGAAGCTCGTCAACTTAATGTTTAATGTTTATAAGTTGTTATTTTGTATTTACCAATGTACTTGTATAAGCTATTTTACGTTAAGTGCGATTGTATTCATTAATTTGTTGACAATAAATATTCTTATTCTATTCTTATAAATAATTACCTAGCACTGCACTGAGCTCGTCACCCAGAGTTATGTCTCTAAGCCCTGTAATTTCTCTGGAAACATTGCCCTTCAAACCGGAACACAGTAACGTTTGCACATTGCTGTTTGGTAGTAGAATTACTGCTCGCAGCTCGTTTTGCGTTTTGAGTCGGACTGGACGGACTATTTCAAACTTGAGTTACACGTGTATTTATTTAAAATAGTGTAAAATGTAAATGTAGTTAAAAGTCATAATTTTCATATCTATCTGCAGTCTCTATGACTGTTTTTTTTTGTTTGTGACCTAATTTTGCAAATCGCTGTGTAACCCTGTACATTTTTATTATTTAAATAAGGAGTGACGAGACGCTCAATGACATGTGCCTGATGGTAAGCAACATGCCTGCCATATAACAGCACAGTGACACGCAGCTATTGGAACATGAAAAGTCCAAATCATTACCTAACACTGCACTGCGCTCGTCACCCAGAGATCTAAGATGTTATGTCTCTAAGCCCTGTAATTTCATCATTCATTGTACAGGTATATACAGTTTACATAGGACATACGTGATCTACGTAATTTCGGCTTTAATACAATTTAACATCACATACTAGATTGCGTACAATTGTTTCATCGGATGACACACAAGACTCGTTAGCTCAGTAGGTTAGAGCACCGATATACACTTATACTTGAACATCGGAGGGCGGAGGTTCAAATCCTTCACGAGTCAAACTTTATGGAAACTTTTTCTTTTTTCAATAGGACAAAGCTTTTATTTAACAAAACTAAATTAAGCATAATGAGAACTACACTACATACCTAATGAACTATTTCAGTAAGCTCATCTGAATGATCGATGGCAAAGTTCATATAAAAAATGTAAAAAAAATATAGCATAAGTAGTAAGTATTGTATGAAAACATAATTATTATATTCGCATAATGCTTGACAGTTTTCTGTACGATAATTATTATAATACATTGAAGTAATTATTTTAAACTTTGAAAATGTATACAAATAGTATGATCTTTCTTTTGTTTTTATTTTTTATTAATTGACGTATAAATTGTACATTTATCAAATCAAATTCGAAATACCGATGAAGGTATAGAAATAGTCAAGATGATTAAGCCCGCTACCATATGGAGGTGTGCCCAGTACGCTGACGACATTACAAAACTTAACGGCAATGATTATGTCGTTGATACAAATATAAAGGTGGCTTAGTACCTATAACGAACGATTCGCAACCATACAAGAAAAAATTGTCAATAAACATGCGTTTCTGCGTAATGCGTAATCTGCCAATACCACTGAGCTAGCGTGGTGGATTGTGGCCTTTGCTCTCTCATTGCGAGATAAAGCCGTGAGTACCAGCAGTAAAAAAAATAAAAATGACTTCTTACATTTATGTCAAAAATTGAGTTGACTCGTGAAGGATTCGAACCTCCGACCTCCGAATAAGATATATGAACAGCTCGGCGCTCTGACCGACTGAGCTAACGAGTCCAGTGATTCACTGCACTGAACTAATCAACATTATCTGTAGTATGACGTCACAACTCACTACTGCATACCTACACACATGTTAAGGAAAACAAACTCGGCAATCAGTACATTCTGTAGGCAGTTCTGTACGTAAGAACAGAATTAAACTTTGTCTATTTTATAGGCAAGTAAGACTGGGTTTGTCTCCCATAACATAAAGGGATAGATAGATAGATAGATACTCTTTGTTGAACACACCAAAATAACAATAAATTACAAATTGAAACAGGTTAAACACTGAGTTAGTGCGACAGACGGCGGCCTTATCACTAATAGCGATCTCTTCCAGGCAACCTTAGGGTGGAAAAAGAAAGATGGGATCTTAAAATGCGGGGTGTGCAGACAGTGCAGATGACATAAATAAATAAAATTTATTAATAAATATTAATTATATAATATATTAATATCTAGTTCATTTACCTATTTACAAAAATAGACGTCCACAAAGTCATGTCAATTAGATTAACCCGCCTCGAACCGTTCCTGGTGCAAATGTGCCCAAAACGCTGGCCGCATTGCCTCGCTGAATAGCGATGGCAATCCTCTGCCTCAGAAACGATCCAGAGCGGGAGTCGCCACCTTGATTACGTAGACGATGCCCAATTTCGCGGACTAAAGCCTTCGCATCGGCTCCCCAACTGCCCATAGTCTCCATAGTTTTTTTTTTTTTATATATTAATATTGATATTTATTAATAAATAAAGGGATTGCGTGAATGTGAAAGAGTGTGGATTCGAGAGTGAATTGGTTTCTTCTAAGCATATTCCGTCGTAAACCGCATCGTCGCTTAACATCAGGCGAGATGGTGGTTAAGTATAACTCTATAGTTTAAAAAAAATGGCAGTCACAGGACCTGCCGATAGCAGTGAAAACTTTTAAACCGAGGAATGGACAGCTCATTTCGGATACTACGCGGGTGAAACAAAATGCTGACGCATTTCTAGATGGCCCAAGGTCATGGTTCCGAGTTTATCCGCAGATTTCTTTCATTCCGAACGTGGTGTTTGAAGGTTCCCTGGAAGAAATCGCTTTTAGCGATAAGACCGCCACCTGTTTATCTATCTATCACTAGTTTTACTGTTTTCCTAAATTATATGTGTTGTTTAAAGTCGTGTACAATAAAGAATCTACTTCCATTCTTTCTTTTATGATTGAAGTCAATTCGCAGCCAACAAAAAATTTGTCTGTGGCGCACCAAAATAAATTTTTGCTTCAAAAATCGCCTTCCAAAGAGAAGGCACGGAGTTCCAACCCCAATCGTAGAAACGTAATTAGTGGGTTGTTTAGGGTTATAATTTCATTGATAAGTTAAAGTATTGAACAAGGAGCTGTTTAATATTCTTGGTGTTGCCATGTAACGGCCATCAGAACAACTGCGTGATAATGAACAAACATCCATCCTCACAAATTCCGGCTCCTGCAGTATTAGTAACATTATTAGTGCATTTACGTTATATTTGGCACCCGTGCATACTGTGACGTCTAATTCACGATAGCGTTCACTTGTTTCGATGAATGATTCACAAGACTCGTTAGCTCAGTAGGTTAGAGCACCGATATACACCAATACTTGAACATCGGAGGGCGGAGGTTCAAATCCTTCACGAGTCAAACTTTATGGAATCTTTTATTTTTTTGATCACAAAACTAAACTACAATAGAAACTACACTACATACTTAACTACTTCCACTAAGCAGATCTGAATCATCCATAGACTAATTAGGTGTCTCTACACCGAGGTGTCTCTCAAAATCGAGATGGTCAAGCCCACTACCAGATAGATAGATAGATAGATAAACTCTTTATTGCACTTAAATTACAACGAAAAATAATAAAGAAAAAACAAACCATAGAATAAAGTAGCAATTGGCGACCTTATCGCTAAGAGCGATTTCTTCCAGGCAACCGTAGGATGGTAAAAAAGAACTTAATAATGGAAGACGGGGTACAATTAGGAGTATATAGATACTTCCGAATGATAATCTGATATTAATAACAATTAATTTTAAATACAACAATATACATAATACATACATAATATACCAATTTTACGTCCTAATACACAAATAATTTTACTATAATAGACTAAATAAACTAATAATAATATGTTCAACGAATGCAAATATGTGAAGATAAATAGATTACAATTACCAGATCAAGGGCGGATCTAGTTTTGGCGCCAATGGGAGTCACATAGTATGTTCATGTCACATGGCCGCGTGACAGGTGAGTGCGTGCGTTTCATTAGTGGTCCAACTAGGTTCTGGACTAAACCAGGGAGAAGGGGTCATGACCCCATGACCCTCCACCTGAATCTATCCTTGTACCAGATGAAGGTCTGCCAAGTATGCTGGCGGTATCGTTGCGCTGAATAGCTATGCTTAGGTATACGCTGAGCCAAATAAACGCCAGCATTTTAGTCACACATCGCGTCTATCAAACGATAGGAAAGGTTTTAGTCTTTCATTTTTCTAATAACAAGAAAGGAAGCACTACATTTTGTCTGAATCTTAGCCGTACTAATGGCCAGAACGTATGAATTGCAGATCACCTCAAAAGGTCGTGGGTTTGAGTCCCGTCTACACCTTTGAGTGTATTCCTAAGTACTGATGCTTTTCAGAGCCACTGGCTTTAAACGCATAGGAAAATATCATAAGGAAACCGGTATGGTCCTCGAATTTCTAAAGGTCATCCCTAAAGACGCCAGGCTGCACTGAACCAGCTTTATGGATTATTGCCTTGATTTGCTTCTCTCAAGAAAATACCCTGAGACCCCCAGCATTGAGAGCATAAAAATGACTTCTAATACTTATGTTGTTGTGTAAAAATTGAGTTGACTCGTGAAGGATTCGAACCTCCGACCTCCGAATAAAGTACATGAATAGCTCGGCGCTCTGACCGACTGAGCTAACGAGTCCAGTGATTGACTGCACCAAACTGTTCAACATTATCGGGAGTATGACGTCAAAATTAACTACTGCATACCTACTCACATATTAAGGAAAGCAAACTTAGCAATCACTACATTCTGTAGGCAGTTCTGTAGTTAAGAGTAGAATTAAACTTTGTGTATTTTGCAAGACTGTGTTTGTCTATCATAACATAAAGGGATTGTATGAATGTGAAAGAGCAATCACTTCATTTTGTACCTAGGCAGTTCTGTGCGTAAGAACGGAATGAAACTTTGTCTATTTTATGGGCAAGTAAGACTGGGTTTGTCTATCATAACATAAAGGGATTGTATGAATGTGAAAGAGTATTAATTCGAGAGATAATCGGTTTCTTCTAAGCATATTCCGTCGTGGACCGCATCGTCGCCTAACATCAGGCGAGGCGGTGGTGAAGTGTAAATATAAATTTACACTAACAGGCTCTATTGTTTTGAGAGTTTTAAAACGCCTGTTAAGCAAAACGGCCGACGGAAAGTGTCTGGGAGTATCGGGGCCTTATGTTTAAAGATACTGCCTATAACATACGTGAAAAACAGTTATCAGAAAATACGTAAAGTGAGTAATGTATCTACTGGACCCCATATCTCAAAATTAGCCGTCTAAGCAAGTTAGCGGGTAAGTATGTGTTCTTAATACGTACTAACTCTACTAAATCGTCTATATTTCATCCATCAGAAAATACGTGACGTCTGGTGGCCCTGAGATCTTACTCTATAAGAGAGAAAGCCCCGAATCCTAATAGTGCAAAAAGTTAATAAGATGTTTAGTGTTATAATTTTATTAGTACGTTGAAAGTATTAAAAAAGAAACTGTTTAATATTCGTGCCGTGTTGCCATGCACCTAACGTTTTCAAACAACTGAGTGATAATGAACAAACATCCATCCTCACAAATTTCGGCTCCTGCAGTATTAGTAAGATTAGTAGTGCATTTACCTTATATTTGGCACCCGTGCATACTGTGACGTCAAATTTACGATAGCGTTCACTTGTTTTGATGAATGATTCACAAGACTCGTTAGCTCAGTAGGTTAGAGCACCGATATACACCAATACTTGAACATCGGAGGGCGGAGGTTCAAATCCTTCACGAGTCAAACTTTATGGAACTTAATTTTTTGAATAGGACAGAGCCTTTATACCACAAAACTAAATTACAACTAAAACTACACCTAACTAGTTACAATAAGCAGATTTGAATCATCCATATATTAATAAGGTGTAAAGACAATCAAGATAATCAATCCAGACAGATCAAGGGCGGATCCAGATTTACCGCCAAAGGGGGGAGGTGGGAGAGGGGTCACCTAACTACATGCTTCATCGGCCCTAGTGTGTGTCTCTGTAAAGTATGATGGTGCCAGAGTATCAATGCAAGTTCCATCCCACCCTAGTGACCGACCCTAGTGTTTAAAACTTTAAATAGTTTAAGTATTAAAAAAATATTTGTTACTAGCTATTTGTTTTTTTAAATTTATTTTGGCCTAGGATGATAGTACAAGCTATTTGATATTATTTGTGTTGCCATGAAATGCTCGTCAGAACTACTCAGTGAAAATAAACAAACATCCACCTCCTAACAAACTCTTGCTCCCACATTATTAGTAAAATTCCAGCATTGCAACGAGTATTTGACATCCGTGCATACAGTGAGTCATAATATTCGCGATTGTATTCACGTATTTCATCGAATGCGTCAGAAGACTCGTTAGCTCAGTAGGTTAGAGCACCGATATACACTAATACTTGAACATCGGAGGGCGGAGGTTCAAATCCTTCACGAGTCAATACTTTTTATGTAACTTTTTTCATTACACAGGGAAGGAATAAATAAAGATTTTATCTTGCTTTTAAAAATAAGAAAAACATTATAACAACGATAAATTTTATGTTTTTGGTTCACCTGAACTGAATGTTTGTTCCTTGTTATAAATAACAAGGAACAAACATCTAGTCTCAAAAAATCCTGTAACATTCTTGAAATTCTACAGCTGTACATTTGCGCGTTTTTGGCATCCGCGCATGCTGTGACGTCACATTCAAGATAATATTCACGTATTTCATCGAATGCGTCACAAGACTCGTTAGCTCAGTAGGTGAGAGCACCGATATACAAAGATACTTGACCATCGGAGGGCGGAGGTTCAAATCCTTCACGAGTCAATCTTTTTAAATCTGTGACTCAAAATGTGTACTGTTATTTGGTTTACGTGAGCCTGGAGTATCTGTACGATTTACTCTGCATTTGGCTGTTGTTACCAAGAGTGTTATTGTGCGATTTGCTTTTGCACGTTTTGTTCGTTTGTTTCTTGCTTTTTGTTTAAACTGGCAGTGTCTTTTTAAACTACATTGAGAATAACACTACACACCTATCTTCTTACGCTAAGCACATCTGAATTAATAATTACTTATTAATTGGTTGCATTTCTATTGATGTATGTAACTCATTTTACTGACCTGAACGGAAAAAATAAAATACCATGTTAACCGTCATCATTTGACATTTTTTTTAAAACTGCCCGGTTCACACGTTTTATGTTGTTGTTGTTGCGGAATGTGCCCCCCGAGTAGTTGTTTCCCGATGAATTTAAGTTATTTTAAACTGAGGTTAATGTAGAGATACTAAGCGACAGTATGCGAAAAATAAAAAAAACTATTTTACGAGTACATGGGTGCCCAATGAAAGAAAACCTATAATGTTATCTTCATATTGTAGTTAATTATATCAATGAATCATCGTAATGAAACGTGTTGTTTATTATCTATTCCAAGAATAGATACTTAAAATTATATCGATAACGGTTTCTGTAAACATTATTTAAAGAGGAAAAACGAGTCAACAAACGTCAAAAATTTTGAAATTTTGTCAAGTGTCTCAGTTCCAGTTCAAATTAAAGTCCTTTTTACCGACTTAAAAAAAGGAGAAACCGGATTATCCTTATAAGTAATTTGCACGTCAAATACATCATACATAAATTATTTATTATTTCAACATTTGTGACAAGAAATAATTTTAAGAGTAGAATGCTTTTGCTGCTAAAAAGAAGAAACTTTAATCTATACCAATATTACAAAGTAAAGAGATTGTTTGTTCGAACATTCTAATCTCAAACTACTGTTTTTTTTAACTTTACAGGTTTACACTTGACCGCCATCTCGCCTGATGTTAAGCGACGATGCGGTCTACGATGGAGCGTGCTTACCTAGAAGAAACCGATTTCAAAAATTATTTCACAGTTGGATATTTCAGATTTCAGATCATTTATTCACCATTACAACATGTTAGTTATATAAGGTACGTTATGGATACAGGAATAATCAATAGTAGAAATAGATACTTAGTACACAAGTTAGTTGAAAATTAATAATTGAAATGTACAGTATTGAATATTTTGTATATCAAAACATCACAAAATATTTGTCTGTAGATAATATAAAATAATATTTGTTTTTGAAGTATACAAATGATACATGTCAAATGTTATCTAATTAACATTAAATAAAATAAAATTGTTAAATGTTAAAATTCGAAGTAAAAAGTGATGTCAAACAAATTCCGCATAATTCAAAAGAAATTTGACGTTATAATCACCGCATAATATCACATATCTGAAAACGATTGTTCCCTTAATTTTAACTGCATAAACTCATTTAATGTATAAAATGCATTATTACTACAGAATTGTTTTATTTTCCTTTTGAAATCTAAGATTGGAAGATTGGCAGCAGATTGCGGTAATTTATTGTACATCATGATTTTATTGCAAACACCTTGCTTTTGCGTTTTACATAGGCTTGTACGAGGTACGCAATTTTTTTCTTTATTTCTTGAATTGTAACTATGCAAGCACGTGTCCATGTTCTTGGGATATATATCTTTTTCGGTATGTATTTCAAGTAGCGATTTATAAATATATAGTGATATTACAGTCATAATTCCATTTCCCAAAAAAATTTATGTGTAGATACATGATCTCTGAGTACTAGGCTATATATTATGTACCACAGGCGAAGCCAGGACGAACCGCTCGTTTAGTTTTTAAAGAGTTATCTCAGGCTGCATCCTTTCCCCTTGTCGTTCCACAGACATCGATCTAGGTCCCCAAGGAGGTTTTAGTGAGTAATATCTCACATAAGCTGGCTGAACTCTAATACAGTCGGGTATTTGCAAAACAATCAATTAACGAATAAAAAAGGTCTTATCCAACAACCTTCTAAATGCCGGTTGAATAGTTTGGTACCTTCTAAGGCTGTGTGGCTCTCATCGTCGGCCATATCGTATATCGTAGTCAGCGTAGCCTTATACGTATTAATGGTCAAACGCAGTTCTATTCGTCTTACAAATAGACAAAATTTGGGCCTGATAGACAGACAGTCTCGTTTCTGTTTTGAACCCCCCGACCAAAAAAAAGGGTGTTATAAGTTTGACGTCGATGTCTGTCTGTGTGTCTGTCTGTGGCGCCGTAGAGCTCAAACGGATGGGCCGATTTTAATGCGGTTTTTTTATTCGAAGGTTGATATCCATGCGGATGTTCTTAGCTATGTTTGGTTAATATCGATTCAAGATGGCCGCCTCCCCAAAATGGCGGACAAAATATTTCTTCACAACCTACCTCAATATGGGTATCAAATAAAAGGGCTTGACTAGTAGAATACAATACATAATAACAAATTTCAAATCCAAGATGGCCGCCACCACAAAATGGCGAATTATATTATTTTTTCACTACTACCACAATATGGGTATCAAATGAAAGGGCTTGACTTGTAGAATACATTGCACTATGACAAATTTCAAATCCAAGATGGCCGCTACCACAAAATGGCGAAATACGTTTATTTTTTCACAATTTCCTTAATATGGGTATCAAATGAAAGGGCTTGACTATTAGAATGTTGTACAGATAACAAATCCGAGGTAGTCGGGGGGTTAATCAAAATTTTTAATTTTGTTCTTGTGTAAAGAAGTAAAGTGTATGGCTAAGTTTTTTTTATCTTGATCTGTGAGTTTGTATGTAGTGTAGCGTGACGTTATGTTCAGTATAACGTTGAACAGTTTGGTGCAGTGAATCACTGGACTCGTTAGCTCAGTCGGTCAGAGCGCCGAGCTGTTCATGTACTTTATTCGGAGGTCGGAGGTTGGAATCCTTCACGAGTCAACTTAATTTTGACAAAAGTAATAGTCATTTTTGTGTTCACTGCTGGGACTGAAGACCTTCTCTCATAAGAAAAGAGTCAAGCCCATAATCCACTACCCTTTACGTTTTGGTGGATGATCCCAGTCTTATTTTCCAAGGAATTGCTTCCAAAGTCCAAATCATTACCTGCGCTGCGCTTGTCACCCAGATTTATAATACTGGCACAACGTATACCTAATCACTGTCAATCAGCGTAGTAATGACATCGGTATGCTGGGCACGCTTCCGACTAGTTGTGGACCAGATTACCTTGATTATCTCTCCACTTTCAATGAATAATGTATGAAGTAAATAATAGGTTTGTTAAAGGCTCTACCCGATAAAAAAAGAAAAGTTCCGTAAAGTATTGACTCGTGAAGGATTTGAACCTCCGCCCTCCGATGTTCAAGTATTAGTGTATATCGGTGCTCTAACCTACTGAGCTAACGAGTCTTGTGAGTCATCCGATGAAACAATTATACGCAATCTAGAATTGTACCAATGTCCTATGGATAAAGTACCAGTAGTGCTCCGCTAATGTGCTCCGCTAATCGAAGCGTCCAAATTATTACCTATCACTGCACTGCGCTCGTCTCCCTGAGATCTAATATGATAAACATTGCCCCTCAAACCGAAACACAGTGATGTTTTCAAGTTACTGATAGGTGGTAGAATAACTGACAAAGGTGTGGTAAAACTTTCTCAGGCGGACTCTGCAAAGAGTGCTGAAATTAGTTTCCTACATATAGAACCGTCTAAAGATTGAAGTTATGACTAAATTTATTTTTCGTATATCGTATCAGTACGCATGCAGTGAGTGTTTACATCACAATCCGGGTTACATTCAATAGTTTGGTGCAGTCAATCACTGGACTCGTTAGCTCAGTTGGTCAGAGCGCCGAGCTATTTCTGAATTTTAATCGGAGGTCGGAGGTTCGAATCCTTCACGAGTCAACTCATTTTTGACAAATGAATAAGTGGCCCACTTTATTCACTGCTAGGAGTCCCAGCTATGGGACTAACCTTCTCAAACAAAGAGAAAGTTAAGTAATTCACCACATTGGCCAACTGCGGGTTGAAGAATGCCACATTTTCTCGAAGGTTGGCTTTTATTGAATCGTCAATTTCCTCATGATGATTTGCTTCACTGTTGTATTATTATGACAAAAATGAAGTAACATCTTGCGCTTGGTTGAGGTGACGAGTGTCCAAAATGATTTTCCATTCGTTATAGTAATACTTCTAGTACGGCGAGCTCGCTTCCGACTAGTAGTAGGCTTGATCATCTAGATATATATTAGACCTTCATTGATCTATGGATAATTCAGATGTTAATGTTATGCTAAGCGGAATTAGATGTACGTTACGTTAGTATATCTCTATTATAGTGTAGTTTTCATTGTAATTTAGTGTTGTCAATAAAACCTGCCAATTAATAACCAAAAAATTACATCTACACTTGGAAAAATAGTCTAAGGATTTGAATTCACGACCTCACATCGGGCGTTCTCACCACTAGACCACCAGTTTTTTTTTTTTTGTAAAACTGACAAATATTTTTCAGAAATTTTCAGGTAGACTAATAAAGATAGCGTGGGGAACTATTATTTATATTGTTTTTTGATAGTACATATTCTAAATGACTTCAATTTAAAAAACCCGACTGAAAAAAATCAAGAGATAAAAAACATTATTTAATACAACATGCTATCTAAGAACACTCGGGTGATTGAGACGAATCTAACGATATCTTAATTGTCGAAATCCTTCCACCCGTTCGAAAGATACGTGGGAAAAAAGAAATTTACAAACATACAAGATACGCGCGAAAAACATAACCCTCCTTTCAGTCGAGTAAATAGTTTTTTTTTTTAAAAGAGTGACGAGACGATCACGATATGTGCCTGATGGTAAGCAACATGCCTGACACATAACAGCACAGTGACACGCAGCTATTGGAACATGAAGAGTCCGAATCATTACCTAGCACTGCACTGTGCTCGTCACCCAGAGATCTAAGATCTTATATCTCTAAGCTCTGTAATTTCTCTGAAAACATTGCCCGTCAATCCGGAACACAGTAATGTTTGCACATTACTGCTTGGCGGTAGAATAACTGGCAAAGGTGTGGTACTTCCCCAGAACTAATTATAATAATAACTAATTACTAATAGTAACGAAATCGTCCCATTTTTGGCTCAATCGTACGAATTCGCAATATTAGGGCGCAGATTTGTATCCTCCTGCATTTCTAAATATATTTCCAAGTTCAGATTTACGAGCTTATCGTCACCGCTGCGCTGGTTTGAACGGTGAAGGAAAACATATTGAGGAAACGCTTTGTTTCAACAAAGACATGGTTCATCGGCCAATCCGTACTTCAACTTTGTAAATATTAATTAAGATTGTTAATACGTTTATCCACAACACCGTAAAGTCTAAGTGAGTTACAATCTAATGACCGGCATCCTCAATCGTTCGGAGTGTCCGTTGCAAGCAGACCCGTAATGAAAGCCAGCGGGGACCAGCCCCGTTACTTGAGCTTGTTAGTTTGATAGTGGACTAGGTATTTGCTGAACTGTATTTTAATTCACTTTACTTCAAGTTTAAGACATCAACAATCGTGTTTAGGGACCAATGACAATATACAAGAAATATTGAGATACTAGCTGTACCCTGCCACGCTTCGCTGTAGCACATTGTGATGCAATAATTACATAAAAACAATTCTTGATGCGGATTATATTTCATTGTAAAATTTCAGCTCGTTCGGTGCAGAACTTTTTGAGTTTTTGAAGCGTACACAAACCAACATAACATTTTTGTATATATATATATTTAGAGATTTATTTATTGAATAAGTAATAAAGCGAGCAACATCATCAGCCGCAAGACGTCCACTGCTGAACATAGGCCTCCCCTAGATTTCCACATCTGTCCATCTAGTGGGAGGCCGTCCAACCAAGCGAGCAACATTAGCTGATAATATGTCTATATCTCAGTGTTGAAGTAAAAAAATATAGGTATTGTTCCTCAGGCAACCCATTCCAGGTGTAAACCACTCTGTTGGTGAGGATGTTATGTGCAGTGTTTGTCATTGATGGTACGTGGATTAACTGGGGCTTATGACGCCGACTGTCTCTGTCATGCTCCTTTAATCTGTACAAGTTAAACTTTAAGTACCACACCTTTGCAAGTTATTCTACCGCCAAGCAGTAATGTGCAAACATTACTGTGTTCCGGTTTGAAGGGCAATGTTTCCAGAGAAATAACAGGGCTTAGAGATATAAGATCTTAGATCTCTGGGTGACAAGCGCAGTGCAGTGCTAGGTAATGATTTGGACTCTTCATGTTCCAATAGCTGCGTGTCACTGTGTTGTTATGTGTCAAACATGTTGCTTACCATCAGGCACATGTCCTGATCGTCTCGTCACTCTTTATTTAAAAAAAAAAAAAAAAAAGTTCCTAACTTACGGGAGGTTATAAAATTCATTCAGTATGTTACATTTTCGACCAAGTCTCCCCGCAACCGTCTCTCTTCCAATATAGTGAGGCAATATAAAATATAGTCAAAATTGTCATTTATGTATTTTATTTAGCGATTTGTAGCACAGAACCAAACTGAGCTTTTTAAAAAAGCCGAATGCGGTTATCATCCTCTTGATTAGTGGTTTTATGTGTTATTTATTGGCATTCCACTAAGGTAACGTAAAAAGATCTGTAAAATGGCATAGCCATTGAGAGACTAAAAATTGGAGCTGTACTGTATTGGCATAACTTTTCAAATTAAGTTATCAAATCGTATAAGTACGTCGTGGCTTGTTTCTTAAGATCAGGCGACTGATGTGCAAAGTCAAAGTTCTTTATTCATAAATGTACCTACATATGTATGTACAATTTACATGTCGATTAGCGAAAAAACAAAAGACGCTCAGATAGATAGTGTACCTATATTCTTACTATGCACGAGTGACGTTCGCTGGCTTTCAGAGATTTAATTTTGTTTAAATACCTTCCTACACAGATCTTAAGAACTTAAATCCCGCAACGGAAATTGATGTAGGAAGTTCATATCCTCTACTAACCACTAATTTTTACTTGGAACGTCGGAAAGGTACAGCTAATTAGAGAGAAATAGTTTTTGAAGTGAACACTTCTTTTTAGTCGTTGAGCATTTGTGAGATGGAAAAAAACAATTGAACTCGTTACACTGTAACCGTTACGGAAACGGTCTTACCACTAGGGCACTACTGCTTATTTTTTTTAATGGATGTATATAATTTTTTCACTTGATGTCATGCAATGAAGTTTTCAATTCTTTTTTACACAACAAAATATTTGTTAATAAATATTTTTACCATTAATTTCTACCTTTATTTAAGTGAAATTATGTACTCGTAATTAATACCATGTATACATGATTTTATTGTAACTGGAATGCAGTTTGTTGAATGCTGCTAGCTCTGTGAAGACCTTTCCTTTCAGAAACTATTAGAAACCGTTTTGAACTTTTGTTTGAATACGAGTACATATTACGAGATTATTTATTGTATTTATGTCTGTAGATTTAGATGGATAGCTAATAATTTATCCGTTCATGATTTCAAGTCATATTGACGAAATTACACAAGACTAAATCGCAGTCCAATTAATTATGAATTAATTACTTAAATCCTCCCTTATTTAAAATACACGGCCGCTGTAACGCTGCTGAAATGTCGGGATTATCGAGTAATTAAAAAAAAAAATCCGCTATGGTTATTACACTCTTTATACTCTGTTATAAGTGTGTAATGTTTTGAATAAAGATATAATGTGTATAGTTTTCTTATAGACCGATGAACTTCACCGTAACGTTTAAATTCAATAATTATTATGCAAGTTTTTGTAATAATCGTTTTGTAAAGTCATGGGTTTTTAAAACTCTTTGCCGCTTTCCAATACCAGCTTTCTAATACACGTTATAGTATCACAACTAACGTAATAGTTACTGGAAACATATGTCTCTTGGGAAACGTCAAGTGCCAGTTATAGACATTTCTCTTCAAGCGATCGAGGTTGCTTCGCCTACTTCGCGATATTTTGATTTTAATGTATCCTCAAGTTCTGGTGATGTTTTATCATAGAGTAAATAATATTCCTATTTGAACTCTATGTGTTTTATGTACTTACAAGGAAAATATAACATCAAGTTGTGATGTTTTATTATAAAGTAAATAATAATCCTATATGAACTCTATGTGTTTTATGTACTAAGGAAAATATGATATCCCCATTCGACAAGTAAACGATGCTATTTTCTACAATTGTAAATTTTAGACTGCAATTCCTACTTTGTTATTAGTATTATAAAAATGCGAAGGTACATCTGTCTGTCAGTCAAGAGTTTACGCTGTAACTAACAAATCGATTTAAATTTAATTAGGTGTAGGGATAGTAGTCTAAGGGCTGATAAACGACATAGGTTACTTTTCAATGCCATAAAAGGGGTTTAAAGGTTAAAATACGGGTTTAAAAAAATTGTATAGAATTTTTGTAATTTTGGAAGCTAGAGCCTTGAAACTTATTTTAGGCTTTTGATTAGATACAAATAAATACGACATTCAATTAGTAAAACAATTACCTGAGTATCGTGTTTGGCGAAAATAAATTATTTATAATAAAAAATATAACATATGTATAATAAAAAAATAACCTAAAAAACTGGTTACATCAATCATGACACGATGTCACTTTCAACAGCTACAAGTGATGTACTGATATTCAGCCCACTGATCCCAAAAAAACATACATACGGTCGAATTGAGAAACCTCCTTAGTCGGTTAAAAATGCGAACAATCGAATTCAATCTTGTTTATAGTGCTTACATTTACAAGATCGAATTTGTGCTTGTTATGTCAGCAACTGTTTAGATTTCGCTGTCGAAGACAGAAGGAATATCATAGGTACATATTTTATTTTACATGAAATTGTAAGGTTACCTCAGCGTGTGTCCAGGCAGAGTGGGGTTTAGGCGGGGTGTCGGGGGCCACTGCCCCCAGTCGGCCGCGCTTCCTCGCCTCCTGCAGCAGGGGTACCTTCGAGTTCTTGTCGCCTGACGACAGGATCACTTCGCGCTCTATCTGTGGAGAAGGAAAAGTTGAAATTTAATAAGTTATAAGGACATTACGGCATTACAAGTTACGGCTAGTCTAGTTGGTAGAACGGCGACCTAAAAGAGACGTGGAAATGGAAAGTTCGCGCATGTGCACTTCCACCAAAGAGATCTTAAAAACGTTTTTGCACAGCTAACTTTATTGGGTCAACTTGTGCGCCGGCAATTATAACTTAAAAAAAAAAACTTGAGAGGTGTCAAGGGACACCCGGATGGAACGAAGTTCCTTTCGATTAATTAGTGAAGGAATTATTATTATCATTATTTTTTATTATTTACAAAAAACCTGTATACACTCAACAAAAATAATCGTCGCAACACCACACTGTTCAATGCGAAGTAGAAATGAAAATATCTAGCTCGCTTTCTATAAGAGAGAAAGAGACAGACAGAGAAACATGCGACGCCGCACAGCTTGCAATAGCAAAAAGTGTCGTGACAACTTTTCGTAAGATTTTTTTCCGTCTAGCCCCCTTTCACAACGCGCGATAAGGAACTTCGTTCCAATGGTGAAGGAAAACGTCATGCACAGGAAACTGACACGTACTTACAGTCTTCGGAGGTTATGCATCATCTAGCAACTGTCACTGGGCTACATAGTGGATTACGACCCTGACTTTCTTCTTGCGTGAGAAGGGCGAGGCAGGCGAGTCGCAGCAGTGGGAACATTTATTGGGCTGCTCACGCTTACCTATGCTAAGGACATTACACAACGAGGATCTAGACGCATTATTGCTACTAAGTTGTAAACTATTTTTAAACGATGCAATAAGTGAGAGGCAGGATGTGAGTGACGGGTTTATTGACGAGTTTTTGCTATAGCATGTTTGTGTTAAACCGTCATTTCGTCTGATGTTAAACGACGATGCGGTCCACTCAGGTAAAACATTCCAAAGCTTAGATGTGACAGTAGAGTCAAAACTCTTCGTTTGAATCCCAGTTGAGAACGTCAACCATGAAATATGTTGTTTTCTGGAGGTAGGATTCTGATTTACCGATTTGGTCTGTCAAGCTTAAAAAATGGGAGTGGGTGGATAAATTGAGCAGAATAAAGTAAATGACTGTTCCTAACACACACACCATCACCAATCATAACGTTTCAGTAGTGGCGACTTAGGCAGTTAACAGGTAGGAAATATTTACAAATTGCATCTCATTTTCGTTGTAATATAATTACGAGTATTATTATTTCATTCCTAATTTCATTAAATCGGACGCCGTAGCATGCGGACTTCGTTCGGTTCCAAATCTACTGGAAACCCTTATAATCAAGAAAGACGTAGTTTAGGGGTGCTTACTGGCTGCTAGTTGGAACAGAACCAAAAGTCTGACATTGTTGTCATGGTAGGACTCTTGGCAGAGTCCGCCTGGGGAAGTACCACACTTTTGCCAGTTATTCTACCGCCAAGCAGTAATGTGCAAACATTACTGTGTTCCGGTTTGAAGGGCAATGTTTCCAGAGAAATTACAAGGCTTAGAGATATAAGATCTTAGATCTCTGGGTGACGAGCGCAGTGCAGTGCTAGGTAATGATTTGGACTCTTCATGTTCCAATAGCTGCGTGTCACTGTGCTGTTATGTGTCAGGCATGTTGCTTACCATCAGGCACATGTCTTGATCGTCTCGTAACTCTTTATTTAAAAAAAAAATTGTACTACTGGTAATTTGAAAATATTACCTCTCGATAACCGACGAAACTCCAAACTTAAATACTCCGCACATAATGTAAAAGCATTAAGGTCTTTGGCAACATTTACTATTTACACTAAAAACCCACATAAGTTCACTTCACAAACATCAGATAATAAATCTTACATATTTATTAATAACAATCAATAATCTGCATAAGCCTCCAATGCCTTCGATGGAGAGACGATAAGTGCCTGAACAATAGTCACTTTCACTAGATCTCTCTAGTGTATGTAAAAACTGTATGTATGAAGATAGTATGGAGAGATCGCGGATATGCGCAGTAGAAGATTGATCGCAGTCAACAGCCTGAAGAGACTGTTTTGACAACATTTCTGTATCTACTAGCATCGCGCCGCGGTTTCACTAGTGTAATTGTTTTTAAATTTTTGGTAGCAAATTGTCGGACAGCAAGAATTTGTAGTGCAGCGAGCATTTGTTCAGGCTTTAGAAATTGTTGGTACTCGTAAATAAAATGTATCGTTTTGTTCCCAGATATAAGCCTAGCAGTTCACTCTGATTTCGTTTGGGTCGAATACTTGTCTATGTTTGCCAAATGTCTATGAAAACCAAATGTTGCCTGGAAGAGATCGAGCGGTAAGGCTGCCTGTCGCAGGATTCGTTTATTTGTATTGATTTTCGTTGTCTGTATAACTGTTTTTATTTATGTGTGAACAATAAAGAGTAGACATAAAAATATATATTTTATGTTATTCAGGGATAATGTAATAAATACTCTTATAGATAATAAGATATGATAGAGAATAAGTAGATCAGGTGATTCCGCACGGTTCCTTTGTACCAATCGTAAACAGAAGACGTGCATACTTTCTATGGCAACAGGACAAAAGGATGACACTTTTTTTT
Source organism: Ectropis grisescens (assembly GCA_017562165.1). NCBI lineage: Eukaryota > Metazoa > Arthropoda > Insecta > Lepidoptera > Geometridae > Ectropis > Ectropis grisescens. The sequence continues at coordinate 2,080,564 of CM029784.1, forward strand.
ACTTTCATAGGTTTACACTTGACCGCCATCTCGCCTGATGTTAAGCGACGATGCGGTCTACGATGGAGCGTGCTTACCTAGAAGAAACCGATTCACTCTCGATTTGAAGACACTTCCACAAGAGCGACAAGGAAAGAGCGATCGACCCGTGCTTTCGGTGTAAAGCGTTTGTTTTAACTCTATACGTAGTATTATGCAAACTTTGGTAACACTCTATTGGTTTCCGCGGAGGACGAAGCGGACAAGGAGGCGAGCCATTGTCCCTGCTAGTATGTTCCTGGGCGTCAGGCATTTAGGGCTATCCGGAACCGCATTTAGCGATAGATGGACCTGAGGTGGTCACACTCTTCTGGTTTCAGAATTTCTGGTTACTTCGGCGTAGGTCCCGAAACAAGGGCTCCGTATTGTCAAATTCTCGTTCTCTTACTAGACCAGCCGTAACTTTTTTTTTTGCTACTTATATGTTATTAATATTTGTTATAGTTACCGGGAACTTGTTGGAGTGCGTGTGGAGCGGCGCGGGCGAAGGCGCCGGGGCTCCCGGCAAGGCCTCGGGCGCCGGGGGCATCCTGTACGGGGGGACGCCGTCCGCGCCACCTGGAACAACCAATTACATGTGTGTTCAGGACGTATTAAAATACATAACAAATATTCACTTTTTTTGTGGAACACTGCAAGAACTTCTGGATCATTGCATAATCTATAAATATACTTACCTATATAAAATTGAAGTGTCTGTTTTTAATATTAAAATAACCGTTTTTTTTACCAGCTGCATTAATTTTTTGTCTGTCTGTCTGTTTGTTTCGTCTGATCTTCGAAACGGCTGGACCGAATATGAAGGAGCTTTCACTACTACATAACCAATTTTCTAATAGAGGTATAAATAATTAGGCTACTTTTACCTGAGTAAAATAAACAAGGTTCCACAAAATTAACAAAAAACCCTTAAAACGCGCGTGAAACTGCGGGCCACAGTTAGTTTGGAATTTACCTAGTTAGGATCGAAATTCTACAATATTTTAATTGTTTTCTGTATTGTCCACTGATCTGGATCTCTGACCGCCATTTGCATAAGGATCCTATCAAATGTTCCCACTGCTAGGTCTCGGGGGCTTCTCCCATAAGAAAAAAGTAAGGCCATAATCCTACAGGCTGGCCAAGTGCGGGTTGATGGATGACAGATGACCTTGAAAGATTCCACGTACATGACGATTTCCTCGTTTTCCTTCTCTACTTTAAAGTTAGCGACATTACTTTGCAAAGACAGTGGTGCACGTGGGACTGGAACCCGGGGGCTTTATTTTACAAAATACGGATCGGCAGCTGCCGTTCCCCCGAATAGATACGCCGTAACATAGCCTCGTATAGTGTCAGTACCTAGTATAGAAAGGCTTGTGGTTACAATACTACGGACGTGGGGCGCTTCCCATGTCGGCTGATTCACAGATAAATTATAGCGTAATACGATTTTACAATCTCTACTTCGCTGAGGTTACATAGCAGCTAGGTTGGACTGTGAAGGAAATAATGAGACACCTCGGTTAGACTTTATTATAGTATAACTACATACCATAAAAAAGTTTAACGGGACTATTTTAAGCTTTATAAGTGTAAATAAAGCATGATTTGATTTTGAACAAGTGCCTGATAGTAGGAAACACGCCTGCTCACAACAGTACAGTCTCATGCAGCTATTGGAACATGAAGAGTCCAAATCATTATCTAGTACAGGAACGCTACTTTATTTTTTGCCAATAACTCAGCCAACGTTTTCATTAAACTGCTATAAAATAGCTTTTTCGTTAGTTTGCACGTAATTAACATATCTAAATAAAAAATAAAAATAAACAATCTAAATAGTACATAACACTTTTAGAATTATTATTATTACAAGAATGATAATCAAGATGATAGATAGTGTGACTGTGAAGAATTAAATTCTCGAGTGTCACACTGGTGTGACTATGAAGAAAAAAAACTTCTGTTCTACGCTGGTGTGACAGTGAATCAGCCCCTTATCTAGCCCCAAATTAAGCGACTCTTGTAGCACTAACACTGAATCTTTTATCATTTCAGGTTGGGTCTGCGTACCTATATATGTAAGTATATTTTTATTGAGTAGTACGTTTAATATCAGTTTAGCCCTGCGCTCTCTCCCCAAACCCAAAGATCAGTAAGCAGTATATATAGGTCATTTGACGCATTAAGGTCAACTGCTACAAAAGAAAACTAGATCTTCTTAATTTATTTCTCTTATACAAACGTGCTATGTAACACAGATATGGCTTAAATTGCATGAACAATTTTTTACTCTTAAAAACCGCACTCCATACAATTATAAGCCTCTAAAACTGAAGTGTGTATAATAAAGGAATGATAAATTGGCTACCATCAAAAAGCGCAAGTTTTTGCACCGATCCATCACACTCGATACTGCGGCTGACAAAAACATGGCGGTGCCAACGGCCGGTAATGTAGAGATCAGCTGATTTGGACCGAAACGGTGATGTTTGTAACCATACTAGATGTTTATAGCAGTCATAAGTAATAACGGTATTTATGGATATCATCTTTCTATCCCGAAATATAAACAGGAACGGGAAATACAGAGGTAAAACCGCAGTCCAAAGATAGGGGGGTCACAGGAGACATGACCCCCCCAAATCGTATGCCTACGAAAAATTAAAAATCTAAGAAATTTCAATATCTATATAATATATTTCAAAATAACTAGAACGGCAACTACGCGGGTAAAATTGTAGGGTGCTACTAGTAAAGTATTTTTACTCGATTTATTGTATTTCTACAGGTACATGACAACGTCTAATAAATCGATGAACGCTGGCTGCTAGCACGAAAAAGCATGGCTCGTCCGGTAACGCCCATTGTCCCGTTACGTTAAGGTAAATTATTCTTGCCTTTCAAAAATCTAATTACTTACTAGTATAATGTCAAATTTGTTATATTTATTTATTTAAATTATGTTACAATTGACAAAAAAAATATCTCTCCTCCCTCATAATACTCCATCAATATGGATTTCAAATGAAGGGGCTTGACTAGTAGAATGTAGTACAGATTACAAATCCGAGGTAGTCGGAGGTAAGTAATTTTTTTATATTTTGTTCTTGTAGCTCCACTCGATGCTATTGTATGCAATCATTTCATCAATGTTTTGTAATGCCGTTGTCACATTAAACTATCGTCCGTAAACCAACTTTACAGACAAACAATTTTTTTTTTGTTGAAATTGATGTTGTTTCGGTGGGAACGCTTGACCGACAAGGGTTAGGTTACAAATTGGTTTGACGCCTCCCGACCGCAACACAGGAACCTTTTAATGTAAGGATTATGTCGGGACACGCCTCGGTGTTACTGCTATGTCCGTGGGAACTGCTAATGTTAATAATATTAAACCGTATAAACAAGGGCGCCATGGATTTTAGAAACATCTAGTACCGCCTTGGGGTTTTGCTCAGGATACCATGGACAGCGCGTCGTACCAATATTTAAATACTTCAGCACTTTAAGATCAAAACAAGACTCTCTACCATCTGCCTCAAGCGAGTGCTAGAGTACTTTGGGCATATAGCCAGGAAGGAAGGTCACAACCTGGAGAAGCTGATATCACTAGGAAAGTTGACGGTAAGAGAACAAGAAGCCGATGAGTTGGTTAGATCAGATTCGCACCACTCTAGACATCAGTCTACGATGCCCTGCAGGTCGCTGGTGATAGAGGGAGATGGCGTAGTTTCATCATTGAAAAGTTGTTAAGACGTGGTGGCCACGACCCTCAGACATGAGGAATACGACTCTAGGAGGAGAAGGAGCATCCCGCGGTTTTAGTCGTGTAGTTCCCGTTCCCGTTATTTTTCCAGGATAAAATGTAGTCTGTGTGTTCTTCCAGACTAAATCTAACTATGTTTCGAATTTCAGACAGGTCCGTTCAGGAGTTACGACGTAATTGACCAACAAACATCGAAATATCCAAACATTCACATTTATAATTTATAATATTAGTAAGATATATTTACATTTAAATATACGTTACATAACATGTCAACTTCTACAATTAAACTTAAAACTTTTCCCCAAATAACCCACCCCGTTCCCGGCGCAAAGGTACCCATGACGCTCGCTGCGTTTCCACGTTGAATGGCAATGGCCAACCTTTGCTCCAAGAACGCGCCGGAGCGGGAGTCACCTGTATTCTCCCTGAGCCTGCGCCCAACTCTGACATGAACCCTTTAGCTTCTGCTCCCCAACAACCCAAGGTCTCGACGGCAATAGGTACAAATTCGTACAGAGACATCAACGCGCTATATTTCTCCTTTTTCTTAACAGCAGCTTCCTCTGCCGCAGCTGATGGTGAGTGAACAGTGCGACTCAGGTGGCTGGCGGCGACAGTGCTGACGCAAGTGGCGTCCCAAATTAGGCACTTCCCGTTCTTCCAGGGCACCAGAGTTAAACCATCCGGTCTTTTGCCATCCGACCTGCATAAGTCCGGGGGCTCAAGCAAGCAGGGAATGCCCGCCGACACCAAAGCTCGCCGAACTACGTTGTTGAGTGCATGGTGACGCGAAAACCTTCCCGCGCACCGTCTACAACTCAATTAGTAAGATTGTGTATTATCTCGTAAAAAACCAAAACCGACAGCAATTTCAAATTAAATTGAGACACTCGATCAAATTTCCTATGAAGCTTTCACTACGTCGCGTCGACCAGATAAATAAAAGCAAATGTCAGTGTTTTGTAAATATTCAAAAACCGCTAGTCCAATTTCTATAAAATTTGTATGGTATAATAACCACAGAACCTCTGTTTACTAAACAAACAAAAAAAAACATCAAAATCGATTTTCAATTGGCAGGCCTATCCCGTAACAATTTTTTTTAAACTTTTACAGGTTTACACTTGCCGCCATATCGCCTGTTGTTAAGCGGCGATGCAGTCTACGATGGAGCGTGTTTACCTAGATGAAACCGATTCACTCTCGATTTGAAGACACAAAGATTGTAACCAACAGGGAAAACTCACTCAGGCAACGTATTCACACAGCCTAGACGTTCTGATCACAAAAGTAGAGTCAAGTCTCTTCGTTCATGTTTGGAATATCAACCATGAAACGATAGTCGCTTTTTCGAGTTACGAGCGTTCCGATAGAAAAAAGGGCAAGGTGGTATTAGATCATGCAAATCAGTTGCACACTCTCCGAAGTGTATTCGATAAAAAACCGATAGTCTAGCAACTCTTCGGCGATGTTTAAGGCTTTGAAGTCTTTTTCGAAAAAGAATACAGAGCATAGATATAAACCACCTTAAACAAATCTCTGGTTGACGAGCACAGTGCAGAGTGCTCCACGAGGCAATGATTAGATTAATATTCTAAGAGCTGCGTGACACTGTTGTTATGGGCATACGTGTTGCTTACCATCAGTCATATGTCCTGCTCGTTCTTTGTTTCTTTACAATACAAAAATAATTAGATGTGCTTAGCGGTGAAACTAGAAGAATGTGTGAAATATTTGTGTGATGAATTCAAATATTTGTTTAGTATATTTTCAATATTTGTTACTGGCAATCAGCCTGCATCCGTTTAACTCAATCAGTGCCTCCATTATTTTCTAATAGTTCACAGCGATGCCGCCTAATACAATCCTAAAGCCTAATACAAAAAACCGCGAGCACGCCAGGCGTGCTCGTGCCAAGGCGATTGAGATTAGTAAGAACACGCTAGGCGTGTCGACCGCATTGTATGAGTTAAGGGCACGTTCTTTGTGTTTAAATAAACTACTTTTGTTCTACAACTTCATCTCAAAACTCAATACAAATCCTAAAAAAATGTTTGTAGTCATTTTTAACACGGTTTAGTGGCTGTTTAGTGGTTATTGACTTCGCCACATCATTTATCTAGCGTTAAAGAGCGGCCCCTCTACCGCCTAACTAAATCGGCTATGGTATTGTTATTGGTGGCTCTATCATTTCAAGCGAAAAGAACAGAGAAAGCAACAGTTATAGGCGTGCACCTCGGTTGCACTCTTGTTACGAAGAGTTCGATGCTTTTAGACTGGGTAAATACACTTTTTAATTTTGTTTGAGTAAATGCAAATTTTTAAAAACGTTTATAACGTGCTTAAAATTTAACATTCCTTTAAAAGCCCTTATAGGGCCATATGTAATAATCACAAATAGCTTTAACCACACATGCATGTATTGTACATATGACGCAATAAATATTTGAGTATTTGAGTAAAGGATATAGGCTGATCACCAATAACCCTGTATAAGTATTATATCAGCTATATGGCCGCCATAGTACAAGCTTTGCTTTGCTCAGATTGTGTTGTGTGTGAATTGTCCACCAATATTTACTTATTTCAAAAAGTGAAATTTTATTTTACCTTCTAGACCACCACGACAGTTGAATTGAAGTGAAATATTATTAAAATTAAACCGGAAACTAAATTGTGAGCAAACTAAAACTAATGAAGCGGACCATAAACTCTTACGAAACGGCAATTAGTCTGCTCATCTAATTTATTACACCAACTCACGTAATAAATTATTAGATTCCGAACACGCCAACTCACCTTACTTATCTTTCTTATTTAATCATGAGTTATGTATAAAAATCTAAGTTTATCTAATTATTGATTCAACCAGACTTTATGATCTGGGAATCTTTTTGACTTCAAAGCAATATCGTCATACTATCACACATCATGTCCTATCTAATGTTATAAATGTGAAAGTTTTGGTCAAACACAACCTAAAAGCTTAATAAATTAGGTTGAAATTTGCAAGTCTATGGAATAGAGTGTTACCATCATCCGGAATTTTTATTCGAAAAAAAAAATATAGTGTCACAGCGAATATTTAAAAAACCTAATTAGTCGTCAGTTTGAATATTAAAAAGTATTTATTGTACACGCATTTTTTCCTTTGTTTCATAAACAAAAATGACGATGATATAATCACAGACTAAGTAGAGAGATACACTGATATAATGCTTAGAAGTTTAAAGTGACGTCACATAAATATACTTACGACTTTTATGTAGACGTGATGTCATAACCTTCCACATCGGAAGTTTATTGGTCTATATCTGTGTCGATTTTCAATAATTTCAAAACTGAAAATAAATGTCCCATATATTATATCTTATGGACTATATATTATATATATTTGTAGCTCAATCACGTCTGGTTGAAATTTGGATCACAGTTAGATTATGGTGTGGAATACTGAAATAGCACGTAGGAGAGCGTTTTGTCGCGAATGAAAACTGTACAAGTAAAACCGTAGGGCGTTGCTAGTTGCTTATTTATAAAATGTCCATACAAGGGAATTTCTTTTATATTTCGAAAAAAATACTCGACAAATATTACGGTCATGACTTGCTTATAGACATTTTAATACTAGTACTTTAAATTAAATTCCGATGCATGGAACTGATTATGTTGTAAATGTTATAACTTCAAAATGCAAGGTGCGTTCCAAGCAAAACTTTGAATTACTTCGTAATTATATAAATTCACTAGATGTCCGCCCCGGCTTCGCCCGTGAAACATATATAGCACTCATCAACATCCCGCACATATCCAACGGTGAAAGAATGACTGAAATCGGTTCAGACATTCCTGAGAATATCGCTTTCAAACAAAAAACCTCTTCAGCTACCTGCTACGCCACCTATCGGAAATTCGTCGTACCAACTCAGATTTAGAAACAAAAAGGTTTATAGTCAAGAGGTATTGTAATCTGTGATATTCAATGACGCAATCTTGACACTTGTCAAAGCACGAAACGTACGAAAACTCTCAAAAAGGAATATTTTTCCCGATTTTGTTACATTCTTGATTCATGCTCCGCTTCTGTTAATAGTAGCGGTATTTTCTATAGCCTTCCTCAATAAATGGACTATCCAATAGAAAAAGGATCTTTCAATTCGAACCAGCACTTCCCGAGATCCTAGCGTTCAAACAAACAAACAAACTCTTCAGCTTTATAATACCCGTATTAGTATAGATTTGAGATATGATATTTGTATATTTTTCTACACTAAAACTTGTCGAAAACCACAAAACATGCTTTTTAATTTTTAAAGCTCCCATTGCAAGAATGCGCTTAATTTCGTAATTTTGCAATGAAGATTTATGGCGGGAAATGAGTTGACAGAGACAAGTGATACGAAGTCTCTAATTTTGAAATAAGAACTTTTTTTTGTAAAATTGACATCATAGCCATTTATTTTTTTGTTCTGTGTTTGTTTTACGATTGGCCGCATGTTACTTGATTTTGACCGTCGATGCAGTCTATGAAATAGCGTTTAGACCAGGGGTTTCTAAAGTTATTTTATCTGCAGCCTACTTTGAGAATATATTTTTTAGCGCTCCCCTTTTTTTCACGTACCTAAAAACCACTATAACTTCAAATTAAATTACTAATTCATTACTGTGAGCTATATTAGCGGAGATTAAAGATTCATTCAAAATTATTTTTTTTACTTTTTTACTATAGCCCGCCAGAGTTGAGTTGAGTAACTTGAGACACTTGTGTGTTACCTACTACTACGGACTCCAAGCCTCTACACAACACCCCCATCTTTTTCTGGGTCTCTTACCGACCCCTTTAGGCCTGCAGCGGGGGGCGTTATCACCCACTTTGGGAAAGACTGGTTTAGACCGAATCGTTGACCACATATTATTAATAATAAGATATAGGAAGTTTTAATAAATTACGTTATAAATCATTTGAATTGTTATTATATAAGTTCTAATATAAGTTATCAACTTACATACAATCTACAGCAGACGGCTGTTAAGCGACAGGTTAAAGTTTAGTGACCAAAACTAACGAAGGCAATTTAAATTGAACTTTGAGTGTATGTGTTAGAGTTGATATTAGTGTGATAAAGAAAGTGAGAAGGGTGGGTATTACAGACAGGTGCATCAACCTGCTAGTTTTTGTGGCTTGTCCTGTATACTTCGAGTCACTGTGGAACATTCGATAACAAAGACCTTGTGAAAATGGCCTTGTTGTTGAATTATTTAACCGTTTGAAAATTAAACTGAAACGAATTTATCACACAAACTTTCAGAAACGTTTTTTACTTAGTTTTTCACTGACTTAAAAAATGAGGTACTCGATTCGGTTGTATTTTTGGATGTATGATCAGCTTTGATTGAGTTAGTCTCAGAAGATATACGGTAGTTCCGCCAATTGTCAATAAATTTTGATGATTTTTTGTTTTGGTAGATCACCGTTCAGAAATGGTTCCATTTAAATTTTATCGAAAAGGTGAAACGGTTTTTATACATAAATAAAAAAGTAAGGATTGCGAAATCGAAGAACATACGCATTCGTACTACCTCGCTGTTTCGCTGGAACAGTGTGTTTAGTTAGTTAATTTTAGTGAACTATATAATTGACTTTTTCATGAAAATTAAATATTTACTTGATACTTTTAAACATTGTGTGGGAAGAAGCGGCCTAGAAGCTAGATCGTGTAATATACAATCATGAGGTCACAGGTTCCAAACCTGGCAACTTTAAGTAGTTTTCAGCTGCCGGTGTACAAGAGGGTCATTATCACCAGCTTTAACAGTAAAGGAAATCATCGCGAGGAAACCGGCATGTTCCAAAAAGGTTTCACGGTAATGCGTCATACAATACAAAAACACTTTATTGGCACCACAAAGTTGACAACAAGTAAGACATAAAATAACAAAACATAATGGGCACAAAAGGCGATCTTATTGCTAAAAGCGATCTTTTCCAGATAGCGTTTTGATTCGTCATCTGACTTCTGATCACTAATGCGGTGACGGTCCAGTGTATAATACTTTCTATTCATCCAAATCAGTTCATCTTGATATGTTTCGGATATGTCACCGGAAAATGGCGACCACCGTCAGTACAATAAAACGTGTGAATTTATCCCAGGGTAGGTTAGGTTATTCAGTTTATAATCTAACGTTGTTACATTGTAAACTAACGGTTTTAAATTTTACGGCGACAGATACATACAATGCCACTTTATTTTCGCAATTGGGTCTTATAAACAATTTTATGTTACCACAAATTTTTATGTGCCATAAAAACTCGGCATAAGCAGCCCATTTTTTTTTTTCATTTGGTAGGATTCTTTCTTAAGTAGAGGGTCAAGGCCACAGCTGCTCTCGCAAAAAAAAAAGGTTTTGGAACATATTGGTTCTCCCAAGTTGTTTTTGTTTGTTTATTATATCTATTCACATCAGCTACCTAATAATCCGGACCAAACAGACACATAGACAAACATAGAGACTGACAAAAGTGATTAAAATGTTATTTTGGCATATATACATATATGTGTATGCACTGTCTATAGGTCAATACATTCACATAAAGCGGTAATTCCTATTACAACTATTCGTCAAACACGCGACATAATATATCACCTAAAGAACCTACAAGCCGTAAAAAAATCTAAAGTTTCCCTCCGACCTTGACCAGCCAGTCACAATAGAGCGACTGTCACTTGTCAAATGTTCCATTGTCGCCGCGCCTCGACAGCTGCCAGACAATGGCGACGTAAGGCAGGACACACGGGACATTAACCGATGGATATTATAGTCAAGCTCAAGACCTTAGATAGAGAATAAATAAATAGATCAGGTTTTTCCGCACGGTTCCTTTGTACCAATCGTAAGCAGATGACGTGATGTAGGGCCTGATTAACCCTTAAACTCTCTACACACGAGCCCTACACGACCATAAATCACCAATCATATGGTGCGATGTAGGCTCCTCCCCACTACTTTTACGTCATTTCCTCTAATTTCAGGGCTAGTGTGTAGAGGGTTTTAGGCTAATTAGGCGGCAGCCTAGGCCGCCAGATTTGGGGGCGTGCGCTCAAATCGTGTCTTCACATGCATTATGTAATCGTAATTTCATCTACTCTACGTATTTCAACTAGACCGAGACAAAACACTATAACTAGATGCGTAGTGAACTAATAAATCTTGACTCCCAAGTTGCTTGATCCTGATTTTAACACACCTAGCAGGGACGCGTCCTTGCTATTAGCCTAGGGCGGTCCGAAGTCTTGATCAGTCGTTGACGTGATACCTACTACGGCAACAGAGTGATGTGTCGCGACAAAAGTATGACACTTCCACAAGTGCGACAAGGCTAGAGCGATCAGACCCGTGCTTTCGGTGTAAAGCGTTTGTTCCAACTCTATACGTTGTATATATATGTAAACTGTTTGCTCAAGGCTATCTGAAGTAGAGCAATGATCAGAATAAAGAACCATACTCAAGTCCGCCTGTGGCAATACCACACCAATGCCAGTTCTTCTGCCGCTAAGCAGTAGTGTACCAACATTACTGTGTTCCGGTTTTGAAGGGCAACATTTTCAGAGAAGTTACTGGGATAAGTGATAAAACACTTTATATCACCGGGTGACGCAGTGCGGTTCTAGGTAATGATTGGGACTGTTCATGTTCCAATAGCAGCGTGTAGCTGTGCTGCTATGGGCAAGCATGTTGCTTGGCAACAGGCACATGTCTTGTCGCTCTGTAACTCTATATTTAAACATACCCATGACACAAGACCTAGTCACTAGTGTGGGAAACAGAGGTCACATCTAACTGTATTTGCTTGCAATTTTGTATTACATGTTAATTATTTTCATACGATATATTCACTTCTGAGTATTTTCCCAAGACCAGATGTAAGAGTTTGTCCTCAAACCAGGGAACGGGGAAAGAAAATATCACAAGGAAACCAATGTGTTAACTACGTCTGACTCATATTTCAAGCTTTTTATAGTTTTATATCTATAATAGGTTCGCACTTGACCGCCATCTCGTCTGATGTTAACCATTGTGAAGTGTAGTTTGTTATTACCACTGGCTTTAGTGGTGAAGGAAAGCATCGTGAGGAAATCAGCATGAAATCATGTTTGGAGAACATGCGTCATCCGATAATATGATGGCTGATGATGATGATTATGATCTGAACTTATCTTCTGTGACAGAAGCTTGGGAACATAAATTGGTTTGCTTATGTACAGCAGCACTATCCAGCATAACCTGGCCTACTATTACGCACAATCATATAAATCAGTATGGTCAAATTATACCCGCAAACGCGAGTGCTGTAAGCTAATGTGATCTTTATGTTCTAACGATGTAAAGAAACAATACTTTCTTAGTCGCAGTAAGCTGATGCGTTTTCACAGGGTTGGGTATCTTTAAAGGTCATTAAAGTCGCAAAACTACTTAACCTTAAGTTTACGAATTACCCATAAGTCGAAGCTAGGCATCTTTGGCTGATAGCAAAGTGACCAACTGCGCATTGCAATCATATTTCTGACATACCTATTTACATTTGATATCACAACAACAAAAGAAAATTACGACAAAATGGTTTTGGGGTCAGCATCAAGTTAAAGTGTAATGCAAAATTCTATGTCTTCAAGGTCTAAAATTTGACCAGTTTTTGAAGTAAGTATTAGAGTTAAAAAATCGTACATAATTCGTTTACAAAATCCTTCATAGTTCTTATAATTTGGATCCGAATTTCGTAAGGTCTAACAAAAAATTATACCTGTGTGTAATTTGACACTACATATTTTTAAAGGACAGTAATGAAGGTTGTTGGTAACTTTATATGTTATACTAGTAACTATAATGATTCTAATTGGAATGTAGTAAGAGGATATTGAATGATTGCTGGGACCAGTTAAGAATTAATCAAGGATGTAACTATTCGTATCATAAATATCAACTTAATGTCTTTAACTTTTGTGGTGTGTCTAAAAATACCATTTAAGCTATAATGAGGTGACTACTGATGCATGACAAGTATCTAGTCAAAGTTTTTTACAAGGTCTACAAGAAAAGAATACAATAAGTTAAAAGCTATTACAATGTAACTTTGTGTAGGCCCAGTTTTTAGACCGTTTGAAGGCCTATGACATGGTTAACGGATAGTACGCTATTCAAATATGTTATTGGGGCTATAATTTATTGATATAAAGATGTCAAAGTACTAGATATTGTAAAACAGGTAAAAAAGACATACCAAACAATCCGTAGTGTACAATGAACCACCTGACGAAGTGTAACCGTTACAATCTCAATAATCAAGTCATCGACACAGAGCTTTCGACTTTCGCTCGCACTTCCACACAATTCAACATCCCGTATCAAATGAATGACTCGCCAAAAAGGAGGAATCACATAAAAACAATATCGCATCAATGGGTCTCAGTTCTTTGAATTTAAAACGGAAAAGACATTCACCTCTCGTGGGAGCGGCGCGCGCACTGCACGACAAGCGGGCCACGGCAGAACCCGTTTCGCAGAAAAAGTGCCTCTTCCTCCACAGCGGCGACCCTTTGCATATTCCGGCGTTTATCATTCCACCGCCGTCCTGGGACATGTCTTGTAGCTTCTCTGGAACTAGTTGCGTGTCTCCGAGTTGATTGTCCGCCTCCGATCTAGTTACTCGACGCGCAATCTCGCCAGGACCACTCTGATAAGTCTCGCCGGTTAGTTTCGTCTGATATCCGTTGCTGCCCTGTTTCGGCTGATAAATTTCATTACTTTGGCTACGATTCACCTCGTTGCTCTGATTGGGCTGTGTTCTCGGTATGACTAATGGCAATCTGCCGTAAACGGGCTTGTTTGTGTATTTTTGTGTACTATCAACGATACGTGGCTCCGGAACCGGTTGATTCGCAAAAGCGTTTACTTTCAATATTTCGTTCGCTTGCTGTAACAATCTCCTTTGGATATGCTCGATTTCACCTTTCGGCACTTTTGAGTTTTCTGATAGTTCTGCTATCAGTTGGTTCACGCTGAATTCTGCCATTCTGTTTTCTGTAGTGACCTCAGTTCTTATCGTCACTTTTTTTTCCTCTCCTGGTTTCTTGATTCTGACTTTCATGTCTGCTTCTGGTGGACTGACTACTATACTCGGCAAGTTTTCTTTCGCAGCGATGTCTTTCTTTTCTCTTTTTACTTTTCTAACAATCCTGCTGGCTATTACATTGTTCAATCACCTGATGATGATTGATTCTGTGTTATTTTCTTGTTCATTTTGTTGGCTAGACGGTGGGTAATGGGTTCTGAGTGAAGGTTGCATGTTAAAGCATCGATTAAGGCTCTACTGGAGGTTCAGGTAGAATAGTTAACAATAAAATGAGAGAGAAATGAGGTCATTACTACGTCCCATCTTGATTTATCATAATTATTAAGTATTGTTTTGATAATAATATTACCATTATTAATTTCATTATAATTGCTACTGTAATTAAAAGATTATTGTTAAAGATTGGCGAATTAATGATAACAAATGTTGCTCTTGTTTTTAAAAAAGATGAAAATAACATATGCTTCCATTGATTTAGTTGTTAGTGTATTTTTCTGTTAATTTTTTACTTAGTTACGTTGTATAAGTGTGTGTTCATGAAAATACAATTTTTATTTCAAAGGCCACGTATTTGGTTATTTCCAGACGTTAGCTTCAAAAAATAAGTATCTCAGTATATTTCTTTTTCAAATATTTTTTGCGTAGGGTGCTCATTATTCTTCTCTTATAAAGAATCGCACAGTCGGCATGTAGTATTGCAGTTTATCTATTTCATAATCCTTTGTGACTTTTATGTTCTATACGAATTGTTATATATTTTCCCACGTAATTGTGTTTCGATTGTGTAAGTGCCTGATAGAAAACAAAACAAATGGAATGGAAAGAAAATATTTCACACACGGCTTCTTAATTTAGTGGGAATTGTAATAAATCTTTAGAAACTGGTTGCATATTGAAGAATGAATTTCACTGAGATAACACTCGTGTGTAATAAGTCCAATAACTTGATAACATTTGATATTTGCAATATATTTCTTTCCCGTAATCAATAATTTAACCGCTAACTTAAAACGGTGAAGCAAAACCTCGTGAGGAAACCGACACCTAGAATCTTTCGAAGTCATGTGTCATCCACCAACTCGCACTGGGCCAGCGTGATGGATTATGGCCTTAACTCTCTCCTTGCGAGAGAAGGCCCGAGTCCCAGCTGTGGGCACATTCAGTGGGCTGTTGATAATTTTGAAAAAAATTTGACTGTTTAATTATTCAACTTAAAAAGATCAGATGTTAATTGATGACGTAAGGTACTAAATGATTTTTTAAACCTTTCTATCGCGAAGAAGACGCGTTAGTTTTTCATGGTTTATCTTCCAAAGACTCGATCGAAAAGGTTTGATTCTTTCGTAATAAGTTTATTTACACTATGGAATGAATTGCTTGAGGGAGTATTCCCTGATTAGTAGCAGTATAGTATTATTTCGGTCTCTTCATATCGAAGGTAAATAAAAATGTAGCGAAGGTTCCGTGTGCTCCATTGTAGACCGTATTATCATCTAACATCGGGAAAATTGGCGAAATGATGACAAACCGGTTGTCAATAAAAATAAAATATCTCTAAAAACTACAAGTAAATTTTCTATTAATTAATTACTCTCAATACAGGAAAAGTTACTAACTACTACTAAAAGTACATCTATGTACTTATACTAATATTATAAAGAGGTTTTTGAAGTTAGTTTTTTCCACGGCAGATAGAAAAGTTTGTCATGACCACCGGGTTTGATAGTGAAGGAAAACATTGTGAGCAAACTGGCGCGTTTGAAAAATGACATCTAATTCTTTTGGAATCAATGGAATGGAAAGATAATCTCATCTTTGGTAGAGTTATCTCATCCATGACCACCGCCAACCTACACTTCGCAAAAGTTATTGATTATGAACAAAACTATCTTCTTGTCCTGATTCACAACAGTGAACATTTTTTAGTGAGCTCTTGCTAAAGTTTGAGCATATATTATGAGAATAGTGGGTGAGAAGTCAAAGATGTCAGTTTTTTATTGATGGTGGATGATCATAAAATCCATTTAAAACAATAAAACTATAGTAAACAAAGAGCAACAATAAAATCGTCCTTCATTGATAATCCATAAAACATTGACATTTCCACTTTCAACTAGATGATGGATTTACGATCTTCAGATCAATTTGTCTTAGCGACGTTATAAATGTCATAAATCCATTAAATTAAATACTGGCAATAATACCACATTTATAATCAACAGTTTTAATGTTTTTATGGTCGCCTCAGTTAGAGACAAGTTTGAATAAATTAAGGTAACTATGCAGAATCAATATGTCATAGTACATATGTCTGACATGCTCGTTACCAGATTAGTAATGACATATTGACATTTAATTAACATATTAGTGGCGACGATTTATCATTCTCGATTTACAATAGGATTGCAAGCATCTAAACTGTATCTGTAAGTTTGGATTGAGCAACCATTTTGTTAAATATGAATAAGGAATGCATTACTTTTGAGCAGTGCAATCGTTAATCGACTTCAAAAAAGCAAAAGGTTGTTAATTGCCCGTTTATTTCCGAGAACGCCATTTTTTAATTCTTGTTTGTTCGCAAGTGCAAACTCCCCGAATGGTCTCGTATACCTACATTTTATCGAAAACTGTGTAGCCGTTTTGATAATATCAACAAAAATATATTTATACATCGGCGATATATTAATTCTATTGAAATTAGTAAACTGTGTGTGCGACTTTAATTTTAAATTGAAGTTGGATCGTAATCATTGTTTTTTATTCAAATCATATAATATTCAATGGAACACATTTTTTGACACATTAAATGATATAATAGAACAAATACTTTGCATAGATTATTCTAATTTTTGGTTAATTCTTGCAGGTAATGTAGAAGTTTTCAGACGAGACACCATTTTAGTTCAAAAAGATAATAGGTATCTGCCTCCAAACATAACTTGAACAAATTTTGTCCAAATGTAAGATTCTATCTACATATGTATTTAGAATTATTTTATATTATTAACAATGATAGGTTGAGCTTGGCCTGATGCTACGAGACGATACGGTCTATGACAGAGTACGTAGCTAGAAGAAACCGGATTCACCCTAGACTTTAAAACACTCACGACTATTTTCATCCGGAAATACCCTCTCAGGCTCAGTCAACGCATTCTAAAGTTTGCAATGGTCTTATGATGAAAGTAGAGTAAAATTTCTCCAAACATCAACTTTCAAAAGTCAATTGGGCTGATGTAAATTTTGTTAAATTGCATTCTTCAAAGAAACATTTCAGTTTTGCCAGCTATAAAAAATATACACCTGCCCATAACACGACAGTGCCATGCAACTACATATTTGAAAACGACGAATCAAAATCACTGCTTAGCGCTGTATTGTTCTCGTCACTTTGAAATTAAATATGATGTTTCTCTTTGCACTGTTATTTCTGTGGAAACATACTTAGCCAAAGAGTTTACATATACTACGTATAGAGTGAGATTTTCCGCACGGTTCCTTTTGTCAAGAGTAAGCAGATGACGTGCATACTTTCTATGGCAACAGAGTGTGTTGCCGCGACAAAAGTATGACACTTCCACAAGAGCGACAAGGCAAGAAAGATGCTACCCGTGCTTTCGGTGTAAAGCGTTTGTGCCAACTGTATACGTATATGTAAACTCTTTGTACCCTTCGAACACAGTCCATTGCAACTTTTGCATTTTTCATGTAATTGAATACATGTTTTTGATGAAATCTTTATGGCAAAACAACTGTTAGGTGTTTCAACTTAAATTAAGTTGAAAATTGAAGGTTGTTAGTGTGTATCGAAAAATACAGCTTTTTTATTTTGGGCGTATCATTGTTAAGTATATCACTGTCTTATAAGTTCATTTATGAGGGGCAGGTGGTGTTGCAAGAGATAAGATTTATATTTGCAACTGCAGTTTTTGGCAGTACGAAAATGAGGGTAATGTGTTTCCATCATAAAACAGATAAAAATGCGTTAGTTTCCTACAGGATATATGCCTAATACGATAACATACTAATTCTGAGAATTCTTTACTGAGTAAATAATAACCAAATAACCCTACTAATATCTAATATATAAAATTCTCGTGTCACAGTTTTTGTTGCCATACTCCTCCGAAACGGCTTGACCGATTTTGATGAATTTTTTTGTACTTATCCGGTATCTATGAGAATCGGCCAACATCTATTTTTCATCCCCTAAATGTTAGGGGTAGTCCACCCTAAATTTTTATTTTATTTTTAGACAACATTTTTAATTTCTATTATTTTATGATACAACATACAAAAATACATACAATGCTCAATTTTTACCATTCTACGATCAACCCTTATTTTTTAATAGCCATTTTAGTAATTTAATCATTTTTCCTCTCCGGTCGAAAACTGATCAATCGTCATTTAATTAGTCATCCCCGCCAGTTGTCTACAGGTGTCACTTCTGACCCAGTAAACAGCACGATAATTTGGGGATCAAAAGTAGTCTATAGCATATATATAGTTAGAACACGGTAATCTCGGGAACTATCGGACCGATTTAAAAAATCATTCACCGTTCTTTCATATGTACGTAATCCTTGAATGATGTAGGTTATATATAAGTACCACGGGCGAAGCCGGGGCGGGCCGCTAGTTATATATATAATATTATATGTATTAATATAATGTCAATGTTTGGATACCTCTTTGGATGTGTGTTGCTCAGTCACGTCGTAAAGCATGAACAGGTAGGGATGAAAGTTTGGAACACAGTTAGATTATAGCCAGGAAGAACACTAGGGAAGACTAGGGTTGCCAACTTTTTTTGAGAAAAAAACGTACAAACTGGTTTGGATAGGAAAAAAATAAAGTACCTACTTATTAGGGAGAAAAAAAGGTATTTTTAATTTTATGTTTTTATTGCCTTAAAAACGTATGTTTGTGTGATTTTAGCACATGCTAATTTTTTTTTGTTTTCTTTAAATGTTGCAAAGGTTTTTTGACAATCAACATTTAAATTTATAAAAAAAATAAACAATTCCCATAATGAGTATTTTGTTTTACCCATTACGGTAAAGGGTGAAAATAAAGTATTTTTGCAAACTTTACTTGTATGTAAACGTATAAAGTATAATGGGGCGTTTTCAAGACATAAAAAGACCTGTCAAATACAGTACTCAATTTCACCGTAGGTGGCGCTACTGTTTTATTTTGTTAGAGAAATTTCACAAAAACCAACAGTGGTGTCACTCTTGGCAATATTTGGAACTATTTTTGACAAGTATTTTTGCGTCTGGAAAACGCCTCATTACCAAAAATAAATTAGGATACGTTATTATAATAGTATGGTTGGCAACCCTAACATAGACTATACTTAAAAATTACAAATTTCTGAGTCACATCTATGCTCAATCTAAATAAGTAAAGCAGTTACATATGTGAGCAGATTCCTCGTCCTAACGTTGACAAGCTCGTTTTATAAATGCAGGTTTAGATTCCGATGCAAAACCTCGCCCGGAGTTTTCTAACAAATCTGCATTTAGATAACCTATTTCAATATTGATGACGCAAACATTTCTATGACATGTATAATATTACAGAATTGTTATCAATGTGCTTTTTAATTTATTGAAAGGGATTTGTACTGGGTTATCGACATATTACATAGTTTCAAACGTTAAAATGTTATTTGTAAAAAAGTGAAAATAAAATACCTATGTGATTTTGAAAAGTTAGAAAAAAATCCTTAAATAAAGTGATCTAAATAAACACTTTCAACTTCTACTGCGCATCTCTGATATTGGGAAGATACAAACAAGTTTCTAAAATTTTGTTGCATTTCAAATTTTCTAACATTTACAGGATACATTTTGGAGAGCGTGCGCCCGATCTGCATAATGTAATAGCACTCTGCTCTTTTTATCGGACTGGTCGTATTTCAAAAAAGCGATATCGTTTCATGAGATAAATCTCCTTATATTTCCGGGTGGCGAGTGCAGTGCAGTACTAAGCAGTGAAACTCTTCATGTTCAATTGGACTGGCAGACTTGTTGTTTCCCATCAGGCACATGTCTTGCTCGTCACGTCGTTCGATATTATTTAAAAAAAACATGTATTATCGCAAACCGCATCCTCTCTTGCCATCAGGGTATATATAACGGTCAAGTCAAAATGTATAATCGAAAAAATAAAAACATTTGGTCGGAATAATCTGAGTTTTTGATACTACCGAGATCTGAAATCAGAGTTTACATGGCAACACTGTAAACTGATCTCGTATAACATTTGACACTGTTACGTTATTTTAACTTTCTCCTCCCGTTTCGGCCAAATCCGAAGTCAACAATGGCGACCTGTCCAGGTGGGTGCCGATACACGAATAATTTGAATTTATTGCCTTGTCCGCGCTACAAATATGGCGCGGGTTAGGCGGAGCAGACTCTGTGGAAAAGTTTATGTATATCACGCAATTATACGTAATTTTATCGGAAACTTACATGTTATGGTCAATAGTGCGATGTTTTAAGATTAAAATGAATAAAAATCCCCCAACACATTACTTAAAAAAAATTGTAAACTATTATTAGTAAACTTATTATTATTAATAATATAAGTTAAGAAAAACTAAAAAAAACCTGACTGTAATTTAAAATTAAACTCAGAAACTAGATCTTTGAAGATATTCCAATCACCGTTACAATGGTTTCGATAATATTTATAAGGGAGAGACCTCTGAAGTATGACCTATTAAACAAAAACAAAAAAAAAAGAATCATCAAAACCGAATTAGGATCTTCATCCTTTTTTTTGAGTTCGGTTACAAAGAGTTCAGCTTTGAAACGGTTGACTGATTTTGATAAAACAGCTAAGAAAAAAATACCAATACTACTTTTAAAAAAAATAACAACAGATATGTATGTTGCGTATACCACGCAGTTTCATTGTGAATTAAATTTGTTAAAAATGGCTACTCCCAGTTAAAAAATAATATGATAGTTATTATGATCCTACTTATAAGTATTATAAATGCGAAAGATTTAATATATTTTTTAATTAAGCCATTCCACAGATACCGGGGTACCTATTCTTATTTTTAACAATAAGTTTGGATATTTATTGCTCAATCACGTCAGAACACCTAAACGTATCAGGCTGAAATTTGGAACGCAAATTATATTAAAAGAACGTAAAAGACTTCAAAGTCTTGATCATCGCCGCAAAATCGCTAGCTTATCGGTTTTTTATCGGATACACTTCGGAGAGTGTGCAACTGATCTGCATGATCTAATACCACCTTGCCCTTTCTTCTATCGGACTTCTCGTTCCACAAAAGGGCGACATCGTTTCATGGTTGATGTTCCAAAAACGCGAACGAAGAGATTTGACTCCACATTTGTGATAAGAAGGTCTAGGTTGTGGAATGCGTTGCCTGAGTGGGTTTTCCTTGATGGTTACAATCTTGGTGTCTTCAAAACGAGAGTGAATCGGGTTTTTCTAGGTAAGCACGCTCCATCGTAGATCTCATCATCGCTTAACATCAGGCGAGATGGTGGTCAAGTGCGAACCTATTATAGTTAAAAAAAAAAAAAGATTATAGTCTGGAATAAGGGTTTTCATCCTGGGAGAGTAACGAAAACGGAAAATACGCGAGTGAAACCGCGGGGTAGTGTGTACTATGTACTATTAAATTATTGAGAAAGATGTCAACTAACTGACACAGTAAATGTAGTAAAAAAACCTGTGTTTTGTCTATGAGACGTCGTCTTTGGTACAGTTTCCACGAAGCGGCGAGTACCAGCGATCGAACTGGGGCTAACGAATAACAGCACCTCATGATTGCTTGCATAACTTACCGCGAGAACCGTACTCCATTGTTTTCATAATTAAGTGTTGTCTATTAGGGTACTAGTTGGGGCGTACTCACATTGTAAGTGAAGCTATAACGGAAACTATATTTTGAACTTTCGTGATCTGGGATCATGTTGAAAATATTTGTGTAAAACCGGGCACAAATTACGTAGTTTTTAAACTATCGTGATTTTAACTCTATCGTAAAACATTAAATCGAACAAATCGTGGTTCGATTCCCACCCAGTGCAAATAATGCTGTGATGAATTCAAATATTTGTAATGTGTATGGGTGTTTCTATGTATAATAAGTATGTATTCACAACTTTACAAGTATTATATCAGCTATCTGGCTGCCATATTACAAGCTTTGCTTAGTTTGGTGTCAGATGGTGTTGTGTGTGAATTGTCAATTAACATTTATGTATTTATTATTATACAGGACTTCATAACGATCTAAGTTTAAATTCAAATCTTGAATAACGAAACCTTGAGGTAATTAAATAATAATTTATGTTGATCGTGTTTTTTTTTTCGATATTACGGAAAGTATTGGGTTATAACAGACAGATGGTGATCAAACGTGGGGATTACGTTGTTAAAAAGTTTATTATAAAACTGCAAAACTCAATCAAACAAATTATTCCAATTTTTGATTAAGTACTTATTTATTTGGATAATTTAACGATATTTAATAGAATACATAATATTTCTCTTCAACGCAAGAAGTTGTAACCTGAAGCATAGAACAGAAATCCTGAAGTTATTTAGCTACAAGTTTAGGGTGTCGGTTTTTCGTGACGGCGGCGGCGTATGCCTGCGTGTGTAGTAAAAATTTACAGGTACGTTCATCATTTTTCTCAAATGCGCCAAAAGAAGTATTTCATTTACAAAAATATTGTCTAGATAAATTATACATAATTGATAAAGAGATATAGTCATAAGAAAAAGTAGCCCACATTATGTTCCCACCGCTTTGATTTGGAGCTTTCTCTCACAAGGAGAGAGTCAGTCATAATCCACCACACTGACCAAGTGCGCGTTTGGATGACACATGTCTATGATAGATGTTTTTTTGGAACACATCGGTGTTCTCACTATGTATTTCTTTACGTTTAAAGCCAGTGTGATGGTAAATGATTACCTACTTCTGCACATGGAAAAAATTACACAAAGGTATAGACGGGATTCGAACCCACGACCTTTCGCTGAGACCACGACACGAGACCGCGACCGGAGACCGCGACAGGAGACCGAGACCGGAGACCGCGACTGGCACTTGACTCTATATAATTGTATGGGCGCCAGTTCGCGCCGAGACCGCGACACATGTCTCGCGATACGTGTCGCGGTCTACTGTCGCGGTCTCAGCGCGAACTTATACCTTTACGGTTGTGAAATCGGACATTCTCGCCTCTCGCTTGACGCATTAAATTCCGTCATTGGAAGAAAAAAAAACGTTAATCATGAAATATATTCTACTATTCAGGACACTCTGTTAGTTTTGTTTATAAATAACGTTGTTATGTAAAAATCTGAATATTATTCGAATGATAGTTTTGCTCTGAATGGCAGACATCTAGTTCAGACTAGACTTGTTTATGACTTAGAAGTTGTTTCCTCTTAACCAATTAATGAACGACTAACTGTGACACTTTCACTTCGACATCACACGAATATTGTAAAGTTAAAAGTTTGTGTGTTGTTTAGGTAGTGTAAGTTTGTTCCCATATATTAGATACCTACCTACTTTTGTGTCTAAATGGATTTGAATGAAATTAATGACGTAGTAGCTAAGTAGACTTCCTGGCAAATATAAATAGCACTTATATTTTTAAATGTAATATCAACCGACTTCAAAAACGGAGAAGGATATCAATTCGACAACATGTTTTTTTTTAATAATAAGTGTCGAGACGAGCATGACACGAGCCTGATGGTGAGCAACATGCCTGCCAAATAACAGCACAGTGACACGCAGCTATTGGAACATGAAGAGTCCAAATCATTACCTAGCACTGTACTGCGCTCATCCTCCAGAGATCTAAGATGCTATCTATCTCTATCTATCTCTAAGCTCTGTAGTAAATGTCCCGATTTCTTGATAACTACGAAATTGACTTTAATACCTAATAATTAATTTGTGCCAAGGGCGATTTTTTCTTTCCTTATTTTTTTTTATCGCGTGTGGTCCGCGTTTAACCACCAACTGGTCTGGTAAGCGACGGTGTGGCGAAGATGACGCACGTTGACCTAGAGAGTACCTATTCACTCTGATCTTGAAAAATTCTAGATTGTCATTCTCTGTGCTGTTGTGTTGTAGTTTTTGCTAAAGCACGGATAAAGCCACGGGGCGCGGCTATTCATAAAACACTGTTTGGATGTGTGTAATAATATAATAGAAGAGTTACATATTTTCTTTAATTCCTAAGAATTACTTATCTCTAATGCTAAAAACATAAAGGAATCATAAAAAAATATTGTTATTAATTTTTTCATCATTATAATTAATTAAATATTTTAAATTGATCACTACCATGTGTACACACATCATTTTTTCTCAGCGACAAGAGAAGTAAAAATAGATTTTTACTAACTCTGTGAAAACCATGAGAGCGCAGCCTAATTTCCTAAGTGAGAAGTGATTATCTTTTGTACAGAACGGATTTCTGCGGTCTATTGTCGGTACGCAGCCGACTGCGGTTCCGTCTCTTCCTCGCGCGAACATCGACACTCGGATATTGCCTAAATTGCTAACTGGGGCTTACGATCTGGCGCTGGTCATTAGTTGAATGACTTGCTCGATTTGATCAAATACATCTTCTCCTTTTATAGTAAGGTAAAATTGATATGCTGTTTTTTAGCTTCAGCCACCACAGATACGACGTATCGTGTTCTTTGTCCTAAAATACATTTTTATAAGAGCGACATTAAAACATTCTCGACGAAATTTTAAAGACACATTAAACTCTGTTTAAAAAGCGAATTTTTGTTATTCCCTATTTATTGCTAATAGAAATGTTTTGCACATTAACTACACACATATTTCTGATTCCTGATTTCATTGGGATTAGATCAACCTTAATACATTAGACATAGGTGCCTATTCTAAATTGTAGTTTTGTTCCATGGCTTCCAACAGCACGGGCCACCGACGCTAATGTTTTGGTCCGCCAAAGATTAAGTCTAGATATATATTATATTGCCTAGTTTGTATTTCTGTAATCTAGTTCCAGTAGCTTTTTCTTGATAATAAATATTTGTAATAAAATCACCGGAAGAGGGCGAATCCGTGTCACTGGTTGAATGCGATGGATTTTAGTGAGCAAAACTGCTCGAAACTTTTGATCCTAGACATTTATTTACACATAAAGAACATTACATTTTACAATACAAGATGACGGTACGTACGAGCTAGACACAACAATAACGAACACACCTATAAGTCTATAATATGCCTCTATAAGTCGGGAAGCAAGAATGTCTAAGGACGGATTTTTAGCCGACTCGGCGAACTTTTGCCCCAATAAATGAGCGGATTTAGGGGTTTGATTACTTCGATGGCTAAACGGATTTTTGTATTATTGATGAATATCATGTTGTTATATATTTCATACTATTCCAGAAAAAACAAACCCAAAAACACAAAATCATAAAAAATTGGCCCATCCGTTCTTGAGTTATAAGCGGTGTTTACACGATTTTCTTTTATTTCTCAAACAGTCTTGTGATAAATTTGGAAAGTTTGTTGTTTCTCGGTTTCTTACGAGGGTCTTTAAATGCGTAGCAAAAAATAGTGTAAATTAAAAGTGTTTTTATTGTTCTATTGTAATGCTTTTAAAATTGATTCCCATGTCCATAAATTCATAATAATTAAAGTTTGTTCAACTCTGCAATTAGGTAACTGGCGTACACGAATCTATTTGTTAGTAACTTCCATAGAATTATCATTTGAAATAGTTAGCTACTTATATAACAGTTTAGATGCTTTGTTGTTTCAAAATATAGAATATATTAATATTAAACGAAAAATGCGATGAAATATTTTTTAGTCTTTGACAAAAATCACAATTTTGAAAGAAACAAGTCGCCTGATGTTAAAAACGGTATGGCCTACATAGAAAAAATATATGTATCACGATTGCACCCATCGGGGAAACACCAATTATTAGGCAACGCAACAATAGTTATTTGTTATACAAGAGTGCAAAGTTTATTTTAACCGCGTGCTCAATTTTGATGACCGAGCAAGCGAAGGATTCTAAAATTGAATCCTGAGCGTAGCAAGGGAATCAAAAGAGCACAAGGTGAAAAATCTTTGCACTCAAGTGCAACACGTAACTTTTCATTCCACCTCAGCGAGGAAATGACTAAATGCAAATTTTTAAATGTTTTCGCGCTAAGTAAATTAAAAAAAAGTAAGTATACCAAGGAGGTTCCGAGTCTGAGTTTTTAACATATTAAAAAAAATGTATGATACATTCGGCACCAAGGAGGTAAAAATAAATAGGTTGAATTATGTTTTGAATTCAAAACCTCAGTACACATGATGTTATAAATTCAAATTTATTTTAACCTATAGAGGGTAAAAACGACTTTTGCGCCCTGATATCGAGGAGCAAAAGTACTCTTTCCGAGCTGGTGGGATGAAAAAAATATTGTATTAGTAATATGTTTGTATCATAATCGCCATTATTGGCTCACTGACGGGGGTAAAGCCTCTTTCCTCAGTCAGTAATTTTTTTTTCGCAAATTCTCCCAAAACATTTTATTGTAATTAGCAGTTAAATAAACCAATAAATAAAATTTGATTTTAGATAAAATCAAGTGTAATTACCGATTAGCGTGGTAATGCCGCCTCATGTTGAGCACGATTTCAACAGTTTTAAACCGTTGTAAGCTTACTACGCGTCGAAAGCTTATGGAAATCTGGAGTGGTTATAAGTAATCCAATTGTTCATAATGTAGGTTGCTCTAAAATATCTTGACTCTACGAACTTACTATGATGTTATTTGTATTGTTTTCACAGATAATAAAAATCACTTGGAACCTTGTACAATTTATACAGTCTAGATTTGCTCCGAAAAGTATAAAACGCCAAATAAAAAACCGACAACATTACTTTATATACAAAATACATTTTAAACTATAACTTTAAAATAGATCAAAGAGAAAATTTAAAACACTTCACAAATACTTAGTAGTTTCTATAAATAAACCTATTCAAATAATCGATGCTTTAACATTAACCCGTAGTATTTGCTAATGACTACACATCTTCGAAGAACCAACGGTATTACAAATTCTTCTATTCAAGTATCACTTCAAGCAAGCAGCTTATACATACATACTACATATTGCTCAGCAAACGGAATTAAATTTGTTACAAATAAAAAATAACATTTTCGCACTTTAAAACACCTTTGTAAATACTTCTAATAAATACACATATATTTTTAACAAAAACTTCACTGGCTTTACATTATCACAGAAACCACTTAAAACTTCCAAATTTACAAACGAAAACGCGCGAAAATTTCCGATTTTTAATTTGCGTAGCGTGCTCTGATTGGTCTATCGCGGAACAGTAGAGCACAGAGAGACGCAAGCGCAGGTCTCACACTGACTGTCGGTGGCTTACCTACATCAGGGGGTCGCGATTGGCCTGTGGACGCAATTCTGACGTAGATATGAGAAAAATCAGACACGGCCTTCTGTTCAAACTTCTTAAACAAACAATTGTAGCCGTAAAAATATGAATTAGGTATGTGGTACTGTTATTTTGGTGCGAGTTCACATGTATGGTGCGATTGCTGTAATATTTATAGCGAATTCAATGTAACGTTGGGTGAATGGAAGTTCAAATTTTTTTCACAAACATCGCCCAAGCGCGTTTATATCCTTTGTTTGAACAAATCTCGGCTTAGTTTCTCGGTTGTCTTGTTATTTTCTTATTATGATAATGTGGTGTATTCTTACTGAGTAAGGGAAAGATTTTGAATTAAATTGTGGAATTGAAATCTCGATTAATAAGGGGTTCTATTTAATATTTTTTCCCAAACAAGTTTATGTACTTTAATTATTTATTGGTTAGATTTCGGATTGTAAATGGTTGTAAATAACGTATTTATGAAGCAAATAAACCACATACAGCATTATGACGAATAGTCACGGACTTATTTTGTAACGAAATAATAAATAATATAGGTTACACTACTTCTCACACAACACGTCTCTAGCATTATACTAAGCTAAGCAATATTGTAATTGGGAAAATGTATGTTTGTAGCTCA
Organism: Ectropis grisescens; assembly: GCA_017562165.1. NCBI lineage: Eukaryota > Metazoa > Arthropoda > Insecta > Lepidoptera > Geometridae > Ectropis > Ectropis grisescens. The sequence continues at coordinate 2,108,619 of CM029784.1, forward strand.
ATCACGTCTCAACTCCTGAACTGATCGAGTTGAAATTTGGAACACAGAATATAGAGTCTATATAGGCTACTTTTCATCAAGTCGAAATTACAAGAAGCAGGAATTACACAGAAAATCATGGGGCCTGAAATTAATATTTGGACCAAAAATATGGAAACCAAATTTATTGCTATTCAGTAAAATTCTGTGTTCTTTGTTGTTTTAGCTCTATTGCATGTACAGAGTTTATGGTAAAAAGTGCCTGTGTCGTGTTTACTTGGCAGGAAACAGTGAAGCCCGCAGATCGCTTTAAAGCCATATTACAAAGCTTATCTTAAGCTCAATTTAGTACATTTGACTTCGCTTGATGTTACAAATATTGTTTTTTTTACCGATATGTATTTTCATTAAAACTTGACAGGTTTTTTTACAGGTCTTGCGTCAGATTACCGAGAACGTACGATTAGGTTCAAATTGAAGTTATAAGTTTGACATTACCATTGGCTTCAAGGGTGAAGGTAAACGTAGTGAGAAAATCGGCATATTCCAAGTGAATTTAAAGGTGATGCGTCATTCGACAAACGCATTGGCTAATGTGGCGGCTTATTTTTGTTTAACCTTGCGAGAGACGTGTATGTTTAGTAGGCTACTTAGTGCTTAAACCCTCTACACACGAGCCTTAAAATCAGTGGAAATTACGTAAAAGTAGTGGGGAGGATCCTACATAGCACCATAAATCACCAATTATATGGTGCGATTACATTACTTACATTTTGTACATTATTATCAGACAGTCAACGTACTTGTCTTGATATCATTGTCTCTTGTAAAAAAATGTATAAATGATTTCGTAATTGGCTACAAGTTTCCATGATGTCTCGATGTCCATGTTTAAGAAAGAATGTATAAGATTTATCACTTACCTGTTTAGGTTCAGAGGAAGTGGACGCTGGATACCTTTGCCTAGCTTTGGTAAGACGGATGGTTATAGTGTTGCTAGTTTAAACGATGTGCAATAAAAATGCAAATAAACTATACGAATATGGTGATTGAAGATCTTTATTAAGACGTTTGTTATATTGAGAAATAGCAGACAGTTTTTCTGTTTTATTAACCGACTCCAAAAAGGGAGGAGATTATCAGTTAGACTTTATTTTTGTGTTTGTTAAGTACATCAGAACTCAGTCGAAATTTCTGGTGTACTGTAGGTGAATCGATGTTTATTACATCTGTTAGTTCAAAAGTAGGCTTACTGTGTACTGTATATAAATGTATGTAAGGTCCCATACATTTCATCAAAATCGGTGAATTGGTTGTTGTTATAATAATCATAGTAAGTTACGGCTGGTCAAGTAAGTTACGGCTGGTCTAGAAGTTACGGCTGGTGTAGAAGTTACGGCTGGTCTAGAAGTTACGGCTGGTCTAGTAAGTTACGGCTGGTCAAGTCGGGAGAACGGCGACTGCCGATCCGGAGCCCCCCGGGTTCGAATCCCACCACGCGCACCACTGTCTTTTCGAAGTCATGTGCGTAATGCCGCTAACTTAAAAACGGTGAAGGAAAACATCGTGAGGAAACCGACATGTACCTGGAATATTTCGAGGTCATGTGTCATCCACCAACCCGCACTTGGCCAGCGTGGTGGATTTTGGCCTTAAACTCTCTCCTTGCGAGAGAAGGCCCCGAGTCCCAGCAGTGGGAACATTTAGTGGGCTGCTTATATAATAATCATATATGATTTATGTAAGATAAAAATAAAGAAATATAATTGGTTAACTTTGTAAATAGTGGTGCTATAATGCAATATGTTTTCTACATTGACCACTATTCCAACTATTTACCAATGAGAGTTGAAAAATCTGTCCAGTTTTTGAGCAAAGTAATATCATTTAAACGTTTTTGAAAATAAAAGAGGACAAATCAAGATCAAATCGGACTCACAGAGACTATAATGGACCTTAAGTGATGTTTTGTAAAGTGGTAGTTAGCAATTAAGTATCTTCATTATTAAAATCATGTTAGTTTTTTAGTTTTAAGTTCAGATCCGTTGGCCTAATTTTCTTTATGTATTATCTCTAATTTAATATTCAGTCATTTATTTATTTCTCTTAATTTCTAAGTTTTTTACAACAAGTATAATATTATAAACATTATAAAAACTTAAAAACTAGGGTGCCGCCAGCAGCGGGGCAGGGCCCAAGCTACTGGTGGTTAGGGCTGCAGACTGAGGAACCTCCTGACGATGCGCGCTGTGTCGAGGATGACCGCCTTCTGCATCTGACCCTTAATCCAACCGTCTAGCGAAAGTCTCTTGAGATGTTCGAGACTTTTCGCTACAAGACCGTTTGCCGACACAACTATTGGGACTGTGATCGTCGAATCAACATCCCACATGGCGGTAACCTCATGAGCCAAGTCAAGGTACTTGCTAAGCTTGTCCTTCTCAGGTTTCTCGAGGTTCTCGTCATGTGGTACGGTGATATCAACGATCACAGCCCGGCGTTGAGACCGGTCTACCAGCACGATATCAGGCTTATTGGCGACCATAGTCCTGTCCGTGATGATAGAGCGGTCCTAGTAAAGCAACGCATGACCATTCTCGAGAATAAATAATAATAATTAATAAATTAATTTAATATTATTATTATCAAACCACTGTATTTAAACAAATGTTGTTTCTAGGCCCACATAGTTTGGAATGTAATACAGTTCTGTACAGTATACTCATATGTTATAGTTGTTTATAACATTCTGTTTTGTGTGCTCATTGAATGAATAAATTAATAAATAAATAAAAGTATACGTTCAGTTCAGTAACCGTAAAGAGTAGAGATAAGATATTATAGGAGTGTCGTAACACTAAAGTCAAATAGATGACAAATTTCAAGAGAACGAAGTAGAAAGTGAGGGTTAAGATACAACAGCCACATTTTTTTCACCAATCCAAAGCGGAAGATCCAAAAGGAACGTGATCGTGTCCTGTCTATTGTTTCTTTGATTTCCAAGACAGTGGTGCAGTACCGACGCCCGACGTCACACGCGGGTGCTCCCGGTAATGTGCCGTCGAGCTTCGCTGGACAAGCCTCGGCTGTTGAACCTTCCTCACTCACCACCGTGGGCTGGAAAATTATGGGGCTCTATGGGAAAGTTAAGATCATAGGTGCTCAGGACTGGCCGAGCTTGGACATTTGTCACGATACGATAGTTACGTAAATACCTACATTAGTTCGATAGATACCTGCGCTTCAACGAAGACCGCATCATCGCTTAACATCAGGCGCGCTGGCGGACAACTTAAAAAAAGTAGTTACTACCTCTACGCTACTATTGGAACCTACTACTACGCTACTCTTATATCAAGAGAGACTAACGAAACAAGAACAAAATTAAAAATTTTGATTAACCCCCGACTACCTCGGATTTGTTATCTGTACAACTTTCTACTAGCCAAGCCCTTTCATTTGATACCCATATTAAGGGAGTTGTGAAAAAAGAAATGTATTCCGCCATTTTGTGGAAGCGGCCATCTTGGATTTGAAATTTGTCATAGTACAATGTATTCTACTAGTCAAGCCCTTTCGTTTGATACCCATATTGAGGTAGTAGTGAAAAAAATAATATAATTGGCCATTTTGTGGTGGCGTCCATCTTGAATTAGATTTTTTTTATAATGTATAGTATCCTACTAGTTAGGCCCTTTCATTTGATACCCATATTGAGGTAGGTTGTAAAGAAATATTTTGTCCGCCATTTTGCGGAGGCGACCATCTTGAATCGATATTAATTAAACATAGCTAAGAACATCCCCACGGATATTAACTTTCAAATAAAAAAAACCGCATCGAAATCGTCCCATCCGTTTGAGCTCTACGGTGCCACAGACTGACACACACAGACAGACAGACAGACATCGACGTCAAACTTATAACACCCCTTTTTTTTGGTCGGGGGTTAAAAAAAGGCTATATGAAAACCGCCCCTATGGATACCTCCAAAACAAGGGACGTTACGAGGAGTCGCCAACACTTTGTGAGCCCAGAGAGACATTTGAACATTTTTTTTCAAATTAAAATCGAATTTAACAAAATGTAGTCGATTAACAGTACACTATATTATTGTATTCTTTAGGATAATGTAACAATAGTGAAAGAATTTTAGAAATAGGTCCAGTGGTTTGAGCTTATTCGTTACAGACAACAAATCACAAAAATATTCCTCCATTCCTCATTCATTCTAACAAAACACAACGGGATAGAAGCCAAAAATGACATGAGACATGATGAATCAGATGACATATATGATACAACCGATTAAAAGTTAAAAAATGAAAAAAGAAGAAGAAGACTTTATCAGCTGACTATTATTATCTAATATATAAAATTCTCGTGTCACAGTTTTAGTTGCCATACTCCTCCGAAACGGCTTGACCGATTTTGATGAAAATTTTTGTGCTTATCCGGTATCTATGAGAATCGGTCAACATCTATTTTTCGTCCCCCTAAATGTTAGGGGTAGTCCACCCCTAAATTTTTATTTTTATTTTTTAGACAAAAATTTTAATTTATATTTTTTTATGATACATCATACAAAAATACACACAATCCCCTATTTTCACCCTTCTACAATCAACCCTTATTTTTTAATAACCATTTTAGTAATTTAATCATTTTTCCTCTCCGGTCGAAAACTGATCAATCGTCATTTAATTAGTTATCCCCGCCAGATGTCACTTCTGACCCAGTAAACAGCACGATAATTTGGGGATCAAAAGTAGCCTATGGCATATATATAGTTTGAACACGCTAATCTCGGGAACTACTTACTGGACCGATTTAAAAAAAATCGTTCACCGTTCTTTCATATGTTCGTAATCCTTGAACGCTGTAGGTTATATATATGTACCACGGGCGAAGCCGGGGCGGGCCGCTAGTCATTGTATAAATTCAGACCAATGGAAACTGCGTTGCCAGACATATTGCATGCCTCTAGAAGAAGAGGCCAGTTTGTATGGGTCAATTATTTAAATGTTTTGTATCATCTTATCTTACCTGCAAACAGCAATAAAGATTTTTGTATTTGTATTTGTATTTCCACATTAGTTTAGACTTGTTATAGGTATTCACTATCCTTCTAACAGCCACTATCCTGCCATTGAATGAGCTACAAATCTTGGTGATTAATAAGAGTCTGTCCTGAAGGCATAGAAAGTACCTGAAATACCCTGTAACTATGCAGTAATGGCACTTTACTCCCTAACAACAGCATTTAAATAGAAACGCTCAAATTGTTAGGTTTCTCCCGATGAAAGTGACGTTATGGCCCGATAAGCCTCGGAGCTACGAAAAACGACGATCGCAAGAAAATTATAACGTTTAAAGTTAGTTCGGTTAATGATGGAGTATTGTACGTGAAGACAAGAAATAAATAAACCACTCCAACGTGAGAGTGAGAGTGAGAGTGCCTAGTGAGAAAGATGACCGACTTCACGAGCCTGAGGTCGTATAATCGAAACCAATTTGTACCTCCAAGGGCAAATGCACAAGATTGTCAATACCATTGACATTAACAGGCACAATGAAACATCGCACGGAAACCAACATGTTTAAAGAAAAGACACCTTTGGCGTCATTCGTCAATCTGGCCAGCGTCATGAATGATGAACTATACTCTGATTTGACTTTAAAGACTTGCCAGTCGCTTTTCCATGAGTCGTGAAGTAAATAAGTTTAATGGGTTTGCAAATTATTGCTCAGTTCTCTTTTTTTATTTTATTGAAAATATGTTTGCATTTCAGGTAATGTTAAGCGACGTGACGATGCAGTCTGCGATGAGGTGCGCTTAACTTAGAAGAACCGATTACTTTTCGATTTGAAGACACCAAAATGGTACCCATCGGAGAGAAGCGGGAGAACCCACTCAGGCAACGCTGAAGAATCGTAAGAGAAGGCCCCATGTCTATGCAGTGGTAAGTAGCAGTGGTAGGAGACTTTGTAGACCCCACCTGGGGAAGTATTACACTTTTACCAGTTATTCTACTGAAAAGTAGTAATGTAAGAACATCACTCTGTTCCGGTTGTAAGGGCAATGTTTCTAGAAAAACCGACCGACCACTGCTCAAGACCGCATCATAGTTCAACATCAGTCCAGATGGTGGTCAGGTGTAAACCTACAATAGTTAAAGAAAAAAAACCTTATCTCCGGATGAAGAGTGAAGTGCTGTGCTAGGTAATGATCTGCACTCTTCATGTTCCAATAGCTGCGTGACACTGTGCTGTTATGGTTAAGCTTGTTGTTTATTATTGGTCACAAGTTTAGATCGTGTCTTCATTCTGTCCTACTTAAAAATAAGCTCTCCCTGTCTCCCACCTAAAAATGAAGATCCTCCAATTTCTAACGGTCTTCAAGCCTTTCCCACCGCCAGAATGATACCTTATCTGCGAGGATACTGAACCCCATAGCTGGCACCCCTAACCACATTTCTTTGTCTGAAATCTTGAAAGACAATCAGTTGTTCTACATGTTTTGGCGAATCCGACGCTAATTCTTGTATGTAACAGTTGAGTTTTTATAATTTGAGGGTAGGCTCTTTGACAAATGCTGTTTAGAATGATGAGTAGAACGCGGAGATTCTGGCATAAATCAACTTTGGGTATAACAGAACAATTGTACGATCTACAAACCCTGTATTCAGACTATCTGGATGGGTTTATTTATTTATTTATTTATTCATACTAATAAGAACGACAAATGCCAATTACACTTATTAGAGATTAACTAAAGCTAAATTAAATTAAATAATATTCATATGTCAGTATCAATTGTATAAATTAATTACAGTCAGATTAGAAAAAAAAAAGAACAGCAATCTTAAAATCTTAGAATCTAAAACTTAAAAAAAAAAAACAAAGTAAAGTATTATACAAAATTACTTTCACAAAATTTTAAAAGAAGGTTATAAATATCAGGCCAACGGTCACAAAAAATGTCACATTCAGGATAGCTACTTAGGAATGCGTTGAGGCCCTGAGTAATTCTGCATAATGGACTAAAATCCGCGACTTTGTACGGCTCGGTTCGGTGGCGAACAGATTATGTTTCCGATTGGGCCGGCGCTGGAGATATTTATCCGGAACACTTAGAGCGCACATACGGTTATGTAAACTCGGGGATTCTATGGCTCCTCTAAGTATCCGGCAACCGGTCTTGAGCTGGCCGAAGGAACGCCTTACTTTCAAGGAGTTGAAACCCAGCTGACCTAGCAAAACTCTGTTGGATATAAATAGGGATAATAATCGAACGTTTTCCTGTATAGGTTTCTCAGGAAGGCCTTTTGAACTTTCTCTAAAGACAAAATGTGAGTATCACAATGAGGGTTCCCACACAAGCGCTCGTCTCCAATTTACTCCTTACTAGGGTGGAGAACAAAAGCTTGAGGACATGAGGATCACTGAAAATCTCTCGAATTCCGCAAAACAAACCCCAGCCGCCGATAAGATTCTCTCGCAGTGATTGATACGTGTTCATTGAAAGTTAGTGCCCGATCGAACGTCACTCCCAGATCTTTTATCGTCGATACGCGTTTCATGGCATCCTTATCTATAAAATAAGTATGTTGTATAGGCACACGCTTTCGATCGAAGGTCATCACATGGCACTTGTCAGGGTTAAAAAACATTTTGTTACGCAGACTCCACCGATAGATAGCATCGATATCATCTTGCAACCTCCTACAATCCATCATTGATTTTATTTCGAGGACAAGCTTCAAGTCATCTGCATATAATAAGCACTTAGCATGCTTTACCTCTTTAACCAGGTCATTAATCATAATGAGGAACAGCAATGGTCCTAAGACCGATCCCTGACTCACACCGGAGGGCGTAAAGTATGGTCGAGAACACAAACTCCATACTTAACGAATTGCTGACGATCCCGCAGGAAATCCGCAAAAAACCTGAGGAGCCTAGGTGAGAACCCCATGTTACTGAGCTTCTGCAATAGTATGTCATTGTCAATTCTGTCAAAAGCCTTGCGGAAATCGAAATACAAAACGTCCACCTGCAAGGCGCGATCCATACTACTCGAAACGAAGTCAACGAGTCCGAGCAGGTTCGTAATTACCGACCTACCCGGCCGGAAACCGTGCTGCTCACAGTTTTAACAGTTTTAACAGGTTAACAGGAACATAAGTTAGTCAAACGTTGCCTGTATCTTTAAAAACATGGAGACTCTAATTATTTCTGTATTTTTTACAGTTTATTATGTAAATTCAACGAAGATATGCAGTGAGGTGGACCGAAACACACGGGAAGTGATGTACCTGATGAGATTCTTCTGCGGTCTACTGAGCACACACCTTATGGTAACTTACATCGTGATTTACGATTACAATGCTTGGCGGTAATCTGTATTCTACATGTTCAAATTTCTGTGTGGTACTGTGTTGTAATGGGCAGGTTTTGCTTACTATCAGGCGCATGTCTTAATTGTCTTGTCACTCATGATTATCAGTACATATTTGCATATTGCTGGGCATAGACCTCTCCAAAAATATGCTACTCAGTCCAAGTTTACGTTTCCAACTGCCACTACCTGTCATTCGTAAATTTTCCTCCAACCAGTAACAGGGCGTCCTAGATCACTGCTTGTCGTTCACTCTAATAACAAAACATTTATAACATTTGTTCTTTAAAGTATTAACTGTGTCGTTTGTTGTTGCCTGACACAAAATATGAACATAAAACCACGTGTCAAATGACATGACCGTGTATAATGAGAATTCAGCGTCGGTGATTCGGGATGACGCACCCCTGACGAAAGTATGGGGTATTATACATATACTCATATTATTCATTAATATCTTGAATAGTAGAGTTTGAAGAAAATGAAAATCAGAGTAATGATGATGCACTACGCAAATCCAAAGTTTCCCCTCTAAAAACTGTTGCTGATTATCTCAGTAGCTGGAGTATTGAGAAGGTGCAACTTTGAGGAAAATCGTCAATTTTAAATAAAGAATGGGTAACCAGATTAAAAGTAAAAGCTGACACTGACAGTGGTAGCAAAATGTTAGGAGAATAATTATGCTTTGTCATGATGTCATCAATGAGAGAGGCATAGTCAAACAGTGAATGCTCTACTAAAGGCTGATAATGATGAATAACAAGCTAAATAGTTCGGTGATTTCAAGATACAGTCTTCAAGAATCACCTGCCCACAGAAGCGGGACGCTACGCGCCACGGAGCGTGGCGTGGCGTAACACGTGTGGTAATCCTTACATGCTCTGCAGTGTTACTCTGTAATAGCAAAACTGATACGAAATGTTTACAACACTTTACAGTATCGGACTTCTTGAAACACACGGGCGAAGAGATTTGACTCTACTTTTGTGATAAGAACGTCTAAGTTGTGGAATGATTTGCCTGCGTGGGGTTTTCCCGCTAGCTATAATCTTAGTGTTTTCGAATCGATAGTGAATCGGTTACTTCTAGGTAAACACGCTCCATCGTAGACCGCATCGTCACTTAACATCAGGCGAGAGGTCAAGTGCAAACCCATAAAAATTAAAAAACACAAGAATTTTAAATAGTTTAGAACATAGATGAGCATATATTATATTTCATGTACTTATAAAGATTACCTTGAGCAATTCGGTTTAACAACAATTATGTATACAAAAACACAAATATTTTCAAGTCGAAAATTGTTTTTTTTATTATTGTACGCTCGTACAGGGCAGATTGTTGTAGCTTCTGGAATTATTGTAACAAATAGTTTGTTATTGAATCTGATCATAATGGGTGAGGGTAGCGTCAAAACAGATAAAATATCGTTATACGTACATAAAGTCGATTTTTGAACCTTCTGCTAAATAGGAGTAAGTAAAAAAGTAAATGAGACCAATAATATAATAGTATAAGTTAACGATATACCACCTGGCTTGGTGTACATGTCACTTGTCTCTTAGAACCGGAGTAACTCAACCCTAAAACCAGTTATTACTTTCTGCAGTTCTATTAATATTTTCCCAAATATAACGGTCCAAAAATATTGATCTCTGATTTGGTCAACTCGTTACGAGACATAAGGTCAAAACACGCCAGAAATTGTACTGCGCTTTGCTATTAGAGAATTCAGGGCCTGGTCCTCGCGCGTTACGTACCTCTCATAGACAGCCTGTGGTTCGCGAGTCTGGATACATAGTCAGTGATGACAGAACTAGTATTTCTGTATGTGTATATTTTGTATAAAAAATAGTAAGTACTAGCAGTTCCCCGCGATTTTAACCGCGTAGTTCCCATTCCCGTTATTCTTTCGAGTTTTTTTCGATTATAGTCTAATTGTGTTCCAAATTTCAGCCCGGTCCGTACAGACGTTACGACGTGATTGAGCAACAAACATCAGAAACATCCATAATGTCAATATTTATAAAATTAACGAAAGTTTATTTAATAAATTAATTAATAAATAATAAAAAAATAATAAATAATATTTAATATATATTTTTTTTTATTTATAAATTAAGACTAACAAATTGTCTTGCCAGACATATTGCATGCCTCTCGCAGAAGCCAGTTTGTATGGGGCAACTTTTAAAATGTTTTGTATCATCTTATCTTACCTACAAACAGCAATAAAGATTTTTTGTATTTGTATTTAAAAATAAGTAGAACAAAGGCGATTTCCACACAGTAAATGGACACCCTTAATTTCGTTTGACTAAGACATACTTAGGAACATACTACTACTACAACACATGCTGCGACATCTTCAGTTCTATTTATGTATATCTGTACAAGTAAAGTAGGTAAAAAAGTAAAGTTGCATTCTGTATTTTTGTATAAGTCTGAAATAAAAAGATATCCTTCGTCCTTATACAGCTCCACGGACCAAGGCCGTTGTAACCGACCGAAACGTTTGCAGATAATTAAAATAATTTAGACCTATTTAAAGTACGTGTTTAAGTCCCATGCTCATTTAGTGTTCATTTTAATTTAAAAATCATAACAAAAAAATTGGTTGCCTGTAAAGTCGGTATACGGGCGAAAGTTTTACGTGGCAACGACTTTGAGTGGTAAAATAATTTTACGGAAGGGACGCGTGCCTTTCACTTTTTATGTCTGTCTCTCTCGCTCTTAGGCGGGCTAACCATGCCCGAGTGGAAGGGACGCGTGCCTCTCACTCGCTCTCGTTGTGAGCGCATAACGTGAACGGAGCGTAACGCAGTTTCTTGAAGTGTCACCCGGCAAACCAATTTATAAGACGTTGTCACGTCAAAAAATATTCAACTGCAATTTACATCCGTAAATGTTTTATATAGAAAATGTCTCTATTACAGGCGAATCCAAGACTAAGTAGGAAAATGAACCTCCAAAATTGTTACTGTTTTCTTTATACAACTCTAAGACCCTTAATAAATAATGAATGCCCTCTTACCATAAGAGGGGCGTCGTATATTTGGGCCATAGAATCAAACGTTTGACTCTCCAAGAGGAATTTAAATGGGAAAATGAGGAAGATAATTTAAATAATACATATATAAAATGTTCTTTTTTTGTCATTAAAACTAAGCAGACGAATAGGTGAGCGTGGCATAAACAGTTCACACTAAGTCATGAACATAATCTGCAAGGACTGTAATTAAGTACAACTATTTTAGTCAATGTTAGCACAAGTAAAACCTTTAAAACTAATATTTACTGCGAGCTAAAAATTTTTTCTATCGTACTTCTCGTAACTCAAAGAAGCGGCACCGTTTCATGGTGGATATTCCAAAGACACGGACGAAGAGGTTTGACTCCACGTTTGTGATAAGAACATCTAGGCTGTGGAATGAGCTGCCTGAGTGGGGTTTTCCCGATAGTTATAATCTTGGTGTCTTCAAATCGAGAGTGAATCGGTTTCTTCTAGGTAAACACGCTCCATCGTAGACCGCATCGTCGCTTAACATCAGGCGAGATGGCGGTCAAGTGTAAACCTATAAAAGTTAAAAAAAAAAAAAAGCTCAATAAACAGCTAATTTTAGTATCGAATACATCTTGTTATATGGATTGCGAAATTAAAGCTTACGGATTAAGCTCTTTAACCTGTCGTATCTAATTCAATGCTTATGACGTGTAGCGTGCGATTCATGCTCTGGCTTGCGCAAGTTAAGGGTTAACCACACTATGGTCGAATCATCTGTGTATGAACTACAATTTGTTAATTTACCTGTTATCTACAGCCGATATAAAGTAAGGCTCAAAATGATAAAAAGTTTTAGTAACTACGTAACTAGCATAGTCTACCTGCAACTTTGTCCGTGTGTAATTAAAAACATACTTTTTTATGTACCTAGTGGTAAGCAACACACCTGCCCATAACAGCACACACAGTATCATGCAGGCATTAGAACTTGAATGCGCTCTTATCTATAGATAGTTATATGATGTTTTATCTTTGAGCCCTGTCACTTCTTTGGGATATTGCCCTTCATACCGGAACACCTTTGTTTATTGTTTGGGCTTTTACAATAGACAACGCGGACACGGCATTGAAATAGCTGTTATAAACGTATACGTTAAAATTATTAATTTATATTATTTCTCTTAACAATTATGTGAAGGCCCACTCTAGTGAGGGGAGACCTTTACTTCGAATTAAAACGTTACAGAGTTCACGCAATTACAGTAATTGTTAAAAAAGCTTAATAAGACGTTAGATTTAACGCATAACATAACGTCAATTCAAGGACCGATTTGTGAGAATCCGGTATCTAGAATGCGATAGTTTTGGATTTGATGGGAACGATGGTATCGAAGTTGTCGACCATTATGTTGTCTGGGTCAGATGATCAAATCAAACTTCGACAAGGAGGTCAGCTGACGAATCTAACTCGGATAGGCATTTATCAGGAATCGACATCGGGCAACTACGCCACATCTTCTCGTCAGAAATACCACAAAGCAAAGGTGCTCGAATGGCGACAACGAACCGGCAAACGCAGTGTAGGACGAACTCACACAAACGATTTAGCGATGATTTTGTCTCGGTCTCGGAAAGTCGGTGGACGGAGGCAGCAGAGGACCGGTAATTGTGAAATTCTAAGGGGACGATATGTATATAGATACAGCAGTGGCCGTATGCAGGCTGGATATGATGATATGATGTCCAATTTAATTGGTTTTCCTAGTATGACTTTATTTAATTTGATTCAGTATTTGGTTTATTTTGAACTGGCTCGACTAGAGTAAATGTGTATTCGATTGACATTTTATTTATATGACTAAGAGTTATATAACTTCTTTATTAGTATAATATAGTTATTTGTATTATAAAGTCAACAATTTTTAAATACAAACGGAACATATATATGTCATAAATCATATTGTTTTAATCTGTGCAACTGAAATAATAGCGGTTATAAGACCGGTACTCGTAAAACCAGTCCACCAAATTCGGTCTCCAAGTAATGTTATACGGGTATGATGTATGTAACGTGTGTTATTCACCAGTTTCGTTATTTGCTAGACATTGCATAGCGTTGGCCAAACATGGAGAGGATAATGATCAGTTACCAGACACAAGGAGCAATGATGACATCTGTCGCGCAATATGAAATACTGCAGGGTGGAGTCCACGCCCATTCCGTATTAGGTTTTAAGTTTGAATAACAGTAATTTTGAACTTTAATAAGTTTTATTTACATTACCATTTAACCAAGGAAAGGGGATAACAGTTTGGGCGTAATTCTCTCTGGTAACTCTCACTTAGACTATGTTTATTGTGTGTATCTTTGTTTAATTTAAAAATACATCCTATTAATGTGTGGATACTGATTATGTTACCTCAGAAAATGTATGTTACAATTTATAAAAATATGTATATGGTAAATATTTTTAAATGCGAAATAAATTGCATATCGCTTCGTTTCATTTAATTTCATGGATCAATACTAAAGTTGATACCATAAGTATCTTGATTGCTTTGATTTTTTATTATTTCTGTAGAAATTACAGATAAAACTTTGAACTTTAAGGCTGTAATGTAATAATAGTAATGTAATAAAGGCTGTAATGTAATACAATGAATAGACAAACTCAATTTCAAAAAAGTCTCCAATTTCTTACTAAGTAATTTTGTGTACAGAATTTGCTTTAGAAATACATAGTTTGTATGTCAAGCATTTAATATACCTACTATACCTGCAAATAAACAATTGTAGGTATAGCATCGTTATGAAAGACTCCCAAAAATTCTAAGAAGAAGACTCCTTTGTCTTGTCAATAGATAAAGAACTCCATTCGAATTCAAAATACAAACAAAATTTGTCTGACCTACATCAATCACAGTCAAGGTTCCGAATTATCCATACCTACTCATTACAGCCAGTTACCAAATGATCTATTGGAATCGGCACCTTGGGTATAACCCGCTAACCCGAGCATGATATGCATCTAAACACATAGGTACAGTTATTATACACTCGTTAAAAGATCATAATGTGGAGATAGTAAAAAGGCGATTGAAAAATTACGAGTAGTATCAAATTTTTTATTCAAAACAAGATCATAGATTAACCGAATGGTAATACGATCACACACTACTCATTGGTTCAGCATGTATGTATGTAAGTATTTTTTAGAGTGGTAGAACTCTTGCAGAATGCCTGGGCAAATACCATACCTTTGCTAGTTATTCCGTCGCAAAGCAGTATAGTGTGAAAGGCCATGTTTCCAAAGAAATCACAGAGCATAGAGACAAATATATCCTTACTAAATATTTTAGTAGTTATATAATATACAAGTACCCTCTTTTCAATATAAAAACGAGGGTAGTTCGATTAAAGGTTAGAGTAGAATTTTTGGAATACTATCTTTCTATTGTTACTCGCACTCGAATTCATTAATTTTTAATTATTTATTTATAATCCACTACGCTGACCTTGGGTTGGTAAACGACACGAGGAGGTCATCCTCCTAAGATTCTTGGAACAAGCCGGTTTCCTCGCGATGTTTTCCTTCATCGTTTTAAGTTACCGACAATACGCACTCGAAACTACCTCAAAATATCGACGGCTCCCTCCACAGAATCGTATGAATAAAATCATAACAATCACGATATTTAATACCTACTTAACAATTCCAATAACCCCCTTAAAACTCAAAGTCACGTCAAGCTCGCCTCCAAAACCCAGATGTGACCGTGTGACCAAGCATAAAGAGCGTAAGTTGCAGCTTTCATTATAAAAAATAACTAGAACATTTAAGTGGACTCCTGCTTCAGCTTTCTAATAATGCGCCGGCGCAGCGAACCAGATGTTATCAACTGATGCAACTCGTCCTGAAAGTGGTGCAGTCGTTATTTTAATTGAAATGCATCTTTTTGATCAGATTCAGAGAATTTCTTGTGTCGTTAATTGATATACCGGAAATATGGAAGGCTTTAGCTTTAGATAATACCAGTGTCTGTGAATTCGTCAGCGTAAAATGTAGTTTTTGAGTATTGTCAAATCGGTGTCAACATTTTAGACGTATGATTTAGATTCAAATTATTATTCGTTATGAAATTTTACTTAAAAATAAACAAGGCCGTATAGTAGTAGAACTTTACAAACTAGGTTTGGTTGAGCGAGCCATCTAAGAGGTCCCAGTAGGAACCAGTCCAGGTCGCCGTTGACAGATTCGCCAAGGAGAATTTATGAAGATGAAAAGTAGTATGATGAATGCTACTTTCTACAAATGTTATAAATGCCAATGTTTGGACATTTTAACGTTTGTGGCTCACATTGTAACATGAAGTTTGAAACACGGTTAGATTTATGGTCTGGAAGAACACGTAGGCTACTTTTATCCCGGGAAAATAACGGGAACGGGCACTCCGCGGGGCGCTGTTAGTACAAGAACAAAATTAAAATTTTTGATTAACCCCCGACTACTTCGGATTTGTTATTTGTACAACATTTTACAAGTCCCTTTCTTTTGAAACCCATATAAAGGTCGGTTGTGAAAAAATAAATGTATTTCGCAATTTTATGGTAGCGGCCATCTTGGATTTAAATTTGTCATAGTGCAAAGTATTCTACTAGTCGAGCCCTTTCGTTCGTTACCCATATTGAGGTAGTAGTGAAAATAATAATATAATTCGTCATTTTGTGGTGACGGCCATCTTGGATTTAATTTTTTTATAGTGTATAGTATTCTACTAGTCAAGCCCTTTCATTTGATACCCATATTGAGGTAGGTTGTGAAGAAATATTTTGTCCGCCATTTTGTGGAGGCGGCCATCTTGAATCGATATTAACCAAACATAGCTAAGAACACCTGCACGGATATTAAATTTCAAATAAAAAAACTGCATCAAAATCGGCTCATCCGTTTGAGCTCTAGGGTGCCACAGATTTACACACACAGACAGACAGACATCGCCGACAAACTTATAACATCCTTTTTTTGGTCGGGGGTTAAAAAAATAAGAAACAGCAAAGGTTTAGTCTTCACAACAAGCACAGGACAGTGGTACCGAGTGAAACAAAGGATTTGCGAGCAGCGCCGGGCTTCCTGGCCGCAGGGCGAGGGCTGGCGACTACACACAGGTGCGCGGTTTCCGCTTAGCGTACAGTGCGACACAGCTCCACGCCATGTTTCAACCAAATAAACAAACTTAAGGTGGGTCCCCCAGCAAATCGAGTGTTTTGTCCAGTTTTCAGAACTCATCAGCCAAAACAAATATCAACTTGTAGAAATACATAAAATTTCTACAATTTTTTGGCTTGAAAATGGTGTTTTTTTTGCTAATGAATTTATTGTTTAAATGATCTCCTTACAACGAAACCATAAAAATTGAAATAATTGTTATTATGATAATTTTACTCGAAAATCTGCTATTATTTGGATTATGTAATTACACCAACGGGTAGGCAATTCTATTACGAACTTTTTGGTAGAAATATTTTTTTCGAAAGACCAAAATCTGATTTTATAAAGAGCTTACTCTAAAATTTGAGCGTAAAACAGCGACAAATCCTACTGTTTCTCTCTTACTCTTTCTTGCGGTGTCGCGATGAGGTAAGAAATACTCAAGGTCATTTGCTCGGAGTACGGCCTTAAATTAAGTAACATTATGTTTTGATCCATCGCACGTTTAGAATTGAAGTGGCTTAATGAAAAATTCTTGCTATTTGGTAAACACAAAGAATTTAAATGATTGGCTATTTTCTTTGTGTTCTTTTATATTATTCAAGATCTGACAGTCTTTGCAATTTGATCTCAATTGGCCTCTACTACCGAGCTAAATCAATTCTAAAGCGATATTTTGAGCTCACTTTCATGAGTCGTATCGTGTTTAATCGCTGCTAGTTTATCAATAAAGGGATTTTTACTTCAAAATGTAATGCGTCACAAAATACTTGTATGTAAGTACATTACTTTTAGATCACACTAACTAAACCCTGCATGCGTTGGTATGTCACCTATTGAAAATTTGTCGGATGGAAGGGTGAGGGAACTCCCCTCTGGATTCCTGCCGGAACCGCAAAGTTTTTTAAATTAAATATCAAAGATCATTTTGCTACTCTACTAAATCACTTTTATACCTAAATTTATGGAGGGGTGGAGGGGTAGGATTTGGGCTAGTTGTATCTGTCACTAATTTCAACTTCACCGGTCTGAGTTGGACTCGGGTGGGCTCCCGCCAGAAGCTCTAGCAGTCGCCCCTGAACTTTGCTCCGCCACACTCAGCCTTCGTTTCGCTACGGAAGTCGCCGGCTCGCTTCGCTCGCCACCTCCCCCCTTCGCTCAACTTATTTATTTATTTATTATAAACACTCTAGGGGTAGGGGCCACAAGACTAGGTGGAATCGGGGTGCTCTGTGTCGGTTTTGTGACCAATTTCGACCTAACCGGTCTGAGTTGGTCTCTGGGTATGGGTAATTTATTAAGTATTGAAGGCAGGAAACTGATGTGATTACTATATTTCGTTCACAAAATTATTTATATAATTTATAGACATAATTTATCGTTTAATCATTTCTAAAAAAAGATCTTTATTTGGCTTAAACACATCGCCTCCACCAATATAACATCATGAAAACGTTTCGTTTCACGAATATAGACATCGGAGACGTTCAAACTTATGTAATATTTCCTGATATTGCGTTCCATTTCACGCATTTGCATGTTTTTCGTGCGAATTTACAGAAACTTTAAATTTTAATTTAAAATATTTTTGCGTAACTCCGGCAGCTAAAATCGAATTGGGAGGGTCAAGACAAATCCCTTTAACCATTCTACAGTAGCAGAATCCTCAAATTCAGGCGGCTCGTTTCAAGACCCGACCCATTTGTCGTACCAACTCATATTTAGAGCAAATTGGTTAGCTTAGGTTAAAATGACGTAACCCTAAAAGATAGACACATGCTGTCATGGACCTCGGTGCACATCAGCGCGTGCAACGAAAGCTCTCAAAAAGGAATATTTTATCACGTTATTGTTATGTTTTTCATTCATGCTCCGCTTCTATTGATAGTATCGTAATGTTATATAGCCTTATAATTTATTATTATTTGGTAAAAAGAATAAATAAATAAGTTTATAGCCTTCCTCTATAAATGGTCTATCCAATAAAAAAAAAATCGAATCTGAAGTTCCCGAGATCCTAGTGTTCAAACAAACTCTTTAGGTTTATACTATTACTCGTAGTATAGATGTACTTTTCATAGATTTATATTGACAAATATTAATACATAGTAAAATTCGTTGTAGCTATAATATATCAATTCCTTATTTCCTTCCATAGCAGCCGTGTCACAATGTAGTAGCTATTAGCTTCGACTCTGTGTCTTGTCCTTGGTATTTGCAACCCCCGCAGGTGCATTAAACGGTTGGCAATGTGAAACAGGGAAATAAGGGGGGATGGCCGATAATAGGGGGGAATGGAAGGAAAGGTTGGATAGTGTATTAATAGACTTGTTGTTGGCTTGTAGAAATATAAGGAGAGGCAATGATGACATTCCATAAAACAATTGCTTTTAACATACTACAAAAATGGAGGACCCAATTTGGTTCTATGTTTTTTTGTCGATAACGATCAACTGTGAATCGATTTGATGTTTTTTTTTGTTTGATCGAGTATAGCTTAGAGGTGGTTCCAAAATTATTTAATCGAAATCGGTGTGGTAGTTTTTTGAATAGCTAAAATTTTTTTCGACATATGTGAGTGGTTGACCAAAAAGGGACCTCAAGGGAAAATAATTGATTTCGAGTAAATCGCGTCTGAAATTTCGTATAGAAACAAGTTTTCTTTTTAGACCTGCACAAGATAAAGAGACTTCGTTGTACTAAAGATTACCTTAAAAGTACAATAAAACTGATTGTAGCCACTTGACCTGACATTACAAAAACTGGTGTGCGTTGTGTGTAAGGTGTAATTTTTCCAAAACTGCCTCGGCTAACAAAAAAAATCATAAAAAAACAATATGGCACTTAAAAATATTCAGGTTAGACCAAAACAAAGCTAAAAGACCATAGATGAAAAATTCAAAAAAAAAAAAAAAATAACGGTTTCCAATCCCTCCAGGTCCCTTTTTGGTCAACCACTCACATATTTAGACGACGCGACATTGTGATAGATTCTTATACAAGAACAAAATTAAAAAAATTGATTAACCCCCGACTACCTCAGATTTGTTATCTGTAAAACATTCTACTAGTCAAGCCCTTTCATTTGATACCCATATTAAGGGAGTTGTGAAAAAATACATGTATTTCGTCATTTTGTGGAGGCGGCCATCTTGGATTTGAAATTTGTCATTGATCAATGTATTCTACTAGTCAAGCCCTTTCGTTTGATACCCATATTGAGGTACTAGTGAAAAAATAATACAATTCGCCATTTTGTGGTGGCGGCCATCTTGGATTTGAATTTTTTATAGTGTATAGTATTCTACTAGTCAAGCCCTTTCATTTGATACCCATATTGAGGTAGGTTGGAAAGAAATATTTTGTACGCCATTTTGTGGCGGCTGCCATCTTGAATCGATATTAACCAAACATAGCTAAGAACATCCGCACGGATATTAACTTTCAAATAAAAAAAACCGCATCGAAATCGGCCCATCCGTTTGAGCTCTACGGTGCCACAAACAGAAACACACAGACCGACATCGACGTCAAACTTATAACAACCCTTTTTTTGGTCGGGGGTTAAAAACTAGAGTGTATGAATTTAATTTTCAATACAAGTCTGTTTTTGTTTTTCAAACAAATTATAAACTAACAATTTAACTTGCAACCGGTTTTATGTATGTCTTGATTATCTCTAGACCGTCATCGGAGAGTATATAACAGTAACGATTTAGTAGTGTAGTTTTTTATTGTAAAATAGTTTTTACCCGACTTCCAAAAAGGAGGAGGTTATTAATGTTTGTTTATGTGTGTTCCTGGTCATAGCCAGATATTGGAACATGAAGAGTCCAAATCTGCACTAAGATACACATACCACTGCGCTGGTCACAATAATACTTCCTACTGTCATTCAAGAATTCAGTTAAAATAAAGATTAATAAGTTATAGCCTATCTAACTTTGAATAGAACGGAGTGCTTTCGTCAAGTATCAACCAAGTAAGGTCCATAAAAGATTCGGTCGGGATCACGATTTCCATAAATCATTTGTCCTCTTCCGAGTTATAATTGACCCATTACGTAGGTGTCGCTTGATTAAGTTTTTTTGTTCGCGTGCCGCAACTAACGTGGTCAGAAAACAGTCAGTAAAGCAACTTCTATCGAGACGTTAGATTTGTACATAGGGCCGGTGTAGCGGCTATTTCAGCTGTGCGTCTCAAACGGCGGAAATATGCAAATCTGGCAAGAGGTTACATATTTTTGGAGCCGTTTGGGTTGAGAGTTGACACATTGGTCCCGTAGAGGCCGAGAGCACATTTCATTTTTATCAAAAGGTTTTCCGAGTGCTTGGTCGACGCGACGCGTGATCAAAATGCTGGCGTTTATTTGGCCCAAATTATAAACATTGCCATTCAGCGTGGTAATGCCGTCAACATGCTGCACACGCTTCTGATTGGTTTGATCATATTTAAACCTTCATCAGTCTTTGGAAAATTCAGAAGTTCTTAGTGTAAGTAGTCAGTTAGGTATGTTATAGTATCATTTAGTTTGCATTGTAATTCAGTTTTGTTAATAAAGGCTACGCTCATTTTTAAATAGTTCAAAAGGTTGTGTGTCCTACTTATATATTTTGCATGCCATTAGCTAAAAACGTGGTGAATCTTTATAGCTGTAGCAACACAATATGACATTGAGATTACGTGAATTGTGTACAACGAGTGTTTTGCATTTTGACGTGATAACGTGTAATAAATCGATGAACTCCGGCTGCATGCACAAAAAAGTGTCCCGTTACGCTTATTGTCCTGTTACGCTAATTGCACTGTATGCAATCATTTCATCAATGTTTTATAACGTTGTCACGTTAAACTATCGTCAGTAAACCAACCGACTATACAGACAACCAATTTTTTCAAAAACTTTTATGTCTACACTTGACCGCCATATGGCCTAATCGTAACGTACGATGCGGTCCACGATGGAGAGTACTTACCTAGAAGAAACCGATTCACTTTCCATTTGAAGACACCAAGATTGTAAGATGTAAACATCGGGGAAACCCCACTCATGCTACTTTATTTAAATAAATCGAATTGAATTGTAACTCCTCCATTTTTAGGGTTCCGTAGCAAAGTACGGGACCCTTATAGTTTCGTCATGTATGTCAGTCTGTCTGTCTGTCCGTCCGTATGTCACAGCCACTTTTCTCCGAAACTATAAGAGCTATACTATTGAAACTTGGTATGTAGATGTAGTCTGTAAATCGCATTAAGATTTCGATACAAAAGATAAAAAAAACAAAAATTTTTAGGGGTGTCCCATACTTAGAACTTAGAACTGAAACTTAAAAAAAAATGTTTGATCAAAACCATACGTGTGGGGTGGGGTATCTATGGATAGGTTAACAAAAATGATATTGAGGTTTCACACACTTTTTTCTAAATGAAACGCGAGGGACTCTTCCAAAGTGGTAAAAAGTGTCTGAATAAAATAAGAGAATGACAAAAATAAAAAGTGTATGTTTTACATTACCATTAAGCTATCAACGAAAATTGGTTTGAATGAGATCTAGTAGTTTTATTTTAATACGTCATACATTGACTATTGTTAAAACACTGATTAAAGTAGCAACGAACTACAAGAACTTTTATATTATGTTACTTGCTGCTACGGAAGCCTTCATGGGCGAGTCCGACTCGCACTTGACCACATTTATTTAAATTGGTTGTCTAGTCAGTAATGCTCTTACTGCCTTTGTATTGTACGTAGGTACAAGGAAGTCAGAGATTTAATCCACATAACATTCTACTCGATAGTTTGTCGATCAATTTGACATTACACAAGTGTCCGCCCACGTCCCGTTATGTAATGGGCATATTTGGACAAGAGATTAACCGCCTTACTGCGTCCATACCGGTTACAAGTATTGGGCATTGGTTTTTTTTTATAGATTTACACTTGACCGCCATCTCGCCTGATGTTAGGCGACGATGGTATGTGAATATGTCATCGTACAATTGTAAAAGCTATTAGTTTACAATCTAACGGCGTTAGATTGTAAACTAACATAATTATAAACAGTAACATGAAGAGAACCTCGTGAAAGCCGAGGACAAGCATAGCAAGTAAGCTTATCTTGACTTGGCTCACGAGGTTACCGCCATGTGGGATGTTGATTCGACGATTTACTTATTTACCCATATTGCACGTAACGAAACAGAAACAAAGATTGTAAATAGTGGTTAGTGGCGTTTTTATTGCTAAAAGCGAAATCTTCTAGGCAAAGTTATATTATAATTACTCGATAAAGTCGCTTTCCAATTGTGATTAAGCAACTAACTAGCTACTGATGACCAGGCGCGGTCCCAGCCTCGAATTTTAGAGAAGTCACCAGTACGCAGCCTCAGATTTTGGGGGTCACCAGTAGAAAAACAATAAATCGAGTGAAAATTACTTGACTAGTAGCGCCCCCCGATTTTACCCGAGTAGTTCCCGTTCCAGTTGTTTTCCCGCGTTAAAAATAGTCTATGTACTATGAGACATTTTTTTTTACATTTTTAGTTTATCGTATCCGATTTTGTGGGGGTCATGTCCCCTTTGATCCCCCCCCTTCGGACCGCGTCTGCTGATGACTAATACTAAAATACCGCTACAGGCCACGAATTATTACAATTATTGGGAGAACGTAGCACGTAGCTAAACCTATTAAATAAATTTCTCGAATAGTAATAAAATTACGCAAAATAATGTTTTAAATAACCTATAATTAGTGTTTTCATCGTAAGGTGCATTGTTGCTTCGTAATTACCGCCAGTAATAACCATCCCATAGCAACTAGATCAAGAAGTAACCGGGCCGATACATAATCAGCTGTACTCTACGAATAGGGTTGTCATCTCTAAAGTTTAGCAACCAGGATGAAAACCCAGGATTTTAACTGGACAGGTTTTTTTTTAAATATTGAGTCACGAGATGAGCAAGACATGTTCCGGTAAGCAACCTGCCACATAACAGCACAGTGACACGCATTTATTGGAACACAAAGTGTCCAAATCATTACGACAAGGAAGTCTCATCCACCGACTCGCTCTTGATCAGCGTGGAAGATTAAATCCTTGACTCTAAGCTTGTGAGCGAAGGCCCCGGTACGAGTCTCAGTAGTGTGAAAATGAAATGAAACTAATTTAATCCAGATTATAAATCCATACCATAACAGAGTAATTTATCATCACCATCTGCAGCCTGAAGACGTCCACTGCTAGATATAAGCGTATCTCATATAATTCCACAATGACCGACGTTGTGCCGCCTCCATCGACCGCCTTCTTAGCGAAGTAATTTTAACTCGAAGAAAATTTAACCATAAAGCTAAATTATAATTAGAAAAGTTATTATTTAGTCAAGTGGACTAGTGATATGCTGGATCATCTTTTTTCTGGGCGTGTTAACCTTTGAAGCGCCGTCAATACTGGTTTAAAACAAATTTAAACCAACCTTTTACAAAACGTTATCTAAGTGCACTCGTATGCGATACTCCCACAATGTTCACGGTACCATATCATTATCTTCCAGATACCTGTTATATTATTCGTCTTTATAACATATTCGTAACATACTATTATTAATACACCTTGCGTTAAATGGATTAACTGTTACGGCTGGCATTTTGTATGTTTAAATACTTTAATCGCTATTTCTAAAGTGTTTTGCAAGTAAGTTTAATGATATTTTTATGAATTACGGTCAAGCAAACGGCATTAGGGTCATCGAAAGTAAAATGTTTAGATCTGAATGTAAAGTTTGAAGCGAATGTGAAGGCTACAGAGCAACGTAGGTATTGCTAACGTAACAACGGTAATATGATTCTAAACACTGAAGATAAGACTCCAAAATCTTGAACATCTTCGCAAAATTTATGTCTTATCGGTTTTTTACCAGATAAATTTCGGTCAGTGTGCAAGACTTCAAAGTCTTGAACGTCACCGAAAAATTGCTAGCTTATCGGGATGATATCGGATACATTTCGGAGAGTGTGCAGCTGATATTAATGATCTAATACAATCTTGCCCTTTTTTATCGTATCACTCGTAGCTCCTAAAGCAACATCGTTTCATGGTTGACGTTCCAAGAAACACGGTTTGACTCACTTTTATGAGAAAAACGTCTAGACTGTGGAAAGCGTTGCCCGAGTGGCTTTTCCCGAAGGTTACAATCATGGTGTCTTCAACTGTTTCTTCTAGGTAAACACGCTCCATCGTATACCGCATCGTCGCTTAACATCAGGCGAGATGGCGATCAAGTGTAAACCAATAAAAGTTAAGAAAAAATCATACTTCGCCTGAAAGTTCTTTGTGCATCTTTTCGTTGCAATAGCGAGTTAAATATCCGTACCACAGCAACTAGTTATTACAAAGGCTCGTATGCGTCACCGAGGGCGGAGTCCGACTTAGGTACGAGTACTTATCCACACGCAACGCACATTTCCAAGGTAATTTCAGGCCTTTGTTGAGGAGAAACTTAGGTTTACGCTAATTTTGGACTCAAACATAAATGCTTTCGAAACCAGACAAGAAAAGAGTAAAAATAATTTCGTCTCAGCTTGCGCCCTTTTGTGAAGTGAAAACTGCTTTATACAAGTTGAGCTTAAGGCTTGAGGACTACGAGTAAAATAGGGAATGAAAATGATTTTTTGAGAATTCGCTCTGCACTGGCGTGAAATGAGGGATAAAAGTTTGTTAAAACTGTTTATTTGTCGTACTTATAGGGGATGAAATTTCATATAATATACGCTTAGGCCCTACGCCAACGATTTACTAAACGCGAGCGAAGCCGCGAGAAAAACTAGTTACCTATAATAATCTCTACAACAAGTTATTGAAATATCATCATGATATATATATTCACGATGAATCTGCCGTAATATTGCAGTAAAAACCATAATAATCTGCAAGCGCGGATCCAGGGTCCCTCCCCTGGGCTGGGTCCCGTACCTAGGTTAGGACTACTTACTGGTGTACTGGTTTAAAAACCTGTGATTATAGCAGTTTTGTGACTTGACCCCGACTATGTGACCCCCTTGGACCCAATGCTGGTCCACCTTTGATTATGTGGCTAAAACTAAGTTACCTACTAGCCTTTTCCCATAATTTAATTTAATGCCATCTGTGAACTAGGGGCCGAACTACAAAGACCATTCTACAGATATTTACTAAACCATCGAATCCTCACCTTTCCAGTCCTCACTATGTCTTGTTGTCTTGGATCATGTGTCTAGCTCACTGTTTACGGTTGATCTTGACACCATTTTTGAGGTTAGAGAGTAGACAAATTACATTTCTTTAAACGTATAATGATATAAACATATAGATCGACATAAAAACTTACTTGAAACAGACAAGTAGCTCGCAGGCGAGCCGAGGATACCTCTCCTTCTTGGATCCAGTTTGTAAATATCCCAAAAACTTCTTCAAAACAAAGCACAACACTTTCACACACTCACAAAAAGACGAGAAAGTTCACGAAACCACTTAAAAATTCCCGGACGGTTATTTCGCGCGAATATTACTTCTTCGAGACGTTGCGTTGGTTTCCATTGAAGATTTTTATCTGAATTAATTTTCTGATCACGAACCTTACGTCTACCACTGACGAATGACTTAAGAACACAGACACAGAAAAACACTGTGTCTTCGTGTTACACTGTGTGTTATAACTAAACGTTTTTAACCCTATTTTATGTATTTAAAACAATAAATATAGATTATTTTAACATCAATTATTTTAGAAACTAGTCTGTAACATATTTGTTTTCGTAAATAAAGTCGTAAGATTCGTTTCTGTTTGGTAAACTGTGTCTAGAGTTCGTAGTTGGAAAGCCTTTTGTATGTTTATAGTCTGTCTCTTTCTAACACGCATACAGAATAGCCATGTGCGGCCCAGACGCATGCGAAGCCTTTTTTGTGAAAGAACCCAAATTAGTAAAAAAATTTGGGAGGTTTCAAATTATAGGCTGCGGTCAGGAGTCGGGGGTTAGAATTTATTTGCTAACGACCCTCAAGGCTTTTGAGGTTAAATGTGTAAATAAATTATGTTTATACTAGTGTCCGTACGCGACTTTGTCCGCGTTGAATGTAGAATAGGGCTATTCACCATAGAATTTTATAGGTAGGTATATTGAGTCTTAAAAATGATGTTAAATTAATATTTTTGAACAAGGGGTCCTAAGTTATTTTAGTTTGTGGAGACTGGAAACTCCATAAGCATATAAGGAGCCCATTTAATGTGCCCACTGCTGGGACTCGGGCCCTTCTCTCGCAAGGAGAGAGTAAAGGTTCAACGCTGACCCATTCCGGGTTAGTGGATAACATATGCCTTCGAAATATTTTAAGGACATGGTGTTTTCCTTCGCCGTTTTAAGTTAGCAGCATTAGTACTTACTTGTATCTAAAACAAAATTAAAAATGTTGATTTACTCTCGACTGCCTCGGATTTGTAATCTTGTACAACATTCTGATGACTGCCCTCATGGCTTAGTGGGTAGTAACTTTGCCTGCGAAGCAGAGGGTCGTGGGTTCGAATTCCACCCAGTGCAAATGTTTGTGTGGTGAATTCAAATGTTTGCACTGTGTCTGGGTGTTTCTATTTATAACAAGTATGTATTTAACACTAAACATGTATTATATCAGCTATCTGGCCGCCATAGTACAAGCTTTGCTTAGTTTGGGGTCAGATGGTGTTGTGCGTGAATCGTCCACCGATATATTTTATTATTTATTCATTATTCTACAAGTCAAGCCCCACCATTTGGTACCCATATTGAGGGCGTTGTGGCTCTACATAATTATAGACCCAACCACGGATATTCGGTTTCAAAAGTTGACCCATACAAATTGACCACTTCGAGACGCATGCAATAGATACCGATGTTTGGCAAAACAATTTGTTTAATACATTGAGAAATAAAAAACCAAGTCAGCTGATTGAAGTCTTCTTCCCTTCGAAATGAGGTATCATCGCCCGAGCCTGGTAACAAAGATCAGCCAGGAGTTGCTCTGCACACATCGACACCCAATGGACGTCGCATATGCACTGAGGGAAATATACTCCGGTATGTACTCCTCAGCGTTCGGTATAAAGTCCCTAGAGCCGAGAAGATATAAGGGAGCGCAAATACCCAACACCCAACCAAACACCCTCTTCTTAGTTCACACTCAAGAGGAGAAGGAGACCCTGACAAACCAGGGCAGGGTTATGGGTCAGGCACCGGATCACGCATCCTTACCATCCATGAAGCTCAGGGACTAACATACGAGTCGGTAATCGTAATCAAAACCAAGGCAAACATGAAGCTGCACGAGAGCGTGCCCCATGCGGTAGTTGCAATCCCACGGCACACGGGGACCTTCACATACTACGCTGACGACACCGACGACGCCATCGGTCGGTTCGTGCGGCGAGCGTGGGCTGCATCACCGAAGACCATCCGCGATTTCAACCTACAGATGGCCATCAGGGACAGAAATGCGGCCGTTGTGGAGACTCTGGGCCGGGAGGAGGCAGCTTAGGCAAAATGCAATTAGGCAAACACTCGATGTCGAGTCGATTACTAGCAGAATCCCAACACGTATGTACTAGCGCATAAAAACACGTATGTAGGTAAGTTACAGCTGGTCTAGTCATAAGAAAGACAACTGCCGATCCGAAGCCCTGGTTGAAACCCCACGCGCACCACTGTCTTTTCGAAGTCATGTGCATAATGCCGCTAACTTAAAAACGATGAAGGAAAGGATTGTCACGCTGCGCTGGCCCAGTGCGGATAGATGGATTACACGTGAACTCGAAAGATTATAGATACCTACATGCCGGTTTCCTCACGATGTTTTCCTTCACCGACACTTTTAAGTTAGCGGCATTACGCACATGACTTCGAAAAGACAGTGGTGCGTGTGGGGTTTGAACCCGGGGTGTCCTGATCGGCAGGCGCCGTTCTCCCGACTAGACCAGCCTATGAGACCTGCTTATTATGCAATTCAAAGGATACGCAGTAACATAAATATAAATCTACTAGCGGTCCGTTCCGGCTTTGCTCGGATATTGTCACATAAAGCCCATTAATCGAAATAAAAACTATCCTATCTTTTAAGTTGGTTCGATCTACACACGTTGTCCAAATTTGATTAAAATCGGCTACGTAGTGTAGGAGTCCATCGCGGACAAACATCGTGACAGGAGATTTATATATATTAAGATGTACAGAAGTAGGTACACTCACATATTTTTTTAATGACCAGACAGTTTATCACCAGATCGTGTTCTTTGAACGGCGTGCGAGGTACCTGCTCGATTTGAATGTTATTTATCGTTCATAAAGCATACTGACCGAGATACGTGGAACTGAAGGGTGACGTGACATGGGGTGATGACCAGCGGGGTCAGCGACCCTTCGGCTGGCAGCCCTGACGGCTCCTGACGACCCATTTTCTGAAAACATAAATAAATCACATTAGAATTAATTTTTTAACCCCGACCAAAAAAAGGGGTGTTATAAGTTTGACGTCGATGTCTGTCTGTGTCTGTATGTCTGTCTGTCTGTCTCTGTGTGTGTCTGTCTGTGGCACCGTAGAGCTCAAACGGATGGGCCGATTTCAATGCGGTTTTTTTTATTTGAAGGTTGATATCCGTGCGGATGTTCTTAGCTATAATAATAATAATAATATCTTTATTGACAAAAACACACACAAGATACATTAATACATTACAACATAATTAGGTGTTTCACCAATATCGGCATGTAAGAACTGTGTATTATAATTTAAGTTGACACCCAGTTACCTATGCTAGGTGTAACCTGTGATACAGGTAACTGTTTATTTAATATGGCACAGTTGAATCAGTCATAATATGTGTAAGCAAATTGCTATGGTGGTATGTACAAATGTCAATAAGCGAAAAGTTTTAAATTTTAAAAATGTGAAAAGCTACCCTCATTTCGTAAATTAATTTTGAGACAGCATAAAAGGATAAGTTTAATGAGGGTAATGGTTTAATTAACATGAATGTATTCATTGAATTATCTTTATATAATATTAAGATTAATACTAAATTAGTAATATCATTATCATTAATAATGGCTAAGCAAAGTATAGACAAACATTTGGTTATAAATAGGGAGGAGGGGGGTGGTAAGGGAGGAGAAGGACCAAGGTTATGCTAGGTAAGTATGGTTAAGAGTTTTCTGTCTCATGATAGTCAAGGGTTATTAGCAAGCTTGTAATTGTCTGTTTCAATTCATAAAGATTTAGATCTGTTAAATTGGTAGTTAACGATAGTTTATTATAGAGATAACATCCGAGAAAACAAGGGAATTTATTGCTAAATTGTGTTCTGAGTGGTAAAATCTGAAAGACTTTGTCCGCTCGACGCTTGCGAGACGAAGGGTCGAGATTCGATGGAGGGCGAAGTTTGTGTTGCCTAAGAATAAGCCTCAGAATGAACAGCTGGCGCACCGTCAAAACTTCACACTCACTGTACAACGTTTGGGTTGGAAATCTAAATGGCAACGATTTCATTACCTTTAGTACTCCACGCTGTGCTATTTCTAGAGGTTTCATGTGAGTCCGCGCGCAGCCTCCCCAGCTATCGATGCAATAACCTAAAAGCGACTGACATAATGCATAATAGAGATTTTTCAAAATTCTATCATTGGCAGAATTGCGAATATTTTTGAAGATAGCCATCAGCTTTCGGACTCTGCTTGTTAACAAGCAGAGTCCGAAAGCTGATGGCTTAAGGCATCATGTGGATGCCTTAAGGCATCCACATGAGGTCGAAAAGTTAGGGTATTGTCCAAAGTAACTCCGAGATATCTTATCGAATCTACTCTTTCAATACATGGACAGTCACAGACCTCCCCGGAACCCATGCCAGCCTGAAGGTTGAGAGAACACTGATGGTATCTAATGCTGAAACGTTCACCTGGTTGGGACTTTTTCTTCTATGTTTGGTTAATATCGATTCAAGATGGCCGCCTCCACAAAATGGCGGATAAAATATTTCTTCACAACCTACTTCAACATGGGTATCAAATGAAAGGGCTTGACCAGTAGAATACAATACATTATAACAAATTTCAAATCCAAGATGGCCGCCACCACAAAATGGCGAATTATATTATTTTTTTCACTACTACCACAATATGGGTATCAAATGAAAGGGCTTGACTAGTAGAATACTTTGCACTATGACAAATTTCAAATCCAAGATGGCCGCTACCACAAAATGGCGAAATACATTTAGTTTTTCACAACTCCTTTAATATGGGTATCAAATGAAAGGGCTTGACTAGTAGAATGTTGTACAGATAACAAATCCGAGGTAGTCGGGGGTTAGTCAAAATTTTTAATTTTGTTCTTGTGGATTGAAAACTACGTCTAAATTGCGTATATTGGTGGCCAATTCACACACAACACCATCTGACCCCAAACTAAGCAAAGCTTGTGTGATGGCAGCCAGATAGCTGATATAATACTTATATAGTTTTAAATACATACTTATTATACATAGAAACACCCAGACACAGTGCAAACATATGAATTCATCACACAAATATTTGCACTGGGTGGGGATCGAACCCACGACCCTCGGCTTCGCAGGCAGAGCTACTACCAACTAAGCCACTAGGTCAGTCAATTGAAGTGAAATCTTCTTTTGGCGCGTTAAACACAGATTCTACGTCGGCTGTGAAGCTCAAGCGTCGTGCTCGTGAATGAAAGAAATCTTCGGGTGAACTCGGGACCATAGCCATAGCTGGCGCATTTAACAATTTATTCATTCAATGAGCACACAAAACAGAAAGTAATAAACACAAACTATAACACAAGAGTATATTGTACAGAACTGTATTACATTCCAAACTATGTGGGCCTAGAAACAACATTTGTTTAAATACAGTGGTTTGATAATAATATTATTAAATTTGAGATAATACATAAAGAAAATTAGGCAAACAGATCTGAACTTACAACTAATTAGATAAATAAGATATAAACTTTTTTTTTTACTTTTATAGGTTTACACTTGACCGCCATCTCACCTGATGTTAAGCGACGATGCAGTCTACGATGGAGCGTGTTTACCGAAGAAACCGATTCACTCTCGATTTGAAGACACCAAGATTATAACTATCGGGAAAACCCCACTCAGGTAGCTCATTCCACAGCCTAGACGTTCTTCAGAGTCAAACCTCTTCGTCCGTGTCTTTGGAATATCAACCAGGAAGCGGTGCCGCTTCTTCGAACTACGAGAAGTATGTAGATCAGTAGCACACTCTGCGAAGTGTATATAAAAAACCGATAAGCTAGCAACTTTGCGGCGATGTTCAAGACTTTGAAGTATTTTTCGCACTAGAGAGTCATTGCTTATGAGCCTTTTGGCACGCCTCTCGATCGATTCCAGGGCCTCCAGCTGATACTTAGCCGATCCATCCCAAAGGTGCGAACAGTACCCCATACAAGAGCGAATCTGTGCTTTATTATATAACAGGAGTAATTGTTGAGATTTGAAGTACTTTCGAACTTTTGAGAGGACACCTAGTTTCTAGTTCCTAGAGGACACATAGAAAATGTAGTAATTGTGGGAATAGACAATGAAACAACCTACTACTGACCTACCTACATACAACAGAACATATTTTAACACAACAAATAAGTAGATACCTACATAAACATTGTGAAACAACTAACTGGCTATGGCCATGACGTGTTACCATGATTACACATTTAGTGTAGATGACCAGTCTCGATGGCTATGCTTAGAAAACTTATATTCTATTTAGACGATTGAAGATTTATTCCAGAGCAGGACATGACGGAAGCTTTTTGGCCGGTTGGTCTTATGAGCTTACGTCACCAACATGTGCAATAGCAATATACCTGTTGATTGATTATACAAATTATAGTTCGTTAATTTGGGGTAGGTACCTAAATAGAAAAAGCTGTGTGAAATGGCAATTTTTTTATGTTCAGGGTTAAACATGGTTCATGACTTTGGATCGACATATTATCGAGAGACCATTTTCACGGATAGTTTCTTTATTGACTCGTCCAGTTATTTTTGCCCTCATCATAATCAGCCCACATTCGTCCACTGCTGGACATAGGCCTCTCCCAATAATACGCCACTCAGCCCGATCCTCGGCTTTACGTTTCCAACCGCTACCAGCTACCTTACGTATATCGTCACTCCACCTAGTCTCAGGGCGTCCTACACTACGTTTGCCGATTCGTGGTCTCCACTCCAGAACTCGTCTACCCCAACGGTTATCGGTTCTGCGACAGATATGACCAGCCCACTGCCACTTCAGCTTGCTGATGCGCTGAGCTATGTCGGTGACTTTGGTTCTCTGACGGATGACTTCATTACGAATACAATCCCTCAGAGAAACACCAAGCATAGCTCTTTCCATAGCTCGCTGAGCGACTTTGAATTTTCGGACTGCTTTTACTGTTAGTGTCCACGTTTCAGCACCGTAGGTCATGACTGGTAGGACGCACTGATTATACACTTTTGTCTTCAGACATTGTGGGATGGGTGACGAGAAGACTCGGCGAAGTTTTCCGAATGCTGCCCAACCCAGCCGAACTCTCCTCATGGCCTCACTCTCAAAGCTATTTTTACCCAATTCGAGCGTCTGCCCTAGGTAAACATATTTTCGAACAACCTCAAGAGTGATTCCATTTACGGCAATCGGTCCCGGAGCAACGAACTCGTTGCACATGACTTTGGTTTTGTCCAAGTTCATCCGAAGACCGATGCGTTGAGAAGAGTTGGCCAAGCTGTCCAGCATCCATTGCAAGTCTTCCAGCGATTCAGCCATCATGACGATATCGTCTGCAAATCTTAGGTGAGAGATGCACTCGCCATTGATGTTGATACCACGTCCAGCCCAATCCAGCGTCTTAAACATATCCTCTAGTGCATTGGAAAACAATTTCGGGGAGATTACATCCCCTTGTCTCACGCCTCGATGGAGAGGGATATGTTTCGTCTGCTGGTTTTGAACTTGGACCGTCATCGTGGCGGCTTCATATACACACCTCATCACCTCGATGTATCGCCAGTCAACTTGGCATCGCTGCAAAGACTCCAAAACAGCCCAGGTTTCGACGGAGTCAAACGCCTTTTCATAGTCCACAAACGCTAAACAAAGGGGGCGATTGTACTCCTTTGTCTTCTGTACAATCTGCCGCACCGTATGGATGTGGTCTATGGTGCTATAACCACTTCGAAACCCAGCCTGTTCCGGGGGCTGAAACTCGTCGAGTCTTCGGGCGAGACGGTTCGTGATAACTCTTGAAAACAACTTATAGACATGGCTCAGAAGCGATATGGGGCGATAATTCTTCAAAAGGGTTTTGTCACCCTTTTTGAAGAAGAGGACGACCAAGCTTCTGTGCCATGCCTCTGGAGTTCTCCCGGTGAAGAGGACGTCATCAAACACATTTTTGCCCTGGATATTATATATTATATTATATTTCTTGTCTCCTGGAATATAACATTGATTTTAATCAGTTTTAGCACCCCTGTGATGTAATATTGGCCTTTTAGCGCCACCTATGGAAAAGTAGAAACACTATTAAAACCGTCAAAGGTAAGCATTGTCAGTCTTGGAAGTAGTACAAGTCGAACCCAACAGATGGCGTTAGTTGGGCATATACTTCGTAACGTACCAAACATGCGATAAATTGACCAAAAAAATGGAAATAAATGGTATAAAATGTTAAGCTTGGCTAAATTTTGTCGCCTGGATTTAGTTGCTATAATTTCTCCTTAAGTTAAGTTTGGCTAAATTTAGTCTACTATCATTTCTCCTTGTCACATGATTTTTGTACGGCATTGCGGAATAATGGATTAGAAGAGGTATTGAAACTGCATGGAACCAATGCCGTATATAATCAAATGATCAAATTTACCCTGAAATCGTCGGAAAATCCTGCATTTTTCCGACAAAATAACAATAAAAAATTAAAATTTACAATTTTTATAGTTTCAATACCTCTTCTAATCCATTGTTCAACAACGCCGTACAAAAATCATCTGACAAGGTGAAATGATCGAGATTTGCAAACCCCTATCTTCGCCTACACTAAGTTGAACTGTTTTTAAGTGACGGCATAGTGCTGAATCTTTTTATACCCTTCTATCATCCTACATAGGTCTCCTTGTGGTTCATTTGACCCATACATTTTGTTCACGGGCCTGTAAGTAGTCTAATATCAAACGGATCTCTGCGTGATATAACGTGAGCAACTGTTCAGACTTGAAGTACCTTCGTACCTTTAAGAGGACACCTAGTTTTTAACAGCTAATTTAACTTTGGACTCGATACGCGAGCGTAGATAAGTTGAACTTATATGTCAAGGTAACGCCCTAAAGCTCAAGATCTTCGGTAACCGGAACGGACAGTCTGACACACCTCGAAAAGTAAGAGTTTGTTGGAATTGGGGATGATACTTAGGTCAAAACTATATATATACCATCATAATTAGCCCTTTAGGTAGATTAAGGAAAATTTGGCTGGCACTGGTTTTTAATAGATGCAATACAATAGGTACAAACACTGGTTTGCACTGGCTTTTAACGGCGCCGGCGTAGGAAAATATTGTGAAGTCAATAGCGAATGAGAAATGGTTTTCCAAAAAAGACATATTTCGGGGACATGTGTCATCTAACTCGTACTTAGCCAGCGCGGTAGAATATGGCCAGAATTATCTCTTTGTGGGAGAAAGTGCCGTCCAGTCAAGTAGTAGGAATTTAAAATATGATTTAAATCATCAATATAAGTCAAAAGATGTGAGTGATGTGTCCCTGGGCACCTTAAAATTGATTAAAACCTTAATAAACAGCGTCTGTGTGTAGCTTCAGTGGTTTACAATTACCTACTAATCTACTAAAATCCCTAGAACCGCTAGCGGCGAGGTATGTTGCGGTTCTACTTATTTTAGTTGTTGAAAACGAATAGTGATAGGCATTTTAAGCGTCCGGCGTCCACCGCTTCCTACAACCGACCAAAACGGAAAGAGTGGGCTCATTCTTCCCAACGATAACATAATTCCGTGCGCCTGAAGTTTAGGAGGGCACATCCATTCATTTATAACCATGATTTAAATGTATCGGTACGGTTAGTATAGCGTTGCTCTGGTTTCCACGTTACCTGTGTATCACCGTTGTCTTTGCTTCTTTGTTCTTGACTCAGGTTGATGTTTTTTGTCTGCATTGTCTCCCGACGCCGCTACGGCCCCACCTGGAAAATTACGTTACTGTTTATACGAACAGAAAACTCGCTATTGTGACATAAACAAACATAAACATTACAGTAAAACGCTTGTGAATTAACGCCACAAATGGCAGTATGAGATAGATGTATATAATCTTTATTGTTCGCACTGAGAAAATAGATCTATTTATACGAGAATGTAGGTAATAAAGCTGAATAGATATTTTGTTTGAACGCGCTAATTTCAGGAACTAAAGAAACGATTTTAAAAATTATTTCACGGTTGGACATGTCCGTTTGTCCGTGCGCCCTGAGTGTATAAGCAATATATTATGTACAACGGGCGAAGCTTGAGCGGACCGCTAGTGTATAGATAAAGAATTAATTAGTGCTACAGCAGGCGGTCTTATTTCAAAGCAATCTCTTCCATCCACCTAACGTTTGAATGGAGATAGCTATACTCTAAGCTTAGTTAAACACAAATTAAGTAGATATTTTCGAAAAACATAATTGCTTAAACGGTTTTAGAGACAGCACAGTATAAAGTAAGACTACGTAGATATTTTCGAGAAAATAAATGAATGTTTTAGTAAAAATACGTGATTATCCTGGCAAAAGGCTGCAAATGGTTTTTGTTTGCTTCATAAAATTACTAGTTAGTTGGAGAAGCTGGCAGTAGGTAAACTTATCTGCCAACTTCACATTTCGATCGAGCTCACATAAACGATGAAAAAACATATTTCAAAGAAATTTAAAAGACTTCTAAAGTCCATAACCTAATGATTTGCACAAAAGTCTTAAACTTGTTACTAAGTCAATACAGTTAAAAGATATGAAACTCATTGGATTTGAAAACTTCGTATTGCCGCAGCGAGTGACGGTAGGTATCAATTTGAAAAGTTATAAATTGGAAATATTTTCGTGTATTTTCTTTGGGAAACTTTGGGCCGCTGGAGGCACGTTCCTTTAATTTTTATTTTCGAGTCTCCAGAGCGTATCTCCAGATAACTCGTTAAAAGCTTATGCAAGAAGCGTTTCCGATTGGTCGAAGAAATAATAGGTATTTACGTATTTACCTACTAGCCACAGATTACTGAATTGTTTCAGTAATCTGTGCTACTCTAGCAACTCCTTATATCTTATCTTATCGTATACCTTTAAACGAGCAATTTTTGTAATTATATATATCTTAATATATATAAATCTCCTGTCACGATGTTTGTCCGCGATGGACTTCTAAACTACTTAACCGATTTTAATGAAAATTGGATACCGTGTGTAGATTGATCCAACTTAAAAGATAGGATAGTTTTTATTTCGATTAATGGGCTTTATGTGACAATATCCGAGCGAAGCCGGAACGGGCCGCTAGTATATATATAGAATCTGAATCTCGGAAATGGCTCGAACGATTTTCATGAAATTATGTATACAGGGGGTTTCGGCGACGATAAATCAATCTAGCCAGGTTTTATTTAAAAAAAACGCCGTTTTATGTGCGTTTTTAGGCAACGAAAAACTGTTGCATAAAGATTAGAATGCGATAGTAAATTTCGCGATGGCGTGCGACAGTATATTAGCTCAGTCGGGAAGATGGGTGGTTGAAATATGGTAGGTCCGGGTTCGAATCCAACCGGCCGCGTTCTTTTTTTCAAGTTCATTTTTTTTTTGGAAAATCAGTATGTACCTAAGTAACCCAGGTACTTCTCCTTATATAAGAGCTGATAGCACATTTTGGTTGGGTATGTGAAGCTAACTGAATACTTTTCACATAGCACTCCTATTATATTCTCTCCTCTCCTCCTATTTATTTTAAGATAAACGCACCTAGTTCAGTTTGTTATTATGTATCTACATTCTATGTAGAAGGAGAGGCACTGTATCCCACGACACAGGACCACCCTAGTGTGGGATACAGGGCACGCATTAATTGTACAATTGATTTTGCTGAGATAATTAGTCCTACCTACCTACTTACATTTATACCGTACAATTATAAAGAACTATCTTAATGTTAAATATCTGTAATATGTATCTTATCTTAAGCATTTGCTCAAATAAACGGTTTTATTATTATTATTATTATATCTTACCAAATACCACCACGGAAGAGCAGACCAGGCTATTAAGTAGTGGGGCAAAATGAATCCCTCAATTGATAACATCTAGAAAGTAGAAAGTCCAACCAAAATGAACAGCCTTTTTGGGAATCCTTATCTATTAGTTATAACTACCACCCAAATAAAATTTCGCGTTGCCTACTTTTTTTTTTGTAAGTACATTTTGCAAAATATTTTTGCACTCGCCTGGCAATGTAAATCGTCTGGCTTATAATAGTTTTAATTTTTAAACATCTACAATATATAAATATTTTTTATATTGCCTCAACCGCATTTTTTGATCAAAAAATTTTGTAAATTTGGCAAAAAATATTTCAAGTGGTTTAATTTTGCACCGTTATTCACCAGCCAGGCCATCTACCGCCCAACTAAATCGGCTATTGCTTTGCTATTGTTGTCTCTATCATTGCAAGTGAAAAGAAAAGAGAGAAATATATCAGAGCTAAGACATTTTTCGTTCGGCGGTAGACCGGTATGCGCCTCCGTGTTGGGGTTTAATTGAAGAACTACGTGTCAAGTTTTCACCTTGCCTTAAAAAACCTACCCAAAATGTCCTACTAGTCCTCGGAATATTACAATTTCATCCGCGTTCCAGTTATTTTCCCGTGATAAAAGTAGCCTATATGTTATTCATCGAAACGTTTGAACGGTTCAAGTTTGGAAAAGAGATTACAATCTGGAATAGCATATATAGGCTTTTTATCCCGGAAGAATGAATAACAGCAATGGCGCGGTTCAAACTGCGGAGGCTAGTTAGTAGGTTTTTTTAAATAAAGTGTGACGAGACGAGCAGGACATGTGCCTGATGGTAAGCAACATACCTGCTACATAACAGCACAGTGACGCGCAGCTATTAGAGCATGAAGAGTCCAAATCATTACGTAGCACTGCACTGCGCTCGTCACCCAAAGATCTAAGATGTTATATCACTAAGCCCTGTAATTTCTCTGGAAACATTATTAGGTAAGTATTTTATAAAACTACGCAGGTGAATTTACTCTGCAGCTGGTGATATTCGATTTCAAGGCTGCAATAATCGAGCAATCGGACACGGTCAAGCGCCGGCAATCGAACTCCATCGACAAACGTTATTCTATTCCACGGACCGCAACCCTGTTTAGGGTTGTCGGCACAATATTTCTTAAAAAATAAAAATACTGTTTTGTGATTTGATAAATACCCTAGAATGTACTTAACTTGGAACGAAACTGAAAGCAATAATAAAATTAGTTCCATACAGTATTTTTCATACAATACTTTTTTTTTTGGTGCGTTAAATGGTGTATTTATTATACCCCTACCTAAGAATACCAGCAGTAGGTAGATACTACGCGGTTTCGCCTTACAGTTGTCATAGTTTTCGTTCCCGTTATATTCCTGTGATCATCGTTGCTATGCTGCGTTCAATGTGTTTCTGGTTAAAACATATCTGACCCGACCTCAAAAATCATATTAATAACTAGATGCCCGCCCCCGGTTTCGCCCGTGGTATATTATATAGCACTCATCGGGATTCCGTACATATCCAACGGTGAAAGAATGACTGAAATCGGTTCACTCATTCCTGAGAATATCGATTTCAAACAAAAAAACCTCTTCAGCAACCTGCTACGCCACCTGTCGGAAATTGGACCAACTCAGATTTAGAAAAAAAAATAGCAAAGGTTTATATTCAAGGCACAGATTACTGAAATTCAATGACGCAATCTTAGACACATGCTGTCATGTGTCATGTCAAAGCACGAAACGTACGAAAACTCTCAAAAGGGGAATATTTTTTCCCGATTTTGTTACATTCTTGTTTCATGCTCCGCTTCAATTAATAGTAGAGTTAATATATTCTATAGCCTAAAGCCTTCCTCGATAAATGGACTATCCAATAGAAAAATAATCTTTCAATTCGGACCAGTACTTCCCGAGATCCTAGCGTTCAAGCAAACAAACAAACAAACTCTTCAGCTTTATAATATTAGTATAGATTATTATTTAGGTTTTTGTGGACCCGACATTGCGTGTACTTACATCCTGTTTTATTTTACTACCTAATGCTACCTACATAGTTGACTACGGTTTGTGTTACCCTGTATGGTTTACTAGTAAATGATTTTTGTATATTTTACTGTGGCAGTTTGGATATTTTTATCATTTATTTAAATGGAAAACAAATAGCATTAAACAAAAAAATATCAAGATTTCTAGAAACATTTAAGCTAAAATATTTTTACGAATAAAGTACCTACTTCAACTTGGTGAGTTCATTTAGGTTTTTTTATTATTAAATTTGAAATTAAGGCCGATACTATTGAAAATGTGTGACAACCCTAACCGCACCGCATCCTGTGCCATACTGCGGTCAATGGAATTGCCCCATCTGTACCTACCATTGTTTTATCACTCTGTCGATTTAGCCCGTAACTCCCACACTTTTGTTATTTTATAAAACCTTATAATTTTTCTAGTGGTATGACTCTTTGCAGAGTCCAAATCCGGTTTAAGAACAGTTATTCTACCGCCAGCAATAATGTGCTAACATCACTGCGTTCCGATTTGAAGGGCAATGTTTCCAGAGAACTTACAGGGCATAGGGATAAGTCATCTAATATCTCTGGG
This sequence comes from Ectropis grisescens, assembly GCA_017562165.1. Taxonomy (NCBI): domain Eukaryota; kingdom Metazoa; phylum Arthropoda; class Insecta; order Lepidoptera; family Geometridae; genus Ectropis; species Ectropis grisescens. The sequence goes on from CM029784.1 coordinate 2,149,199, forward strand.
GGACAAGCGCAATGCAGCTGTAGGTAATGATTTGGACTCTTCATATTCCAACAGCTGACGCTTCGCTGCTATGGGCAATCACGTTGCTTACCATCAAGCACATGTCCTGCTCGCCCCGTTACTCTCTATTATAAATAATAATAAAACCTCAAACTGCTACCTTTTTAACCGACTTCAAAAAAGGAGGAGGTTCTCAATACGGATATATGTTTTTAGTAGGTATCTATGTACCTATGTTACGCCATAACTCTGCCCTGGATCGATTTTGATGGGGCTTTTCTGTTTTGTTAATCATAGTTCCGAGGTGGTCCCACATACATTTTATAGAAAACAGTGTGGCGGTTTTTGCGTATGAAGAAAAATTAATATTTACTTTTATTTATCTAGAAGACTTAGTGGTGGCTTCTTATGAAATTTGGTCAAGTGAATTTAATTTTAAATTGAAACCGTTTTTTTTTTTTTTTGGAGTGAAGGTACGAGCGATATATGCCTCTGATGGTAAACCTGTCAGAATAGCATAACAGCACAGTCATAGGGCTCTCTCATGGCTCGCTATACAGCCTGATCCTCTTTACGTTTCCATCTCCTGTCTTCCCTAGTCTCAGGCGTTCATTTGCGGTCACACAAGAACACATCTTGGTTATCTGGGTTCTGCAAATTTTGGACGGGGTCACCAATAATTACTTATACAGTTCGTTGACTAAAAAAGACTTTGCGAGCGCCCCGCCATTAAACCAGCATAGTTGCTGTTCCAGTTGCTTTCCCGTTATGAAACTATCCGATATTTTCTGTTATCTTTAATTAGTCATAGGTTAATGTAAGTGTAGGATTTTGTTTTGTTACGATAAAAGTTGCGGCTGGTCTAGTCAGGAGATCGGCGCCTGCCGATCCGGAGACCCCCGCTTACAAAACCACACGCACCACTGTCTTTTCGAATTCATGTGCGTAATGCGTAGAGGAAAACATAATAAGGAAACCGACATGTACCTACCTACCTAGAATCTTTCGAAGTCCTGTGTTACCCACCAATCCGCACTGGGCCAGCGTGGTAGGCTATGGCCTTAACTCTCTTCTTGCTAGAAAAGGCTCCGAGTTCTACAAACAGTGGGAACATTTTAGTGGGCTGTTTATCCTTATACGATTTTGGTGGTGTCATGTCTCCTGTGACCTGTGAGCCCTCCAGGAAACCAGTGTAGTTTTCCACTCCGACGCCTTTCAATCAGCAAAAACGAAAGACAAACAGAAACAATCTTAGTCCGTGGCTCCGTACCTTCAGCAAACCTGTGTGCGTTACTCAATATCATTATAACAAAGATAAACTTGATATTTTAGAAGCTAACAAGCCGTTATGTTTGCCTTACAAGGGCTGATTCGGATCGTGACTGAGCCGTGAAAATGTGGAATTAAACAAACTGACACATTTACTGTTTGGCTTGGAGCTTGTTAGCCGCTAAACATTGGTTAAGGATGCGGGAAATAGGCCTCGTGTGTTGGAAATAACATTAAATTTAATTATAAGCTTTTATATAGGTTAGGTACTTACATTTACAATACTATTCTACTAATAGGTACTCGTATTTTAAACGCGGAGGTTTGTTTGTATTAATGTTTGTTTATCTATCGAGCAAACACTACTGAAGGGGACAGCTATTTAATAGGTTCATAGACAGAAGAACACAGTCTATTACACCATATTTAGATAATCATAATACGATATTTTTATGCTGTGACATGGACGTATAAAAAATTCGGACGTAGTCTCGCTAAAACAAAAACTGTGTCTATCGAATCGGCCTCATAATATGCACGTGTGCGCTGTTACATACAGGCCGACTCGCACGGATAAGTGGGTCATTACACGCGCTACTTGTGTATTGTGTACATACACGTGCAAATGTGGCCGACTCTAGTGACACAGTTTTTTGTTTTAGCGAGAATACGTCCGACTTTTTTAGTGTGCATAAAAGTCTGGAATTAATAATACATAGGGAAAGTATCGGGATTGGAAATACGCGGGTAAAACCGAGGGATTCACCTAGTTAAAATTCTGCTCGAATCGCACTGGTTCCTTTGGGGACCAGTTATGACAAACCAACTTGACATTTTTTATAGTAGGTATATCGAGACGAGCGGGCCATGTGCCTGATGGTAAAAAACATGCCAGCACAGTGATACGCAGCTATTGGAACTTGAAGAGTCCAAATCAGTACCTAGCACTGCACTACGCTCGTCACCCAGAGATGTAATTTCTCTGGAAACATTGCCCTTCAAACCGGAACACAGTCCTGTTTGCACATTACTGCTTGGCGGTAGAATAACTGGCAAAGGTGTGGTACGTCCCCAGGCGGACTCTGCCAAGAGTTTAATGATACATTAATTTTTTGTTGGGTTGTAAGTTTATCGATGTGGTTGGCTTTCTCTCGCTCGGTGTTGGTTAGTTTTATTCTTTGTTCCAAATTTTAACCCCAACTTAAACTGTCGCATCTTAAATATTACTGTAATCCATCTTCAATAGGTATATTTAAAATCGCTCCATACAACATCAAGCACAAGCGCAGATAACACAACGGAAGTTGTCGCGGAAACCCAACCAGTCCCCTCACTTCCACCCGCTACTTAGCCATACTTAGCGTCACTTAATCTCGCTTCTCACGCCTTTCTAAAGCCAGACAACGGAGGAAGCACTTCCTAGGTCTGCGTTATGGACAAACTTGGATCATCATCATCATCGATGTTCATTTCTGGGCATTGCCTCTCTTATAATACGCTACTCAGCCCGTTCCTCGGTCTTACGTTTCCAACCGCCACCAGCCGTCTTTCGTATATCGTCACTACATCTAGTCTCAGGGCGTCCTACACTACGTTTACCAATTCGCGGCCTCCACTCCAGAACCCATCTACCCCAACGGTAATCGGGTCTGCGCCAGATGTGACCGGCCCATTGCCTCTTCAGTTTGCTAATACGCTGAGCTAAGTCGGTGACTTTAGTTCTCTGACGAATTACTTCATTGCGGATGCAATCCCTCAGAGAAATCCCAAGGATAGATTTTTCCATAGCTCGCTGAGCGACTTTGAGCTTTCCGAAATCATGGAAGCTTGCTAACGTGCAACCTGTGCCCAAGAAAGGTAGTCGTGCTGACCCTGCCAACTACAGGCCCATCTCGGTCACGTCCATACTCTGCAAGACTATGGAACGTGTCCTAAACCACAGGCTCCTGATGTACCTAGAATCTAATGACCTCCTCAGTGACCGGCAATACGGGTTTCGCCGAAACCGGTCCACTGGGGATATTCTAGCGTATGTCACCCACATCTGGAGTGAAGCTATCGAGAAACACGGGGAAGCACTTGCAGTTTCCCTGGATATCTCGAAGGCTTTCGACAGGGTTTGGCATGATGGCCTTATTAGCAAGCTGTCCAGTTATGGTTTGTCTTCAGGGTTTATTGCGTGGATATCGGACTTCTTGAGGGATCGATCCATACGAGTTGTCATTGATGGCTGCTCGTCGGATCGAATGGCTATCAATGCCGGAGTCCCTCAAGGGTCGGTACTCTCTGCGACGCTTTTTCTGCTACATATCAACGATCTGTTGAAACCCGGTATCTTTGGGTACGCAGATGATAGCACCGTTGTAGAGAGGTACATATCTAGCGCGAGAGCCAGTGGACATCATACTAAGGTACTGAGAGAGAGTATGATCGATCGTTTGAACATGGCCCTTGAGAAAGTCTCTGAATGGGGCGAAACCAATCTGGCCAAGTTTAACGAGAGTAAGACGCAGGCGTGTCTGTTCTCCGCAAAAAGGAGTCAATTTCAACTGACTCCTACTTTTCGAGGTGTATCCGTGCCGGTTACTGATCATCTTGAGCTTTTGGGCGTTACCTTGACTTCTACGCTCAACTTTGGCTCGTACATCGAGTCCAAGGCTAAATTAGCTGCCAAAAAACTAGGTATCCTCTCAAAGGTGCGAAAGTACTTCAAATCTGAACAATTACTTTTGTTATACAAAGCACAGATTCGCTCTTGTATGGAGTACTGTTCGCACCTTTGGGATGGATCGGCTAAGTATCAGCTTGAGGCTCTGGAATCGATTGAGAGGCGTGCCAAAAGGCTCATAGGCAAAGACACTCTAGCGCGAAAAGACTTCATAGTCTTGAACATCGCCGCAAGATAACTAGCTTATCGGGTTTTATCGGATACACTTCGGAGAGTGTGCAACTGATCTGCATGATCTAATACCTCCTTGCCCTTTTTCTATCGTACTTCTCGTAACTCAAAGAAGCGGCACCGTTTCATGGTGGATATTCCAAAGACACGGACGAAGAGGTTTGACTCTACGTTTGTGATAAGAACATCTAGGCTGTGGAATGAGTTGCCTGAGTGGGTTTTCCCCGATGGTTATAATCTTGGTGTCTTCAAATCGAGAGTGAATCGGTTTTTTCTAGGTAAACACGCTCCATCGTAGACCGCATCGTCGTTTAACATCAGGCGAGATGGCGGTCAAGTGTAAACCTATAAAAGTTAAAAAAAAAAAAAAAAAAACGGACCATTTTGACTGTCAGTATTTATGTTTCAGCACAGTAGGTCATAACAGGTAGACTTGGGCGGTTAAACTATATTCTGCCACTAGCAGCGTCCCTTGAAGGTCTGCGGCGGCTTATACAGCTCAGCTCCCACCCGGCAAATAAAACACACAAAAATGGGCTTTATGACGTGCACGTTAAGATTCAGATTAGATTGGCATTACAAATTAGCCGACCGCACGCTCGAGTGGCGACTACGAACCGGAAGACGCAGTGTTGGACGACCTCCCACTAGATGGACAGATGACCTCACAAAGGTCGCTGGAAACCGCTGGTTGCAAGTTGCACAGGACCGTTCGTTGTGGAAATCTAGGGGGGAGGCCTATGTTCAGCAGTAGACGTCTTGCGGCTGAGGATGATGATGATGATGATGATGATGATGAGACCGCTCGCTGACGGCCGTCTGCTAGTTTATGTTGCCAGTGTAATTTATATCTTAACATGCATGACATAAAGCCCATATTTGAGTGTATTTTAAAAACGTGTAGGGCTTAGAAAGGCGTTCCCATTCCTGTATTTTTTTTGGAATAAAATTATTATTTCGTATGCGTTTTACTAGCCTATGTACCTATATTATAACCGTGTTCCAAATTTGAATCCAATCTGTTTTGCCGTTCCAGCGTGATTGTGAAATGCTAACATTTATAAAATTAGTAGAATTATTGGAACGTCTAGGCTGTGGAATGGGCTGCCTGAGTGAGTTTTTCACAGTTGTTACAATGTGGATTCAAGACGAGAATGAATCGGTTTACCCTAGGTAAGCATGCTTTATTATCGGAGAAAATATATGCATTGTTTTTTTATTAAATTATCCTTTGTACTTACAAAACATACTGGTTGAATAGAAAAACTAGAAGGTCAAGTCTATAAACGTTTCCTCTATAATTTTGCTCCAGCTTAACCAACCGTTAGTATCGATATCAACACCGTTAATCAGCCGATTACTGATAAAGGCAGGAAACATTCTTTCTCTTTTAAAAAATGGCCGGTTCCACAAATCGTATGTTAACAGACGCATGAAAGTGGGGGTCCGTACTATGAGCTTGGTTTTCGATCAGTTTTCGATAAAAAAAAATGGTTATATTACATCCTCAATAAATGTATTTTCTCTGAAAAAAAAAAAACAAAACCGACTTCACATTAAAATTAAATTTCGTAAGAAACCTGTGTCTAAAACTAAAACCCTCCCCTAGGATCCAACATCGTACCATATATTGGTTATTTATAGTGCGATGTTGGGTCCTCCCCACTACTTTTACGTAATTTCCTCTAATTTTAGGGCTCGTATGTAGAGAAACTTTAGCTTTTTGTTCGTATTTCAAAACCAGTATACCGATTTCAATAAAAATCTATGTATATACGACCTCTGCACAAATATATTTACCAAAAGACAACCAAAATTGATAGATAAACTATCGCGTAACATACAAATAAAACAAACTTCCGAATTGAGAACCTCCTCCTTTTTTGAAGTGGGTTAAAAATATCGGCAGATATCGCTGAATTTCAGAAACACAGGGTCCAAGCCAAACCAAGACAAAAAAAGAGCTGTGGTGGCGAAGTAGTTCAAACGACCGATTTACAATCTCATGAGGTCGTATGCTCGTATGTTCCAATCTCGTCTGCACCAGTGACTATGTTCAAATGCAGATCCACTAGTTTGTCATCACCACTGACTTTAACGTATAGGCTGTGGACTGCGTTGCCTGGGTGGGTTTTCCCGATGGTTACTCTTGATTACTCTGATGGTCTTGTATAATATTGGTGTCATCAAATCGTGAATCGGTTTCTTCTAGAAACACACGCTCCATCGTAGACCGCATCGTTGCTTAAAATCAGGCGAGATGGCGGTCAAGTGTTAACCTATAAAAATAAAGTTTCTAAGCGTATTAAAATTCTGTGACTCTTTTTACATAACACATCTCTTTGTAGTTTGTGGTGTTCCAGACAGATAAAAATGATACGATATTTCACAAAAAGAGCCTCCTTGTAATATGTCAAAACAGTAAGCCAGTGAAACTTCAGCGACGCGTCGGCAAACAGTCGACTGTGCGATGGATCACCTGTCGAGTAGTTTGCCGATATGATTGACTGCCAGCAATATTGAAAGTTTGACGAGACAAACTGTCCAAACAATTCAAGAAATATCGCTTTTGGCGATAGTAATATGTAGTATCTTATAAAAATAAAAAAATTAAAACGTTTGTAGTATAATACTTATATTACAAACGTTTATATTATATATAGTAGTTTATATATAGTATTTTTGATGTGCTTGTAAACTATTGATGTTAATTACTATCTGTTAAAAAACCATACACTTAAACACTATAAAAGAATCCTTTGTGTTACTTACTATCTCTACTTAGTCTGTGCTTACGACGTACATATTTCATTCAATTTAATATAACGTTATAATAAGTACTAATCTACTAATTAGTTCCAAATTTTGATATAATGTATTATTATTTGTGTAAATCGTTCTGATATTTTCGTAGCCTCATGCCAATGAGGCCTTTGTTTTGCATGCCCGCAAAGGGTAGAACTGTTGTTTCTATATCTCTTATTTATAACATCACCTTTGTACACAGTTTTGCAATAGAAGATTCTGATTCTGATTCAAAGCCATTTCACCGTCACAGAGATGAGAACATACATTTCACATTAATATTATTAATAGGACTGTGGTTAGAACGTTTAACCGCTTACTTAGTTAAATCTTACCGGTTAAGTTTAGGCATTTTTTTGTTTTACTCTAACACATCCGCTGCCCGTAATCTAACCCGGTGATCTCAAGGGCAATTACGGGCAATTCTACGGGCAATCCATTTACAAAACTACTTCGGCCACGCACAGGGCCTATTCTCCATAGCCAAAAATCGAAATGGAACACGCTCCAGTACAGCATGACCTGTGTTTGTGGAGAATCACAGAGAATATAGGGCTCATGTTATTTTGGTAAACACAAGCGTTTTGGTTACCCATCGAGGCCTTGGTTCAAATGAAGGGCATTTACCTCTGATGGATTTTTAAAGCAATTTCCTTTTCTTGTAAGATTTGGAAACAATAATAATCTCAGCAGGAGGACGTCAGCGTTTTAAAATGCAGAAGAATCTCGTCTAGGGCTTGGATCAAGACTCCCTTTTATTATATGCCCACCCTATATCTATGTATATACCTGTTAGCAACGACGTGGTTCTTAACTGTGGGCCTCACAACGAAGCTCAAAGTCGCACAGCGAGCTATGGAGAGAGCTAAGCTCGGAGTCTTTTGCACGACATAATCCGTAATGAGGATATTCGCAAAAGAACGAACGTGGCCGACATAGCTCAAGGAGTAAGCAAGCTAAAGTGGCAATGGGAACTGACAACCGATGGGAAAGAAAGGTTCTCGAGTGGCGACCACGAACCGGGATACACAGTGTTGGAGAGCCTCCCACTAGATAGACAGATGACCTCACAAAGGTCGCTGAAACCGCTGGTTGCAGGTTGCGAAGGACCGTTTGCTGTGGAAATATAGGAGACTTATGTTCAGCAGTGGACGTCATATAGCTGATGATCATGATGTGATGACACCCCTTGGTTTTACCCGCATAATGCCCGTTCCCGATAAATTTCGCGCCTATGTGCTATTTCAGAATCTATAAATTTGGTGTGAGTTCAATTTTAAATTGAAGTCATTTTTTGTCCCTTCGGATAAGCCGCTAAGTCGAAAATAATCAGTGAACATTTAATCTTAATATTATCAAAATGCGTGTATTTTTACAGCAGCTTAAAAATAACAGGTCACTGGCACGAATCATGGATGAAACCATGAAGAATAGCTAGTAAACTATATTCACGCACAGGAGTTAATTAGCATGTTTGTAATATTGAAGCTTGCGTTCCCTGGCTTGATCCGGAGCCCTTACTCGGTGATTATCGACCGCTCTCGAACTGGTTCAACCACGCGCGGTCGCATTAGACTAATGAAACGATGAAAAGGGGATTTTAAGCATTGGGTCATTAGAAAGAGATAGTTTACCTGTATAGTCTTCAATAATTTGTTTTCTAAGAAAAACCAAGCACCAACTACATTCAAAATTAAATTGAGACACCCAACGAAATTTCAAATGAATAGATACTTTATTTCATATGAAATTGGACACTATATCGTCTAAATATATGAAAGTCATATTTCAAAAACCACTACACCGATTTCGATAAAATTGATATCGGACAACCTATGAACTATGATCAATGAAACAAAAAAATAACCATTAAAATCAATCCACAACTAGCCGGGCTATGGCAAAAAACGTGCAACTGAATGGAGAACCTCTTCCTTTTTTGAAGTCGATTAAAAACTGGCGTAAACAAATCAAATGGTCGTTTGGTTGGTAAGAAATACCCACAATATAATTATATGCTTGTGTTCTATTATGTATTATGATTTAATGCGACGAAAAGTGTACGATATTTTATTATGAAATAATCAAAATGGTGCGTGTAACAACACACAAAGTGTTGCTCGCCAGTTTACTCGAACTTGGCTTGACACGCTACCGTGTATCTAAATTTTATTGTTTCTTTTAGATTCGTTTTAAATTACATTCTAGCAAAGTCTAGCAAATTATGCTGTGATTCTGATATAAAATGGGCCTTGTATTTTTTTAAGTTATAAGTTTTAACTTATACTGCTGTTTTTATTTAATCGTCAAACAATAAATGAAATCTCAAACATGAGACAAGCCCGTGAATTTAAAGGATACAGTGCTTTAATTGAATTATGAAGGATGAAGCGGCAGTTAACTTGTTAACCTTGGTTAGAATCACCTAATTAAAGTTAAATTGGCTTGCCTTTTCATTCAGAGGGGTTAATTTTGTTAACTTCTGTGTACTTATACTCGTATGGTTTGGAGACCTATGTTTCGCGATAACACATACAGAATCACAGACATACACGTCAAACAAATTTAAAAAACAATTTTTTTTTAACATTACAAAATTTCAATTTACTCAGTAATGTATTAAGTACAATGTTCTACTAGTCAATAAAATCAATTACTAGGCCTTTCATTTCATAGGTACCCAAATTGAGGGAGGTTGTGAAAAAATATTTTATTTGATGTTTTGTGGTGGCTGCCATCTTAAATCGATAAATATTAACAAAACATTGCTAAAAACAATTGTAAGGAACATTGGCTTTCAAATGAAAAAAAATCAGCATCGAAATCGGGTGATCCATTTCAGAGCGATGCCATGCCACGATGCCAACGACAGACACACACACACAAACAGACAGACATCGACGTCCCCTCCCTTCTTTTTGATCGGGGCCGGGGTTAAAACACTTAACGAAGCTCTATTTCTGCAGATTGACCCATTTCGTCTTAATAGTGACCGCTGGTTTTGAAATACGAACAAGACATTACCACGTCTCGTTCATTCATTCCATTCATTCATTGTTCCAGTTCATTCATTTCCAACAACGCCGCTTCTTATGAAAGGCGGCGGCGCGGGGCGCATTTCAATTGATGTTTATTTTTAGATAAATCAGTAACCAGTTATATTGACTCACTATGGTACGTACCCGGCGCTGCCTGCTTTACAACAGCTAATTTAAATAACTAGTGGTCGAAATTCGGCCGTAACGAAAATATTAATCTGTTCTCAATTTGGTCAACTTTATTAATAAACAAAAGAGTTTATGGGTGTGAGTCAAATACATGGTAGTTTGTGTAATGTTTTATTTATTGATTTATAAAACATTACATTGACAGCCTCGTGGCTTAGTGGGCACTGGGCAGTAACTCTGACTGCGAAGCCGAGGGTTGTGGGTTCGATTTCCACCCAGTGCAAGTAGGTATTTGTGTGATGAATTCAAATATTTGTATCGTGTCTGGGTATTTCTATGTATAATAAATATATAGTTAAAACTATATCAGTACATTGTATCAGCTATCTGGCCGCCATAGTACAAGCTTTGCTTAGTTTGGGGTCAAATGGTGTTGTGTGTGAATTGTCCACAAATATTTATTATTATTAAATATTTTCTCAAAAATATTAGCATTCTGTGCTCCTTCTCTATATAAACTTGTCGTGTTTAAAATTTCAAGCTCCTCCATTTACGAAATTTACATAAAAATGGGTACATTAGTATATAGTGTATGTATTAGTATATTATTTAATTCGTATTTATGTATTAGGATGTATAATTACTGTGTAAGTATATCAATATATTATTTGGTATTTTAGTTTTTAAAATCTATTTTATTGTCTAATTGTAGAAGTATTAATCACTCCTTTTTGTACTTCCCCTCCTCCTTATTCTCAAATCTCTCTTTCCATCCTATGGTTGCCTGGAAGAGATCGCTTTTAGTGATAAGGTCGCCAATTGCTACTTTATTTTGTTTGTTATAAGTAACTTTTGTTTGTTTTTATATTAAGTGCAATAAAGAGTTAATCTATCTATCTACATTTTTTTTTACTTCGCGTGTTCATATACAGAAATATTAATAAATGATTTCTCAGATAATGTAAATTGTCATAAATTACGGGATAGTCTGTAGGTACGGAATCTGCCCTCCGAGCTGAAGGTCGTGGTTTCAATACCACAGAAGAAAGGGTCAAATTTACCAAGTCAAGTGCGAGATGGAGGATAACGCATGTCCTCAAAAGATGTCTTACTCGGAAAATGTCGGTTTCCTCACGATGTTGACGTTTAAAGCCATAGCCATATTTTATAGAAACTTATACGTCACGACATGTTCCTAAAATCTTTCAAGACTTCATGTGTGATTCCCAACTGTGGTTTTTTTTTTATAATTCCTGTATTTTTTTTTTGGTTAATTATACTTTAATTTTAGTATTTTATCGTAATAAATAGAATTCAGGGGTCGAAACGATGAAATTCGATATGGAAGCTTTAAAATACGCTCCCTTCTAAACTTCCGTCACCATCGGTAATCAAATCGAACACTCTATACCGTTACAATTTATATCAGAAAGCTATAAGAGGGAGCTACTAACGTATTCAAAACGAATGTAATGTAAATGTTAGTTTTACAAACTAGCCAAGACGTCAAAAAGTTGGTGGCAGTGTACTTTGAAGTCCGTCTAAAATATCAGTCCTTTCTTGCTACCGAGACAGCTGTGCTTCGACTAACTTAGTTTTCAGATTTCTTTATCATTTTACTTTGTTAAATTTGTGATCGATTTGTACTTGGCCGTCATCTTGCGACAACGCGGTCTTGATGGAACGTGCTTACCTAGAAGAAACAGATTCATTTACTACTGTCGACTCGATGAAACAAAGATTTTTTTTTATGGAGTGACGAGACGACCACGACATGTACCTGATGGTAAGCAACAAGCCTGCCACATAACAACAAAGCGACACGCAGCGATCGGAACATAAAGAGTCCAAATCATTACCTAGCACTGCACTGCGCTCGTCACCCAGATAAATATGTATATATTGGTGGACAATTCACACACAACACCATCTGACCCCAAACTAAGCAAAGCTTGTGTGATGGCAGCCAGATAGCTGATGATATAATACTTATATAGTTTTTAAATCCATACTTATTATACATAGAAAAACCCAGACAGTGCAAACATTTGAATTCATCACACAAATATTTGCACTGGGTGGGGATTGAACCCACGACCCTCGGCTTCGCAGGCAGAGCTACTACCAACTAAGCCACTAGGGCAGTCAATAATAAGATGTTTATTCTCTAGGCCCTGTAATTTCACCGAAAACATTGCCCTTCAAACTGGAACACAGTAATGTTTGCACATTACTGCTTGGCGGTAGAATAACTGGCAAGGATGTGGTATTTCCCCAGATTGTAACCATCGGGGAAAACCTACTCGGGCAACACACCAAGACTGGTGGTGTCAAGCTGGTATAGAAATTACAGCTGAGGGTCTACCGGCTAACTAAAACTGTCTTAGCTATTGCTCTCTCTTTTCTTTTCGCTTGAAATGATAGAGACTATGGCAATAGCAAAGCCATAGCCGATTTAGATAGGCTGTAGAAGGGCTGGTCTAGTCGGGAAAACGGCAACTGCCAATTCAGACTCCCAGATTTGAATCTCACGGTAATCACTGTCTTTATGAACACATGTGTGTATTGCCGCTAAGTAAAAAACGGTGGAAGAAAACATCGTAATGAAACACGGATGTTCTTAGTATCTTTCGAGGTCATACGTCCAACAACCAGCTCTGGGCCAGCGTTATTAAATTGACTCTCTCTTTATAGAAGACCCGAATCAGCATCAGATGACATATAATATGATACAACCGATTAAAAACTAAAAATGTAAAAAGAAGAAGAAGACTTTATCAGATGACTATTATTATCATTGTATAAATTCAGGACCAGTGGAAACTGTGTTGCCAGACATATTGCGTGCCTCTAGAAGAAGAGACCAGTTTGTATGGGTCAACTTTAAAATGTTTTGTATCACCTTATCTTACCTGCAAACAGCAATAAATATATTTGTATTTCTATTTTGACCCCGAGTCTCAGCAGTGGGTAACTTAGTGAACAGCTTATGCTAAGACTTGATTATCTATTCTATGCCTCGACGAAATTTTTGGAATATTTACAGCGGTTAAAATCCTCACCAAGGTCTTTGATATCGTAAAGCCCGGTAAAACTCAACTGACGTCATACACCAGCCTAAGGTACAAAAGAATATTTAAAATCAGAGCTTTTTTATCATAGAGCAATGTTTAGTATTCACGAGGAGACTACAAGCGTACGCGCAGGAATAGAATTCGTAGCGAAGGAACCACTGCTTATTACGTAGTAGGGATGTGACGATACCGATAAATCGGCGTCGCCGATTATAATGCAACAGATATTCAGTAGTTAAAAAAGCGCGCTCCCCTTCAAAGTGATTTGCATAACAACAAGGGGAACAAAATAAATTATATAAGCATTGTTTTCTTCGTGATATAATTTTTCGCTATTCATTCAATTTTAGGATCTTTCGCTTGCTCGGTCATCAAATTTGGGCACGCGGTTAAAAAGCAACTTTGCACTCTTGTATAATAAAAAAGTATAATTCATAATAAACGCGTCTAAGATATTCATTATTTTCATTCATTATTTTATCTATTTGATTGATTTATTATAGGTATACTAAGTCAGCGATGTCGATATCGTACTGGCAACTTTACGTATCGTTACATCCCTACTTATTAGCTTATTACGGACAAAATAGATCTTCAACAATATTTTTACTTTTTTATTGCCGACCAGGGCGTGGTCCGACCGAAGCGGTTTGATGCGGTTCGAACCAGATTTCTGTTATTTTTTAACGATGTTATTCCAAGAGTAATTGTTCGATTTGAGGTATGTTGTATATATTTTTTCTTCAATTTATGACTGTGACTGTAATCTTTTGTAATTATACTCCAGAGTTTGGGTTAAAATAGTAAATGCTATTTCATTACTTTTATTTAGTGTCCTTTGTTGTTAAATGGAAATTTATTGACGAGACAACGTCTAAAAATCGACGAACGCCGGCTGTATACACGAAAAAGTGTCCTGTTATGTCCCGTTACGCTAATTGTACGCCCGCATCAATCAACGTTTTCTTTACAGACAACCAATTTTTAGGCATGTTGTGGATTTTTTTAGATGAAAAAAAAAAACAATTGAAATCGCGACAACTTTACGGGCTCCTCTGTATGTATATTGTATATACTAGCGGTCGATCCCGGCTTCGCGCGTGGTACATAGATAGTGCAACTGTACATTGTACAAGTTTGTCAACACCACTAGTAAGTATAAGTAAGCTAATATAATGCAAGTATAGCTTAAACGTTGAAGAACAATACCGTAACGAAAGCACCGTACTATTTGGAATGAGATTTTGAGGAAATTGATCATCCACCTGACAGCAATTGGGCAGCGTCACGGATAGTCGTGGGCTTGACCTTCTTCTTGTGAGAGGAAGGCGGCTTAGGCCCGAAACTGCGTGACGCGTTCGCCCGCGCTTCCATACAAACATTATAGTCTCAGCCGTGGGAGCTTCAAGTTAGCTGCTCGACAGTATTGAGGCTTCATACAATTCATCATCATCCACAGCCTTCTCCATCCCTCTGCTGGGTATAAGCCTCTTACTTTGTCATCTGTCTCGGTCCTGTGCTAATCGAGATTAGCGTAGCGATTCTGAACCCAGCCGGATTGGTCTCGACACGGAATTAAGCATCTCGGTATTTGTCTTATTCGTTTATATTACTTTAGATTTAGAATAACAGAGACAACGATGGCCATTCCGAATTTAAGCCGTTCGGATTGCAATTCGAATAGGTGCGGTTCCCAGCCTCGAATTTTGGAGTGGGTCACCAGTACGCAGACTTTAATTTGGGATTGGGTCACCAGTAGAAATACAATAAATCGAGTAAAAAATACTGTACTATTTATTCCCGAGTTAAAAAAATGTCTAGGTACTAGATAATAGGTAAGTAGATATTTTTTTAGATGTTCAATCTAATGTACTTATACGATTTGGGGGGTGAGGGAGGGGGTCATGTCCCCTGTGGAAAAAATCGTTGTAGTCGATAAGGCCGCTATGTATGTACGGTATAAATCTGTATTAAATATTATTTAATTAATTAAATATTATCTGTATTGTATTCAATCAATCTTGATATAGTGAAAACGTAAAACGTTTTTATAATTATAAGTATGTTTATATTAACGTAATTCGATAAGGTAACATTTATTAGACCAAGCAAAAAATAGATAAATCAAAAAATATGTACCAAAACTAAAAACACTCCTTTACTACAAACACATGTGCAGCGTACGAAAAGTAAACATCCCTTATCGTCCGGTTCCCACGTCAACAAAAACTACCCTCAAAAAAAAAACTTACCAAAATCCGTTCCAACAGTCATAAAAACGCAGATTATTTCATCACAACACAGTTTCATTCACGGTACACGCACAGAATACGTTGATGTTACTCAAACGCGCACCACAGCTTGAAACATAGTCAGTAGGGCACTAGTCACAGAATACTACAATGTACGTACATTAGCCACAGAATAATGAATAGTAAGTATGACATGTGTTATAGATTGTGTAACAGTTAGTATGCATTGTTGATGATCAAATCACAGCTCGAGGCGCGGATGCCTGCTCACGTGCGCCTGCGGCGGTCGTCCCGTCGGCACTCAGAACAGGTAGCGAATGTTGCCAGTGCTCGTCTGTTAAACTTTATATTGTTGTCTTGTAAATGGCTTAGTTGGTAAGTTCATCTAACTAAAAACTAACAAGTACAGTATGCTAAAACGGTTATATTTTTTTTTATGTGAAACATATAGCCGCGGGGCGAACCCAACCGTTGGAATAGCGAGGCTTGTATAAATGATAATATAACATAAATATGTATAATATATAGATGCAGTTTGGGTATGATGGGCGGTGAGCGATACAGAATGTAAATAAGCATTCTTTAGTTTAAGAGATAAATTTAAATTACTTTACCTTTTAACTTTGCGGTATCTGATTCCCGTCATAGTCTGTTCTTGTACTGTTTTGCTACTTTATAAGTCGCCTCTACTCGTATTCTAAACTGTATATTTTTATGACTTTAAATTACCAAGCAAAGTTATTGATTTTGTTTTTCTGTTTGTGTATATCATTGTAAATCATGTGTCTTATTTTTACTTTATTATTTATATTATACTCTATTATCTACATAATATATTATGTTATTATTTATTTAAATTATTTTGGACTCTTAAGTTATTGCATATTTTAAGAATTTTATCAATTTGTTCTCACCTGAAACATAGGTTCAAGTTAGTTCAGGCTAATAAAATCATACTTATCTATTTATAGTAATTGTTAGAAAATACTGTGTAATTGTGATCTTTTTACTAAAATCAATTAATTTATTATTACTATATATGAATAAAGGGAAGACAGAATGGAATTGCTTCAAAAAGTTAAATATTTTTACTATTTTTTATTGCGACAAGAGTTAAAAGATAACAAAAGGCTAATCATATGAAACTTAAGTCATGAAAGTTACGAAGAGAGTAACAGTGACAACGTTATGGCAATACCGTTGCTAGCCCAGTGGGCCGCACGCGCACTTTACCTTCCTGGAAATATTCGTATTGAAATTTATTATTGGAAGTATTTGATTGATATTGGGTTTAGTGACCTACGAGTTTATTGTTTTTAGAACTAGAGAAGAGAATAATAATACCATGAAAAGATATACACGGTCAAATTGAAAATACTCCCGTTTTTGTAAGTCGGTCCAAGTTATAAATTGTTTAGCCGTTACGGCTGAATATCCCATAGGCGAAGACAGTCAAACATTTCATAAGCAGTCACGAAAACATTTCACAAGACATCGCGATGCAACATTATGTGCGTGGTGCGTGTGTGACACTCCAGATATAAATGTGTTCCGAATTTCCATCCGATCCGTTTATACGGTCCGACGTGATTACGATTGAGCACATCTTCATTCATCATCAACAACATCAAAAGTTTCGCATTACATTGTTTACTGTTAAGGGTGATTTGAGAATAATGTCTATTTTTCGTAATTATTGAAAATTAATTAATAACCATACTAATAATGACCATAAATTAATAAAAAATTAAACTTAAGATTGTTTTACTTGTGACCCCACACTTGTTACCGTCTAGGGTTGTCGGTATTTCTCGCAAGTTCAAAAGCTTCGTCCTACTGGTAGATTTTCTTTACACTGTGTCAATACAGCGGCGATATCATTTCGCAACATCTATACTAATATTACTAGCGGCCCGTTCTGGCTTCGCTCGGATATTGTCATATAAAGACAAATAATCGGAATTAAAATTATCATATCTTTTAAGTTGGATCAAACTGCACACGGTGTGTAGGTAAGTTTTATTGAAATCGGGCGGGTATTTTTAGGAGTCCATCGCGGACAAACAACGTGAAGCGCAATTAATCGAAAAAATATTTAAAAACAAAAGACAAAATTGAAAAATTTTATAAAATCTTTACACAAAAGTTTTAAGATGTAGCCAACCCACAATTGAATCGCTGACACGACAAGAAGAAGAAGAACGTAAAGCTGAAGGTGTTTTTGTTTGCACGCGCAAATCTCAGGAACTACTAGACCGAATTCAATAATCTTTTAACCGACTTCAAAAAAGGAGGTTTCTCAATTCGACCGTATGTATGTTTTTTTTTTTTATGTGTGTTCGCGGATAACTTCGTCGTTTATGAACCGATTTTGATGATTATTTTTGTTGTAAAGGAGATATTCCAAGGGTGGTACCATGATAAGGAAACCAGGATCTGATGATGGTATCCTAGAGAAATCGAGGATAACTTTCGAAAATTGTAAAGATGACTAGTGCGTTAGTTAAGTTTTTGCTTGAGCATTTTAAAGCAGTATAGTTTAAAGATGGTCTGGAGTCGATCTGATGAGGGAACGGGAAGACGGTCGAGGGAACTCCTCGACGGTACATAGTAGTTACCTTGTGTTTGGGCTCGATGAATTTGTATTGATGAGAACTTTTTACATAAATGGGTTGTGACTGTCATTAGTGGTCTGATGATGAAGATAAAGGACAGTCAAGGGAATTTCTTAACGGCTTACAGGAACTACCCAGTGTTTGAGTTTAATTCATGTATTGAGATCTCAACACGAAATCGTGTAAATGCATTAGTGAAAACTTGTTTAGCACTAAAAGGGTAAAATAAACTATTTTTACAAAAATTAAACCGACTTCAACACCACAAATAGGCACTCAAAAGCGAAAAATAATTTAATATAGGTAATTATTATAACCGCTACTCACTCATCTATATGAAGTCGGTGCCAGCCAAATCTAACAGGTAGTAGATAGATACTACTTAGCTATGCCTACTTACTTACTACCTCGTACATAATATATCTACTAACTTTTTAACTAGCCTGGCACCGACTTCATATAGATGAGTGAGTAGCGGTTATAATAATTACCTATATTAAATTATTTTTCGCTTTTGAGTGCCTATTTGTGGTGTTGAAGTCGGTTTAATTTTTTGTAAAAAATAGTTTATTTTTCAGTTAACTATGAACGTCATCCTGAGTACCTACTATAGGCTATACATATCATGTACCACGCGTATAATAATAGTTGCTATAAGATCTATTTTACTTTTTATTAGTTTTAGGGATAGATCGGCTATTCCAAAAACTAATAAAAAGTGAAATAGATAGTATTAGCTGAAAGCTCTGGAATCGATCGAGAGACGAGTCATGACTCACAGGCAACGATACTCTTTTGAGATTTTTATTAGAGTTTTGAACATCGCCGTAAAATTGATAGCTTATTGGTTTTTCTTTCGGATACACTTCGGAGAGCGTGCAAAGAGTGATCTGCATGATCACACTTTGTCCTTTTTTCTATCAGACGGTTTGTAACTCGAAGAGGCGACATCATTTAATGGTTGATGTTCCAAAGACACAAACGAAGAGATTTGACTCCATATTTATGAAAAGAACGACTAGGTTGCGTAATGCGTTGCCTGAGTGGGGTTTTTCCGATGGTTACAATCTTGGTGTTTTCAAATCGAAGTTGAATCGGTTCCTTCTAGGTAAGCACGCTCCAGACAGCAAGTACACCGCATCGTCGCTTAACATCAGGCGAGATAGCGGTCAAGTGTGAACCAATTACAGTTTTAGAAAAGTCCATTGAACGACGCGTTCACAAAGGATACCGAATTCTTTGTGAAAACATAGCTCAAAGAGTAACCAAGCTGTAGTGGCAATGGGCAGGCCACATCGCTCGCAGAACTGACAACTGATGGGGGAAGAAAGGTTCTCGAGTGGCGACCACGAACTGGAAGACGCATTGTTGGACGGCCTCCCACTAGATGGACATGTGACCTCACAAAGGTCGCTGGAAACCGCTAGAATCTGCCGTTTGCGCGGGATCGTTCGTTGTACAGATTTAGGAGGGAGGCCTATGTTCAGCAGTGGACGTCATGCGGCTGATGATGATGATGACATATGTATGTGCAGATTATACCCGTGAATACAGTAATCTTTAGCCCCGAATATAGGAATTGGGTTACCTTTTTTTAGTCCGAGTGTAGTGAAGCGTGTAATGAAGGAAGTGCGAATAAGGAGCTTTTACTGTATGTAAACAGGTCATCTATTTTATATGACTTATTTATTTCAATTTAGTAATTTAATGCGTATTAGCATAAACAGTTTTGTAACAAAGTAAAATGTAATTCTAACTGGAAACATACGAGTAGCATTGAGCTTTCCCCCTCCGCAGTCAAAAACAATCTGTAACTGCGCAATGGGGAAACTAAGACCGTGACCATGGTTTTTATAATCCTCTGTCGTTGTTCATTCTTTCACCAAATTACGCCGTTCGAATAGAAAAAAAGGTTTTAAAGATTTCTTTTAAGGATTCCTTACGCAAAAGGGTAAAACGGAACTCTTTTACCAAGACTTCGATGGTCGTCCGTCTGTATATCTGTCTGTCTTTCTACTTTGCAGAATCTGACCTGGGGAAGTACCCTTTGCCAGTTGTTCTACTGCCAAGCAGTAGTGTGTGCAGTTCTAAGTATGGGATAGCCCTAAAGTTTTTTTTTTTTTTTTTTCTATTTTTTTATCAAAATCTTAATGCAGTCTTAACTCTCTCTTCTACTTACCAAGTTTCAATAGTTATCTATTAAAACTTGGTATTATATATTGATATCATGGTACCTATATGGTACTTATAGTTTCGGAGAAAAGTGGCTGTGACATACGGACGGACAGACAGATATGACGAATCTCTAAGGGTCCCGTATTTTGCCATTTGGCTACGGAACCCAAAAAGACTCGAATCGAAGAATCGAATTGAGAACCTCCTCCTTTTTTAAGTTGGTTACCATAATTATGTCTCATTTGGTAATCAGATGAATAGAGGTCGATTTTCACCCGTTTTTAAACAATTCTTTTGTCACGTTTAATGTTTCAACTCAACATAATTTTAGTACGTCGTAACTGTATCACATTACAGCGGAGTGACAAGCATCGCGTGGTAAAATAACGTTCTGCAGTGTTACGGCCCATGAAATAATCAATTGGTTTCGAGTTAGGTGATATTATTTTTTAGTCATAAATAAAACATTCGGGCAAGTTCGTATGTGACTTGCTCAAATGTTTTATTTATGACTAAAAAATAAGATTCTCAAAGAGACAAATAATTTAAGTGGGATTTTCTACCGGTCAGGTGATCTAAATTTAGAGGTTTATTTTACCTCGCTACTCAGCAGCCATGTCTGCACCTCCACGTTAAAGTATATAGTAGGAGAGATATATGTGACTTATACTTCAATGATACTTTTATTCGTCTGTGAAACTAGGTTTTTACAAAAATTGTGTTGTTGTGTCAGAGACCAGAGAAACGTTCGCTAGTTTCCACCGCAGTTTGGTATACAGACATTTCGTGTTGTTTTGGCCTCAAAAAGTTACTAATCCAAAAGTATCTCGCCTCCTCTCGGAATATGAGAGATATCAGGCGAAGATGGAGCATGTATATTTATTCTATCTATTCAAGTTGGTTTTGAAAATGACTAAGTTTTCTTGAAGTGAAAACTTCTTTGGGCGCGCGACAGAATTTTCGTGGGCCGTGAATTGAAATCAACCGTCACGCTCGGGTATGACAATAAGCTTTTCGGGTAAACTCGGGATGCTAGAGCGAGAAACAAAATACAGTGAACAGGCGTGTCAGAGCGAGAAAGATAATATAGCCCCTGTGTACATGTGTTTATTATATTTATATCTTTTGCTTGAACATCTTGATTATCTGTAGACCTACAGTTGTTTATGGATAATTCAGGTGTGCTTAGTGTAAGTAGTTAGTTAGGTAGGTTTGTAGTGTAGTGTAGTTCTTATTGTATTTTAGTTTTGATAACAAAGGCTCTACCCACTCCAAAAAAAAAAAACTTTTATACCGACAATAAATTCTAGGTACTTACCACATTAATGTCATTAAAAAAGTTTTTGTTGTAAAATACTCATATGACTGTTTTATCACAGCACTTACTCTACGTAAACACAGAAAATGATACCTATGTGCATCACAGCACTTAACACATACACTTTAAACACAACACATGTATGCATTTTTACCGAAATACCTATAAAATAAATAAATAGCAGATACTAAAAAATTTGCTAGTTAAACCCTATTTCCGACCCATATATTTTTTTTAATTTATTCTTGACCATAGATACTAATTTTTTCGCCACATGTTATTCTCGTGTTTCTGTGCTTACTAGGTAAGTACTAATTTTCAATATCTAGATATTTTTTATTTTAAATTATTTAGTGGTCTTTGAACATAAGTATTTCTTATTTTAGTGTTTACTTCTCCCGTGCGGTCTTAAGCGCACACATTTTTTACTCAACTTTTTTTCTTTCATACAATCAAATAAGCACATCACAAGCGCATCACAAGAAATACGACGAAAAGACTTTATCACTGCATAATAACTATACTCAGCCCACTAATTAGTAATTTTGTTCTCACGACTAGACCAGCCGAGAAAAAAACAAATCGACACCGAAATTGTTATGTTTGCCGACGACACGTCTTTACTCTTTAAGACCAAGAGAAGTACCGCAAACTTTACGACAATTAACAATATTTTAAATATCATATGTCAATGGTTTGATGCGAACAATTTGGTTCTAAATCCAACAAAAACAAAATGTATAAAATTTACTCTCCCTAACGTACCAATAGCGGACATAATAAACTATTTTTTACAAAAAATTAAACCGACTTCAACACCACAAATAGGCACTCAAAAGCGAAAATAATTTAATATAGGTATTATTATAACCGCTACTCACTCATCCATATGAAGTCGGTGCCAGGCTAGTTAAAAGTTAGTAGATATACTATGTACGAGGTAGTAAGTAAGTAGGCATAGGTAAGTAGTATCTATCTACTACCTGTTAGATTTGGCTGGCACCGACTTCATATAGATGAGTGAGTAGCGGTTATAATAATTACCTATATTAAATTATTTTTCGCTTTTGAGTGCCTATTTGCGGTGTTGAAGTCGGTTAAATTTTTTGTAAAAAATAGTTTATTTTACCCTTTTTAGTGCTAAACAAGATTTCACTAATGCATATACACGATTTCGTGTTGAGATCTCAATACATGAATTAAACCCAAACACTGGGTAGTTCCTGTAAGCCGTTAAGAAATTCCCTTGACTCTCCTTTATCTTCATCATCAGACCACTAATGACAGTCACAACCCATCTATGTAAAAAGTTCTCATCAATACAAATTCATCGAGCCCAAACACAAGGTAAGTACTATGTACCATCTAGGAGTTCCCTCGACCGTCTTCCCGTTCCCTCATCAGATCGACTCCAGACCATCTTTAAATTATACTGCTTTAAAATGCTCAAGCAAAAACTTAACTAACGCACTAGTAATCTTTACAATTTTCGAAAGTTATCCTTGATTTCTCTAGGATAACATCATCAGATCCTGGTTTCCTTATCATGGTACCACCCTGGGAATATCTCCTTTACAACAAAAAAAGAATCATCAAAATTGGTTCATAAACGACGAAGTTATCCGCGAACACACATAAAAAAAAATACATACATACGGTCGAATTGAGAAACCTCCTTTTTTGAAGTCGGTTAAAAATAGAAATGAAGGGTGAAATTATAGAACCCATTAAAACAACTACTTTTTAGGGATCACAATAGATTCTAAACTGCAATGGGGTATGCATATTAAAAGCCTATCTAACAAACTTAGCTCAGCGGCACACGCAGTTCGACAAATTAGGAAAATAGCAGATGTTGCAATCGCTAGACTGGTGTACTTCGGATACTTCCACAGTATTATGTCGTACGGTATATTGTTGTGGGGGTCAGGCGCTGATATTAACTCTGTTTTTGTTTTGCAAAAAGAGGGCAGTACGTGCAATTTACAATTTACCCACTAGACAATCATTGAAATTGTCAGACCTGAACCCAAGCACTCGCCATACGCACAAATTGACTTTACCTAGATGTAGATTGCAAAAAACCAATGCTTCCTTAATTGGAGATTGTATACGATTTTACAACGTAATTCCAAAACAGTTGGCAGGTCTCAAAGGGAAAAAGTTTAAAAATGCTATAAAGAGTCGTCTGTTAAATAAAGCCTATTACTGTTCTGCAGACTTTATTCGTGACGAAAGACAATGGAAACGAGATGTAATTAATTTAAATCTAAATAATGGATTGACATTTTAAATAATTATTGTAATAAGTACTCAACCTAATATAATTTAAGACATTGCCTGACGAAGCCCCTTTACAGCTGAAATACTTGACAAGGCACCTTTACAGCCGCTTAAATGGTTATTATTATTGTTATGAATTTTGTATAATAATTATTGTTATTTCAAATGGTAATCATGAAAAGAAAAAAGAAATTGTGAACATATGACGCTACCAAGTGATAATAAAATCCTATGGTCTGAATAAATGAATTGAATTGTATTGAATTGATGTTTTTGTTACAACTGGACATTGATTTAAAGATCATTGTTAACGATTAAACTATGCTTATGGAGTCATTAAATCATCATCAACCTCTCACATAATACATTCCCCATTCAGCCTGATCCTTGGTCTAACGTTTCTAACCGCCACCAGCCGCCTTTCGTATATCGTCACTGCAACTGGTGTCATGGCGTTTACCATTTGCGGTATCCACTACAGAGCCTACCTATCTATGCCTACATATACGTGCGCCTTTGCGCACGCATCACACAAACATATGCACATGGGTGCATGTCACAAACACATACACACGTCAAACTTAAACACTCCTTCATTAAAAAGGAATTAATTTTAGCTAATGCATTTCATTATAAACTCAAAGGTGACAACATCAATTACCCCGCCATCGTCTGCTCATTCTTCCTAAAATCGACCTTGAAGTTGCGTGCGGTCACCCAGTAAGCCGGCGTTACACGGACGATAAACGGCGATTTTATGGCTCCGTATAAATCAGCTTAACTGGAGTGTTCTTTGATGAAGTGGAAGCGTTTGAATGTTTTTTATGTCCAACACTAATGGATGACAGGGTCAGGGCCAGAGTTTTAGAACTGAAGTTATAATAAAATAATTGTCGTTTCTGACCGTGTTAATTTATTGTGGCTGTGAAATGACATTACTAAGCTAAGGTTTGTTAAAATCAGAATAGTCAGTCCAGTCAGACTCAAGTTTCAATCGCTTCCAGCGATCTTATTCGGCGATTGGACGCGACCGAAACTTGAGTCGGACTGGACTGACAATATCAAAAGTGAGTTACCCGTGCTTATTCAAAATCTAGTATATTTATTGTTGTACCGCTTTGCACACATACTCCACACGCATTTTTGTGTTTTTGTTTGTAATAAATCTCCCATTTTTTCCTTTAACAAGAACAAAATTAAAATTTTGATTAACCCCCGACTATCTCGGATTTGTTATCTATACAACATTCTACTAGTCAAGCCCTTTCATTTGATACCCATATTAAGGGAGTTGTGAAAAAAGAAATGTATTTCGCCATTTTGTGGTAGCGGCCATCTTGGATTTGAAATTTGTCATAGTGCAAAGTATTCTACTAGTCAAGCCTTTTCGTTTGATACTCATATTGCGGTAGTAGTGAAAAAAATTATATAATTCGCCATTTTGTGGTGGCGGCCATCTTGGATTTGAAATTTGTTATAGCGTATAGTACTCTGCTAGTCAAGCCCTTTCATTTGATACCCATATTGAGGTAGGTTGTGAAGAAATATTTTGTCCGCCATTTTGTGGAGGCGGCCATTTTGAATCGATATTAACCAAACATAGCTAAGAACACCCGAACGGATATTAAATTTCAAATAAAAAAAACCGCATCGAAATCGGCCCATCCGTTTGAGCTCTACGGTGCCACAGACAGACACACACACACAGACAGACAGACAGACAGACAGACAGACAGACAGACAGACAGACATCCAGACAGACAGACATCGACGTCAAACTTATAACACCCTTTTTTTTGGTCGGGGGTTAAAAATAATGTGAGGGAACCATTAAAATGCGCGCTGGATATAAAATGTGTAATAACCACGTTACTTTTCATACTAAAATAACAAATTTTGAAAACAATCTGCTACATGTGCTAGAAAGAATCACCCGTATCGCAACTTTCCGCAAACTTCCGTAGCATTGGTGTTACACATCTCTATTTTCTGCTTCTGTTCCAATACACATTTCTATGAGAGGTCAACTGCCCTAGTGGCTTAGTTGGTAGTAGCTCTGCCTGCGAAGCCGAGGGTCGTGGGTTCGATCCCCACCCAGTGCAAATATTTGTGTGATGAATTCAAATGTTTGCACTGTGTCTGGGTGTTTCTATGTATAATAAGTATGTATTTAAAACTATATAAGTATTATATCAACTATCTGGCTGCCATCACACAAGCTTTGCTTAGTTTGGGGTCAGATGGTGTTGTGTGTGAATTGTCCACCAATATTTATTTATTATTATTATTATTAATCAAATGTTTTATCAATAGTTAGTTATCTTATCCTGCACAAAACACTGGCTTGTAGATTTCTAAAGCTTTGAGCCACGAAACGATCAAAATAAATGCAGTTTTTGAACGTTTACGTTATTGGTCGTTTCAATGAGGAGTTTTTCAGATGCTTATCTTGTCAAAAATAGTTCTAAATTTTGCCAAGTGTCGCACCACTGTTTTTTGTGAAATTTTGCTAACAAAATAAAACATTGGCGCCACCCATGGTGAAATTGGGAACTGTCTTTGACAGGTCTTTTTTGCATTTTGAAAACGCCCAATTGAAGGGCGATTTGAGCTCTCACTGTGCGCTTTATGTGGAATCGCAGAAGTTGACACAATACATGTGCAATCTTGTTTCTTGAGTTAGTTTGGCGTCCAGAAGTCAAAAATATGAGTATTTAAATTTTTCATTAGCAAAACATTTGATAGGTTCTTGGCCCGCGCAAGTGTCGAGTAAATGTTTCAATTGAATACGGCAGTTACTTAGTTGCTAGTCAGAAGTGGTAAACGCAAACAAATGTTATAAGTAATAATATTACTGCGTTACTTGCTTGAATAATGTTGATTTTATTAGATTTCTTTAAAATATCTTTTGGTTTTTTAATTTCTAATAAAATTATGCACATTACGGAAGAAAGATGAAACTTGATGAAAAGAAAAATTGAATGTTTAATAAACGATAGGTACCTAATAAATAATAACAGGTTTAATAAATAAGAAAACATGGCGTTTTAAAGCGGGTTCTAAATTTTTTTTCATTTGTAGTGCAGTGATAATTATTAAATAGTTATAATTATATCAATGACGTTAATTTCATAATTAAGTTATAAGCGGCTCTATTGTGTTGTTCAATTTACGAAGTCCAACAATCATATATAAGTATGTATAAGTACATAGTATGTGTCTACATGTAGTGTGATTTTATAATTCAGATAGTCGTGTTGTTTTGATATGTGAATGTCGGATTACAAGATACAAAGAAAAAGGATTATTAAGTATCTTAGGCAGTGCTCTATTATCCGACAAATTCAATAACCCGACACTGCCCTGCAAAACGTTTCTGGGATTACCGCCTAACTCAAACTCTCTAAGCTTTAATATACCTCTCTCTGTTCTTTCCGCTTGGAATGATAGAGACCGCAATAGCAAAGCGAAAGCAGATTTAGTTAGCCGGTAGACGGGCAGGCCCGGGGGTATATTGGAGGTGGTTACGTTTACGATAAAGGAAAAACACATAAAAATTATAATCTCATTTAATATCATGGTATTCTCAGATATTGGTCGCCGAATTCGCGGTAAAGGTGGTGACTCCCGGTCTGGTTCGTTTCTGGTGCAAAGGATTTCTATCGCAATTCAGCGTGGTAATGCTGCCAGCATTTTGGGCTCCTTTGCGCCAGGAACGGTGCAGGGCGGGTTATGTGATAGCTTGTAATATAGAATTTAAATGTCATGGTTACTTTATTTTTGTGGGTTTATAATTAATTTTGATATATCTGTATGTGTTGTATATTATGTTGTCTATTTATATTTCTTTAGTTCTGTGCCTCTTAGCTTAAGAAAAATAAATATTATGGTATAACTCAAAACAACATAAACATTTCCAAAGGTCGGTTGTGGTGTTCTATTATTTGTCAGCTAAGGAGTTACTTGTAGTTCTTCTGATAGTATTCCTCTATCATCTGAAAACAAAAAAATATATACCTAGGCATTATTTCTAAATTATCGTATGTATGCCGTACAAAAATCATGTGACATGGAGAAATTATCGAGGATTAGAACTCCACCTCTTCAACTGCACTCAGTTGGACAGCTTACAAGTGACGGTATAGTGCTGAATCTTATTACTTTATTCCCTTCTATCATCCTACATAGGTCTCCTGGTGTATCATTTGACCCATAAATTTTGTTCACGGGCCCGCAGTCTATGTCATAAGAAAAATATATAAGTAAGAAAAATATTGTTATGAAAATAAACGCATTAAAAGTACCCGTTACCAGTGTAACCCTAATTATTTATTTATTTTGAATGGGCTGAATGTTTGTTCTATATTTACCTATCCGGTATATTGTGTCTAATATGTAACACGGTTGCCGTAAAGGTATCTATTTATTATTCGTTTGAAGTTATCGTGATTATAAGATGGCGGTAACACTACTGTAGGCAGTAGGTTCAATCCACAGCCGTACTTAAAACAACCATGCTTTAGCATAGCATTGTCAGTCCACTTTATGTTATCTCTTCTGAAATTCTTGGTCTTTACTGACTAGGACAGTCATAGTTGCTGTTTTAGTGGTAGGAAACTGTGCAGAGTTCCTCTGGGGGAAGTACCACACCTTGGTCAGTTATTCTACTGCCAAGTAATGTGCGAACGTTACTGTGTTCTGGTTTGATGGGCAATAGCTCCAGTGAAATTATAGGACATATACATAAAACATCTTACATCTCTGGGTGACGAGAGCAGTGCAGTGCTAGGTAATGATTTGGACTCTTCATGGTCCGATAGCTGCGTGTTACTGTGCTGTTATGTGGCACGTTGCTTACCCTAAGGCTTATGTAACGTATAAAAAAGCTGAACTTCCCCACGCTAGCCATGAGTAGGTTGCTGGATGACATGTTTCCTTGAAAGATGAATTTGTTGAGATGCGATTTCCTTTTATTTTCTTCCTTTACCATTCAGGTCAGTGGGAATAACAAATGCGTATGACTAAGTATTTGCACTCCGAAAAAATCTTCAGAGATGCGAAGTTTGGAACTACGGCCTCAAACGTGCGTTTTAATGAGTTATCAACATTAGAAATCTAGGCTCAGTTGTTACGCTCTTACCCAAATATGAATAGAATAACGCAATATATATTTGAAAAATGGAAAAATAAGACTGATAGATATCAACAGAGATAGACAACCTCAGATACATGTACATACCTCTTCAGCTCGTTGCTTGAAGGGATCAGACGCGTGAGAGCTACCTGATCTCCTGTTCGAGTAGAATACAGACATGGCTTGCTGCTTGCTAGTTTCGTGTAACTCTGGTCTCTTATTCTTGTGTACAAAATATGGTACGATTAACAACCACCACAAATTGAACTTGCATCTATCATCCATCGACCGGACATATTCATTGTACGCTAAAAGGACTGCAGTCTCATTTTTATTGTCGTTGTTTTTCTTTGCGTCGTTGTAACGTTGCTTCATGATCTGTAACGAATTCATCATAAATTTCATCACATTAATTCGCAGCAGAGAGTCCTATCGCTAGAAGACGTTTTCCCATGGCTTAATAGAATATCGGATCTTGATCAACGGCCACCAGGTCGGCACAGAAAGAGGTGGAAAGATGAGCTTAAACTTAGGGACAATAATTATAGGCTAATATAATAAAAATAATAATTAAAAAGTCTTCTGTCATGTGGTAACAAAGCACGAGTCTTCAACGGTTGGGTAATGCCTCTGCTGATATACTCCTTTGGCATACTAAGATGGATTCAGACTGAGCTCGACACCCTGGACAGAAAGGTCCGTCAACTGCTCACAACACACCGTATGTTACACCCGCGCTCGTCTGTTATGAGACTGTATATCCTGCGGAAATGGGGAGGTCGAGGCTTTTTAAATGCCAAGAACCTTCACAACTGCGAGGTATGCAGTCACAGGGATTATTTTCGCAACAGCGGAACTAATCCCTGCAACAAATTCCGAGATGCATCGCGATGTTGTGGCAGTTGACAGGAGCTTCACGCCTCTTTCAATAGCAAACGAGAACTGGCACAAACCATCGGTGCTCAGCACTGATGACCGCAAGGAAGTATGAAGAGCAAGGAGCTGCACGGGCGGTTCTATCGGGCCCTAACGGGACCCGATGTGAATCTGTTCGCGTCGATGAACTGGCTACGCTTCGGGGACCTCTTCGGAGAAACCGCGGGTTTTGCCTGTGCAATTGCTGACGAAGTTGTCAAGACGAACAATTACCGGAAATACACAATGAAGGACGGTACGGTAGACATTAAATTTGTCGGGCATGCCGCCATCCAGGCAAATCACTTCGTCATGTTATTTCCGGTTGTTCGCATCTTGCTAACGGCGAGTACTTGCACAGACATAACCTAGTAGCCAGGATCATCCACCAGCAACTTACTCTTCGATACGGCCTTGTCAAGCCCGAGGTGCCATATTATAAGTACGCACTTCTGCCAGTTCTCGAAAATGGTCGTGCATTGTTGCTTACTGGGACCGCTCTATTATCACGGACAGGACTATTGTCGCCAATAAGCCTGATATCGTGCTGGTAGACCGGTCTCAGCACCGGGCTGTGATCGTCGATAGCCGTGTACCAAATGACGAGAACCTTGTGAAAGCCGAGAAAGACAAGCTTAGCAAGTACCTTGACTTGGCTCATGAGGTTACCGCCATGTGGAATGTTGATTCGACGATCATAGTCCCATTAGTTGTGTCGGCAAACGGACTTTTAGCGAAAAGTCTCGACTAACATCTTAAGAGACTTTCGCTAGATTGTTGGATTAAGGGTCAGATACAGAAGGTGGTTATCCTCGACACAGCACGCATCGTCAGGAGGTTCTTCAGTCTGCAGCTCTAACCCCCGGTAGCTTGGGCCCTGCTCCGCTGCTGGCAGCACCCTAGTCTTTAAGTTTTTTTAAATGTTTAAATTTATGTTGTATAAAACTTAAAAAGCTTATATAGGATGTGACGAGCATCACAACGATATTTATGAGCTTTTGAGCTAAAACAGCTTCTTCTTTATATTTAGGATCTACGATGCCGCAGGCAGACTTCTAAGAGCTGTATTTTACTTAGGAGTGTAAATACAATAAATGTAATGCAGAATATAGTCAGATATCTTTTATTCGCGTCGACTGTAATTAGAAAATATGTCAACGATTGTGTTTTAATTTCGACTTTTGTCACAAAATCATGTTTAATTTTTTTTGTTAATGGTCAATATTCGGAGAGAACCGCTTTAACAAATAATCATGCGAACCCACAAATTTTTCGAATAATTTTATTTCATGAAATAAAATCTAATAAAATATATATTGTCAACAACAAATAGAAAAAAAATATTTAAAAAATTGATTAACCCCCGACTACCTTAGACTTGATTTGATCTGTACAACATTCTACTTGTCAAGCTCTTTCATTTGATACCCATATTGAGGTAGGATGTAAATAAATATTTTGTCCGCCATTTTGTGGAGGCGGCCATCTTGAATCGATATTAACCATACATAGCTAAGAACATCCATACGGATATTAATTTTCAAATAAAAAAACCGCATCGAAATCGGCCCATTCGTTTGAGCTCTACGTTGCCACAGACAGACACACACACAGACAGACAGACAGACATCGACGTCAAACTTATAACACCCCTTTTTTTGGTCGGGGGTTTATAAGGCGTGGCGCTGGTTTTTATTGATTGAACCCTTTCTAAATATTTATTACACTCCGCGAGGCATAAGCTGAGCTTTGCATTTGTGTGAGTGTACATGGATAGTGTAGGTGTGACAACCGGCCTTAGGCGCGGCGCCATTCTGTCTCGCCGCGCTCCTGCCTGATTGGTGATCACTCACACTAATGCAAAGCTCAGCCTATACCTCGCGGACAAAATTTCAAGCTCCTGCCTGATTGGTGATCACTCACACTAATGCAAAGCTCAGCTTAGACCTCGCGGACTGTACTAAACTATTTAACGGCTCTGGTAACTAACGATGGAGTACCGCAGTGAAAGTTTTCGATCAAGCTTATAATAGCCTGCTAGTCTTAAAATTTCACATATCCTAAGTAAAACTTAATTAAGAGACATGCTGAATAATTCTAAAATTGAAATTTCCCCGAATTGTGTGTTTTTATTGGTGACCTTTTCGTCTTAATCCAACTCTTTCAGCCTGTGCTTAAAGTAGAACTTACATCTTTCATGGTAATTTCATCCTCATCATTTTCATCAAAACCTTCGGAACATTGTTTTTGGGGATGAAACACTTCAAACCCATGACATTTGGCCATTCTGTGTAACTCTTCAAAGTCATCTGGATGCAAGCATTGCGTCATCTTGTCCCAATGATCTCTGATGTAGGTATCGTACGCCTCTATTCCTGCATTCATTGCTGCTTTATTTTTGCTTTTGTTTATAGCTTTTAGATTTATGAAATTATCGTTAATGCCCTGTAACAAAACCACCCTTTATTTTATTTATTCTTAGTAGTCAAAAGTATTGACAATAGATGAATGCGAATGCTGAGATGGATGTGTGGTGTTACGCGGATAGATAGGATTAAAAATGAGTATATTAGGGGAAGTATGAAAGTAGCACCCGTGACAGAAAGGTTGAAAAGCTCCAGGTTATCATGGTTTGGCCATGTTATGCGTAGAAATGAAGACCACATTACCCAAAGAGTTTTAAATATGAATGTTGAAGGATGTTGTGGTAGAGGGCGACCAAAAAAAGTGTGGCTGGATTGTGTGAAAGAAGACATGGATAGGAAAGGAATACACTCAGATTTGACACATGATAGAGACGAATGGAGGAAACGTACATGTTGTACCGACCCCACATAAAGTGGGATAAGGGTAGGCAAAAGTATTGACAATGTAGCGTGCAAATGTTCGGTCTTTCGAGCTGACGTCATTTTAGTTCTCGAGCAGGGATTACAACTCAGACCATTGTTGTAGCGCAGAAGTAAAAAGATTAAATGATTCTCCCATACACTCATAAGGAAAAATAACTAAGAGTCTATGTTGCCTAGAGCCCATCACACACATAGCTATTTTATAAATATGCATATATATCATATATATCTGCATTGCTATATATGTATGGCATTCCATACATACATTTGTATTGGTATAGAAAATTATATTTTCTATTTCAATGTTTGAGTCACGGCACACGCAGCCGAAATTTATATTTTCATGATGTAACCGCATATTAATATAATTTATGGTATAACAAGATATATTTTTGAAATACTATTTCAACGTGTCCGAGTGCACATTTTTCCTCTCACCTTTCCATGTGGTTCTTGTTTTTATGCCCGACGGGGCAACTAACATCTCTAAATCAGCATAAGATTGTCGCCTAAATAATTATCACTTAATTCCAACAATAATACACTTGCTAAATTCGTAATTCGTTATTGTGTTTTGAAATCACCCTTTAAATATAAACCATGCGCAACCACTAGTCCGACCATTAATGAAATGAAGGTAAATTATATTAGACTATCATCTCCATGTATGCTAGCTTGTTGTGATGTATAGTAAAGTACGTTAAATTGATAAATATAGCTGCGTGTGTGACATGCTTAATTGTATTTTTTAGTGATACAACAACATTGATGTGGTATTCTAATAAACATGATCGCCATCAAATTACCTCAACCAATCTGAAAGTGTAAACATCTTCGTTATAATTATTTGGCATGTTCCTCTTGTTTTTGAAGTTTTTCAAAGCATTCTCCAAACCCTCATTATGCTCGTTTTTAAATTCAACGTCGGTTAACGGATTTTCAAGCGTAGCTTTTGATTGCATGTACTGCCAATACTCCATCTTGAGTTGAGTAACAAACATATCATTATTTTGTTCATTTGTCCGACGCAACAAATCATATTCTTTCTTGAAACTCTGCAACAAAGATTAAATCTTTAACAATTTTGTAAGATTAATAATTGTAATTTTAGTATACTGGTTTAGTTAAAGACATAGTTTTTTTAATTAAAGCTCGTTTTAAAAGGTGTTCAATTATGACGCACTAAAAAAGTCTAAAATAAATATCATAATCATTGTCCGGGATTCTTCCAATTTTTTTCAATCCACTGCCTCGCCATTACATACCGTACGGAAATTGAATTAGAATAAAATATCAAAAACCAAAACAATTAGAGAAAACGCATTTTCTAAAGTAGTAGTAGTTAGTCTAAAGAGTAATGCTTTATTTAGTTATTTAAAGACAACGACTATACATAGCAAAAATATAACAATAAAGATTAAAATTCTCTACAATTTAATCGACATTTCAACAAATAAGTAAACGGCGAGAAACACGCGTGATTCGCAAACCTGGTCATTATTTACCACCAGATTAGAATCGTTATGTTTTTTGAACTCTTCTTGATTTCAAGTTAAAATAAATAGAGGACAATAAGACAACCTCAATCATCGATTTTAGTTAACCGGTACTAAACTTGGACCAACATTTCAGAAACCTTAATTCTGCATTCCACATAAGGTAGAGAAAGCCAATGAGTCAAAATAGTAAAACTAAACTTCTATAATTTAGAATACGTACTTGAATAAATTTGTCTCGTTCCTCGTCATAAGCATCAGTGATCCTCTTTCTAGATGCGTCATAGATATTGGTAGCCACCTTAACACCGTCGTTGTGGACTTTCTCTAGGTCTACCGGATGTATACAGAAAGGCTGGCCCTTGCTGATATTCTGAATCGACTGGTCGTATGCCTCATGTGCCTTTTTTTCTGCAACTTGTACCTTAGACAGATTGCTTTGCAGGAATTGTTCAAGCCGCTGGTCAATCTCCTGTAACAATAGTTCATGTTATGAAGAACTAGCGACCCGCCCCGGTTTCGCACGGGTGTAATGCTGATACTAAATATAAGTACCTACTAATAAAATTCCGGTCCGGCGGCAAGACGTTTCGTTTTACGCAGTCACACAAGTTTCACAGTTTTTTTGTGATGCATACTTTTTTGGCGCGACGGACGCACTAAAATGTTGCGCTTACCAATTTTGCCATAATATGTCCTAGCCAAGTTAAGCAAAACCTAGCAAAAACAAAGAAATTTCAGTGATGTATGCGTTGTGTCCACTTGTGTCAGTGGGTTCAGAAACTTTGATAAAAAAAAAATGAATTTCTCATAACTTATCGAAGTATTTAGTAAATAGCTTCCAATGCTTATTATGTATCTATGATTACCTTAACCTCCTAATTTTGCCCCTATCTCGGTACTAACTACCCCACGATAGGTTAATCAATCAATAAATCTATTTCCACAAAAATGTATACAGAGGGTGTGAGTAAGTATTAGGACGAGGTCAAAAGATGCTCCAAATGATTCGTGTGATATTGCACGGTGCGGCGCGCCAGTTTACTTGAATGAACTTGGCTGGCCACACTGCCGTGTGTCTAGATAACAAAGTATAATATGACTGGTGCATTGTTTACCTTTGTAAGTTTGTCAAGATATTCTTTGTGTTCTTTCTTAGAGCCCATCTTCTTTCTTGCACTAAAATCGTCGGTCGCTAATTTAACATATTTAGTGTGGAGGAACTTCACATCGCTTGGGGGTAAGCTAAGCGGCTGTTTAGGTCCGCACTCAGCATCCATGCCTTTCTCGTAGATGCTGCGTGCTTCATCTACTGCGGACAGCAGGCCGGCCCTCACCGTTACCTACAACATTAAGCATCCGGTATTATCATAGAATGATCATTCAACGGTTAGAACGCCCGAGTCCCCGAGTTCGAATACGAAGGACCAAACCTCTGCGATATTTTCAAGTGCAGATGTAAAGTGTGGAAAATTCGTCAAGACAAATACTAAGAAAACATCTTTCTCGAACTTGTGACATTTTCTGCTTCATGTCCTCACTACTAGAACTCGGGTACTTCTCTCATTAGTTTATAATCCACCGTACTGACAAAAAGCGGGTTGGCGGATTATTTCTCGGA
The DNA here is from genome assembly GCA_017562165.1 of Ectropis grisescens. Lineage (NCBI taxonomy): Eukaryota > Metazoa > Arthropoda > Insecta > Lepidoptera > Geometridae > Ectropis > Ectropis grisescens. The sequence continues at coordinate 2,185,071 of CM029784.1, forward strand.
ACCTTTTTACTTTTCCGACGACGTTTTCATTCCCCAGTTAAATCAATGGTAATCAAAGCAGTTTTATGGCAGATTATACACATGAAATACATACCACCATTATGTTTTCTGGGCTTGGGATGTCACCTTTGTTGAACAGTTCCATATCGTTGGCTCACTATTACAAGGTTCTAAGTTAATTTTAATGAAGTTGAGTAATTTGACTTTTAAATTTTCGACTTAAGCAAAAGCTATACATGTAGCTCTAATGCCTAAGTAACATTTTAATATCTTAATTTAGGACTATGTAATGCTTTCTAGGAACAAAAAAATGGATATCAACTTTTATACTCTGAAATATTAACGAAATTAAAATAACATAGAACTTTGTGATTCAAAAAATGTTTATTTATTTATTTCAAACCAGAACTTAGCACTTTGTTCTTCTTAAATAAGTGAAAGAAATCATCATTTCAGCCCAGTATCACACACTGCTATACCTATAGTATACCTATAGTATAGGGCTCTCCTTATTTTCATGTTACAGTAGCATTAAAAAGCATTTATACCATTAAATATCTTTATTTATCATAAAAACTATGCTTATTTAGACAAAATAAGTCACTAAAAGTTAAATTTAGACAATATTAAAAAGTTAAGTCACATTTTATTTTCTGAATATTGCCTCATAGTACTCCTTGTCCAATGTAGGCATCCACCGATACATCGACCGTATATTATCCGTTTTAGTCTTGCACAATACAGGTCTTTTTAACAGTTTTGGTTCGGTGATAAAATCTGTGTTTAGATTCCTTCGGGTATTCTGGGGTCTCAGATTAGCTACAGTGTATGATTCTGTAGTGTGTGAACATTTAAAACTCACTTCTAGTTGTGACTTCGTAAATCGAAGCTCTGTCACTTTGGAAAAAGGAATTAGTGAGTATTTTAGCCTTGAACAGGCTTCTTGAAAATTAAAAAAATCTTTCCCACTCATTTGCAAGATAGAATAGGGTTTAGCTGAATTTACCTGCAATAATAATCTCATCAGAGATATAGGTGAATAATATTCAGCCTTTGCGAAGACTCTATCAATACAGCTATGCACATTGTCAATTTCTTGAATGCAAGAATGTCCAGGTGTTGAAAATTTTAAAGTAATTTGTTCCAATGTAGGAAATTTATCCATAAGCTGTCTTAAAGCAAAGCTCATGATGCTGTTGCGATTTTGTGGAACACAACTATCACTCCATAATATAATTGATGTGAAATGGGGGTTGTCAAGCAGAACCTGTGTCAAAATTTTGTATACTGCACTTGCTATATCATTTCCGCTTCTTCCAGCAGTGTGCTCACTCCAAATAGCACAGTACACTTTTTTATTAGTAGAAAGATGGCCAGTCATGTTGTAAGTAGAAAATTTACTTTTGTAAAAAATTGCTTACTTCTGCCTTGGGACAAGATAAAACATTCTCTAGATCAAAGCACAATACTGGAATGGTACCTTTTCTATCTTTATCACGGTTTGACCTAGCAGCCATCTTTTCTGTTTTGTGCCTGTTTATCTTCTCTTGTAAATCTGATGTTAATGTATGTCCTTCTTTGTACTTTATATCAACCTCCTCACATAAATCACATCTGTCTTTTTGGGTTTTGAAAGTAAATATTGAAATCATTACAGAATATACGTCGATATACTTCTTGTTTAACTGGAACCTTGTTCTTTTCTGTAATCCAGGCAGTATACAGAGAATACATTTTTTTATGGTCAAATAGCGTTCTAAGTACTCTCTAGAAGAGTCTTTCCTGCAATAATGTGATGGAACCCGGGGAAATGAATTAATGTGTTCCTTAACAAGCAGTCTATCTTCTTCAGCTGTGGCTCTTTTTGTATGTTTCCCTTGGTTACTGGGTGCAGGAGTATTTGAGATATTGTTCTTTGTTTTGTGAATATTATATATTGGTTTCTGACTAATCACCAAAGTATCACAGAAGAAATTCTTACACACTTTTATCTTCACAGAGTTCACAGTGAAAAAAAACTGATAGCTAACTTTTTTCTTTGAATTTTCATCATTATTTCCTTTGCGTCTCCTGTCAGGTTGCAAACAATTAGTATTATTCAGCAAAAACATTCGTTTTTCTTCTGAAGATAATTTATAATAATTAGTAAAAATTGATAACCTTTCATCATCAGTAATCTTTTGGCTACATTTAAACACACATTTATTTAGACAATCCTTGCTTTTTCTTATCTTCTTTGCCGGCATTAGCTTCTTACGACTAGACACATATTCTAACCCCTTATTTCTTGCATCTTTTCGTTTATTAATCTTCCATTCTTGTTCATTTCTCTGTCGCTTACGTGATCGTTTTTTAGGTTGTGCTTCACACACAACATTTCCTTCATCAACGTTCGATTGATTGTGTACAGATCTGAAAATAAATATATACTAGTTTAGTTCATGAAAATTATCTATTGAAAACTTCAACTGTATAGTATGAAATTGAAATTAACTCACCTTCTATCTTCGTCAGAATCTGTTGAACTCATAGAACTTGAAGATATACGACAAGGAGGTGATGGAGGCACGAAATCTTTATCTGCCACTGAGTCATCACTTGAATAGTCCATTATTATACGACGCTCACTATTTTACACGAAATTGAAGGATAACCAAGAGTATTCCTTGGGATAACCGTTCTATTGACACAAAAAACCCGTAACATTAGCCGCGAAATTGAGATGATTTTGACACTGACAGCTGACATAGAACTTTGGTCATAGACACGTTGATGTTTTTTTCTCTAAGCAAGTCCTATGTTTAACATAGAACCATGTTATAAAAAAAATGAATAAAATCAACATGGTGATGGTTCTATGTTTAACATGGAACTTTGTTATTTCTTTGTGTAATAAAAATGCAACATAGGACTATGGAACATTAATATTTCGTAGTAAATGTGCTGCCATCTAGCGGTTTGTTATTTAAAAAGTGTGGCTAAATGACACATAGAACCTTGCAGCATTCATACCTCAATAAGTAGTAAAATTGTAACATAGAACCTTGTAATAGTGAGCCAACGATATATCCCTTGAAATAATTGAACAGATGCTGCGCTTTAATCTTTTGTCCATTTATGGTTTTAGGGAGAAGCTTACTCGGTCCAAATAATGAGTTAACTAAGTCAGTCAGCTGCGTCCTGAACTCAGGATCAATATCTGCAACCATATTTGTGTTAAGTAAAGGAGCATAGGAGCTATGGTCATAGAACAATATTTCGAAAATTATTGATTATTAACTCTCTTTGTATATTTAGAGCTTTTAAAATAGCAAATTTATTTTAACAAAACTGAAAATTAAAACAAAATTCCTATAAAAAACTTTTCTTTTAGAAATCTGTGACAAAATTAGATTCGTCGTTTATTTATTTTTTTATCTTTACTTGTTTATAATGTAACTGTTCGAGGTGCTCTTGCACCTACTATTGAATTTTACATGTAGTACTTGAAAAGTAGGAGATTGTTTCCCCATTAGAAGGGGAATTAGACAAGGAGATCCCTTGTCACCCAAACTGTTCTTGGCAACCCTGGAACATATTATATTTCGACAACTGGAGGGGAATGAATGTGGTATAAATATTAATTGAGTATTACTAAATCATCTAAGATTCGCAGATGATCTTGTATTAATATGTGGTGATCCAAACATTCTGAAGATTATGATTGAACAACTGATAAATGAAAGTGAAAAGGTAGGACTATCAATAAATACCAGTAAAACTAAGTTAATGATAAATTACATCAAAACTCCCATTAAACCTGCAAATGCCTCTGAACTAGGATATGTAAAAGAATATACATACTTAGGTCAATTAATATCTCTAACAGACACTACAACAAAAGAAATTCAAAATAGAATAAACTTAGGATGGAAAAGATACTGAGCTCTAAAAAACGTAATGAAAAACTCAGATATACCAATAGAGGCCAAAAAGAAAGTATTTAATACATGCATTTTACCAAGCATAACCTATGGGTGTCAGACATGAAGTGGTACAAAGAAAAATATCAAATCACTAGAAACTTCTCAACACCGAATGGAAAGAAGCATACTCAACATACAATTAAAAGACAACATTAGATTCAAAATAATAAGAAAAGAAACCAAGATTATAGATATAAAATATCAAGTTTAACAACTGAAATGGAAATGGGCAGGACACTTGACAAGGAATAAGTCTGAAAAGTGGGCAAATGAAGTTACAGAATGGTGCCCTAGATACAAAAAGAGGAGTAAAAGTAGGCAGTATCGAAGATGGAAGGATGATATTAAGGAAATAGCAGGACCATGCTGGACGAGAATAGCAAGGGTTAGATCATTGTGGCGAAATGTTGGGGAGGCCTATACCAAAGAGCAAGACAATCATGAAACCTGTGTCTAATACAAATAAATTGAAATAAGTAGCTTTCATAAACAACCGAGTTTTATATTAGTAGCTAGTACATAAGCAGATATATACGATGAAATGTACCTCCAGGCCACGTGGTTCGACAGCGTAGTTCGATCAATCGGACCACGTGAACTTTTTTTTCCTCTTGGTTCGATTTTAGAATCGCACCACGTGAACTACTAATTCTTGGGACCTCGTGGTTCGACTCCATTGTCGAACCACTATGACAAGTTCATCTGGTTCGATTCATCGAAGTATACTCACAGGCACAATTAACTCGGACTAAGAAAACTTGGGATTAAGTATGCGCCTGTTTGTGGTTTTGAAGACGGTTTTAATTTTTGTACAAAAGAGTTTATTAATGTTAGTTACTGAATATAAAGTGATAATGTCCTTGGAAACGTTACGAAGTAAAGTTAAAATGTAACATGGTTAAATGAAGATTAAAATATGCTTATTGTGTTGTTGTATTCATCTAAGTTCAGCAATTTTACAAGGGTTGACTAAGTTCGATTAACCAAACCTATTGAAAAAAGTCCACATAGATAAATCAAACTATCAGGAGTCTTAAAAATACATGGTTCTATTGATCGAACCAGCTGGAAAAAAAAGTTCACGTGGTTCGATTGATCGAACTATCAGGAATCTCAAAAGCACATGGTTCGACTGATCGAACCAAGAGGAAAAAAAAGTTCACGTGGTCCGATTGATCGAACTACGCTGTCGAACCACGTGGCCTGGAGGGTTTTAATGATATTACCTACCTTTGATTTCACCCTTGAATTTTTTCGACAGCACTTTGAAACCTGGATGGGGCATCAGGAAAGCGGAGACCTTTTCAAAACTAGAGCGGATGTGTTCTCGTAGTTTTACCATTTCCTCAGCCATGTGTTTAGTGACCTAAAACATGATTTGATATAAATATTGGTTTTGCTAATCTACCTAAACGTCAAAGTTCTTTATCCATAAATTTACATTATACATGTAAATTTATGAATAAACAAAAACAAGCATACGAATAACAGCATACATTTTCAAAGTTTAGAATTAACATTTCACTGTACGACAATGATTGTTTTAAAGATAAGTGTGAAGCATTATATAATATGTTTGTTTTAAAATTGTAATGTACCATGTACTTTTTTTAGTTTAACGTAACTTTACCATCACTCTCTTAAGAACCCGTTGCAACTATAAAAAGTTTAATCGATAAACCATAAACCAGCATTTTTATTTGTTCTTGAAACTGCCGTAATTTGGGACATAATGTTGTGCACTTGATATATTTGTATCTTACATACATACTGACAGTAAAACATACATACTAATTGACAGGTCATTTGATTTGGGTTTTATGGCACAAAACTGATGCTCTCATTCACATTCAAATGACTTCGGGAAAAGCGGAAATTTAATGGTCAGGTCTTCGAATTAGCAAATCTGATGACCGGTCAATTTTTTCACGCTCCTCCTGATTACCTTGAGTTTTTCTTGCAGCAAACATTCTCCTCCGACCCCCCCGAAAGGATAGTCATCATCAGGAAACTGCCAGTCTCTAACAAGGAACTCCAGAACTTGAAAAGCCTTCTCATTTGAATCACTAGTATTGACCAGCTTACCATATTCTGTAAATAACTAAAACCAAATGGCAAGAATCAGTACCTATAGACCGAGCCGTCAAAGACAACGTCTCTGATAAACATACAATAATGATAACATTTTAACGCCGGGACTGGAAATGTAAATAGGTGTCATCCTGTCTTATCAACTTGATACCTGTTTATATCTGCTTCATGAAAAGAATAGTCTACGGGCAAAACTAGTTCATAAAATATTTTCACGATATGAACTCCTTACACAGAATTTAATTGCGATTTAATATAACCTTGTGGTCACGACTGATGTACTCGTAATAATAAATTTAAATTTTAAAATATCAGGTTACGGTTGGTCTAGTCGAGTAAACGGCGACTGCCAATCCGGAGCCTCTGAATAGAATCCCACGCGCACCACTGTCTTTTCAGAAGTCACATGCGTAATACCATTAACTTAAACACGTTCGGATGAAAACATTATGAGAAAATCGGCATGTTCCAGGAATGTTACGAGGTTATTCTTTATCCAACAACCCGTACTGGGGGCCAGCGTGCTGGATTATGGCCTTGACTTGTTGCGAGAGAAGGCCCAGAACAGTGGGAAATTTTAGTAGCCTGCTTATGCTAAGTTACGTCTGGCCTAGTCGGGAGAACGATGACTACCGATCCGGAGCACCCGGGTTCAAATCCCACGCGCATCACTGTCTTTTCGAAGTGATGTGCGTGATGTCGCTAACTTAAAAATAGTGATGAAACATATATCTTGAATCTTTCGAGGTCATATGTCACCCACCAACCCGCACTGGGCAAGCGTGGTGGATTATGGTCTTGACTCTCTCCTTGTTAAAGAAGGCCCCGAGTCCCAGCGGTGTAGTGGTGTGTGTATGCTTTCAAATTTGTGTATTAACAATTTAACATTACAATGTAGCTCGATTAACGTTGTGTGATATTTTTTTAAACCGTCACATATGTACTTTCTATTCAAAAGTTTTGAAAAAGTTAAGCTTTGCATAAGACTAAACTTTTGGAACAGGTAAGGACATAACTGTTTTAAAGTAATAATGTGGTATTTATAATTATTATCTTAATCTGTATCCAGTTTAATAACAAAATTGATATCAATTTACTCAAGCTCATGATGATTGAGATAGGGTAAAAATTTAGAAAGAACACCTTATACCAGAAAATCCAGATATGAACGTATTGACCTCAAACAAAAAATCCGCAGAATTTCGAACATTTTTTTTAAATAAACTGATTGACGTTTAGATTCAGAATGACTGGTAAACTCCTTAAGTGAAGCTCCTTGATAAAAGGTTTAGCATATATAAGTTTATTCAGCACACCTAATATTAATATTATCAGTTAGATACATTTGTAGAAGCAATATAGGATCCACATTATCGTAAACAGTTTATCGTGTGTACATGCATATACCTCTACATACGCTGACCGCACGTTGCATACAATTGATAAAATTCGAAAATAAACAGCCAACTTGAGAGCATAATTAAAATTGTTACCTCAAGATGTTGTAAGTCGTCTTCCTTAATGTCGTGAGAAAGATTGTATATCTGAATCGAAGAAAGGAGAGTGGACAACGCGAATATTGTCGAATTATCACGTAGAGTGCTCTTGCTATCGAAAGTGCCTTGGGTGTCCACCAACAATATCGCCACCTGAAGAATAACAAAGATATAGGACAATTGTGTTTGTTTTAAATTGTTCATAAAGCTTGCATAGTAACAAACCTTTTCTCCAGAAGGCAGAGTGGTGATGAATGGTTCTGACCACATGAGGATTCCCATGGTGGTGGCCTTGATCCCGCTGCGCCACTGGAAGCCGGCCAGGGGGTGCGCTGTCCTCACCCAGCCAGGAACCATCCGCGCGAGTTTCGGCCTGGACAACAACAATGCGTTGTATGACCGTATTTTCACATTTTGCTAACTTACTAACTAAAGGTTCTCAAAATCTGTTTAACTGTGTCACTTGCATTTATATATTATTGTTGTAAATAGAGTAAAACTTTATTGAATTTATATGTGAACTCACTGATGCAGAGAGGTATCTGATGAAGAAGTTGAGCAGGAAGGACTTGCCGCCGCGGTAGGCGCCGGCCACGCTCACCACCACCACGGGCAGGTCCCTCACATCCTCGCGCAGCAGCAGCTGTCTCAGCACACTCTCCTCCAGGATGAAGGAGTGAGTGTCCGTCACACTCACGACTTGCAAACCGTGCCCTACGTCCTGCATTTCTGAAACTTCTGCAAATATATCACACACACACACACACACACAAATTTCTTGTGAGTTCGGGGCCTATCTCGACAAGAGCTAAAACCTTAAAACAACGCTGGCAAAGTCAAGACGGATGTATTTTATGTCAGATTTCTTTCAACCTGAATATGAAGGTACCTTCACGATGATTTTCTTTACTTTCAAAGAAAGTGATGATGACAACTATTAAATTTTAGTGTTTTTGTAAAAAAAATCAGAAGACATATTTCTGCATAGGTTTGCATTCTGCATACATCTGCATAGGTTTGAACCTACAACTTGACATCATCCATGGTACCATGGTATAAAAATAAATGTAAACTAATTCACAGTGTTGATGTTTCTAAGATACAAGAATTTGGTAGCACATTCATTGTGACAAGAATTCGTTGCCATTTTTCCCGTTGGATACATTTTGGATGTCTTTAAGCCAGAGTGAATCGGTTAATACGATCACCATAGGCTGCATTGTCGCTTAATAACATACGAAATGGCGAGGAAACGCGAACCTATCGATAATAAAATAAAAATTGGTACTTACTTGAGTGATGTACAAAATGATGATAACAACTGTGTGCTTCATAGAACACGCTCGATTTATATATGTACTTGCAAAATTATTAGTTTAAATGCGGTTGAGTTGGCGGAAACCACAACATGGAAATTTGTACCTTATCACATTAAAATAGTCAGACACTCACCAATAGATAAGTGATCTATAAAGTTTGTGGGAAATTATCATTTTTGTTTCCACAACGTCCGGTATCGTATCGTGAGATAAGTTTGCAATTTAAATAGGTATATGTGAACAGGTTAGTTCAACGAAAGTATTATTAGAGCAAAATACTATGCCGACACGTATAATGCCACAAGAACGTTTCTAGCTGGACATCAGTTTGAGAGACCAGATACGAAACACTGAAATCTTTTTTTTAAGCTATTGCATAGCTTTTATCACGGGCCTTGGGACCGAATTTTAGTGATCGTGCATCTCATTCTTATGTTCACAAGAAAGAGGGATGGAAGACCGTAACGCCGTCCTCCCCACTCGGTCATTCGACTCTGAATCTTATTTGTATTAGCTTTACAGACTAAATGCTCTTAGCAGTGTTGCCAGTGTTAACTTAACGGATTTCCCGGGATATTTTTTATGGTAAACAAATTTCACTTATGTTGATAAAAATGCACGCAACATGCAATAGCTTTACCGCGGCAGTCCCTGAGTGCCACACTTCTTTTTTCACATTTATAAGTTTACACTTGACCGCCATCTCGCCTGATGTTAAGCGACGATGTGGTCTACGATGCAGTGTGTTTACCTATAAGAATATAGAATATATAGAAGAACTGATTCACTCTCGATTTGAACACACAAAGACTGTAACTTTTTTTTTAATAAAGAGTGACGCGACGAGCATTTCATGTACCTCATGGTAAGCAACTTGCCTGCCACATCACAGAACAGTGACATGCAGCTAATGGTACATGAAAAGTCCAAATCATTACCTAGCACTGCACTGCGCTCGTCACCCAGAGATCTATGATGTTTTGTCTCTAAGCCCTGTAATTTCTAACTACCGGGAAAAACCCACTCAGGCAACGTATTCCACAGTCTTGACGTTCTTATCACAAAAGCAGAGTCAGAACCTCTTTGTTCGTGTCTTTGGAACATCAACCATGAAACGATGTCGCTTTCTCGAGCAGCGAGCATTCCGATAGAAATAAGTGCATGGTGGTATTAGCTCATGCAAATCAGTTGCACTTTCTTCGTAGGGTGTCCGATAAAAAACCGATAAGCTAGCAATTTTTCGGCGATGTTCAAGACTTTGCAGTGTTTTTCGCACAAGATTGTTATTGCCTATGAGCCTTTTGGCACGTCCGTGAACCTAAACCGTATAATGCGACTCATATGGCGATGATGTCGTGACGGCAGGTGGACTAGATATTAATAATTGTTTAACGGAATGGCTGCCGATAGCCGATTGTTTCATTAGCAAATATCAAACCAGATGAGTCGATGCAGAGACCCATAGATGATTCAGGTGTGCTTCATATAAGTAGGTGAGCTGTGTATTGTAATTTTCATTGTAATTGAGATAATTATGGTTTTCCCATTTATAAAATCCTCCGGCGCATTCCTGGAGCAACGGTTGGGCATCATTACCATCAACGCGGGAACGCAGTGAGCGTCATGGGCACCTTTGCGCCGGGAACGGTTCGGGGTGGGGTATTTGGGGAATAGTTTAATGTAGGAATTTACATGTTATATTTATTTTGTTTGTTTTGACATTTCTATTGTGTGGTATATAATATAATTAATATATAATTAATAGATTTATATTAATACCTCGGTCCAAGAACAATTTTTTGTATTTGTTTTTACGAACAAAAGTCTAGTTAAATCCCAAGCTCCTTCAACACGCAAGTGAGTTCAAAGGAGTGACCTAGAAGATATTCGTCTCTGGTATTTCTCTTTGCATGAATGTTAATTATTTATTTTATATGTATTATAATTCATGACAAACTTAAAAAATGTATTGCCACATATTATCGTATGGGTCTTAAGGAAGCAAGTCTATGTAGGATCGCCTGTGATTAATTTAATTCTCACTATCCCATTTTACTGGAACTGATATTCAGATATATAAAATATCTACTGCATTTGTCTTCTCACACGCGTTCTCAAAGATCTATCGATATTCAGAAAGCGAAGAGACGCACTCTCTGATGTCATGATGAGTAGTTTGAAACTCTTAAAATTGAGGAAACCCTGAAGAAGTATTGATTTTCTACCTTAGAACAGATAATAATGGATTGTTCACATAATCGTAATACGTATCAAATATATGAGCGGTCAGCGCTCACAACAATTATATTAATTTATTTTTCGCCTTTGAGTGCCTAATGTTGGTTTTAAAGTCGTTTTTTTAAAACGTGTTTTTTATTGATACCTTTTATGAGTTTCACAAAACGTAGTTTTTCTTTTTGACTTTCAAAAGTTAATGTGTTAGTAGGATTAAATATTAAGTCCTTACATATGAAATTGGTGTATTGTCGTATTGGCCACTTTGAACTCAAACATCTCTTTGGTTAGAATTACAATTTCAAATTTATACAGCTTTTACTCATGTCTTTGTGTTTTGACAAGAACAAAATTAAAAATTTTGTTTAACCCCCGACTACCTTAGATTTGTTATCTGTACAACATTCTACTAGTCAAGCCCTTTCATTTGATACCCATATTAAGGGAGTTGTGAAAAAAGAAATGTAATTCGCCATTTTGTGGTAGCGGCCATCTTGGATTTGAAATTTGTCATAGTGCAAAGTATTCTACTAGTCAAGCCCTTTCATTTGATACCCATATTGCGGTAGTAGTGAACAAAATTATTTAATTCGCCATTTTGTGGTGGCGGCCATCTTGGATTTGAAATTTGTGACAATGCATAGTATTCTACTAGTCAAGCTCTTTCATTTGTTACCTATATTGAGGTAGTAGTAAAAAATAATGATGATTAATTGATATTAGAAGTTCGTTGCTCAAACACGTCGGAACGGTCATTGGTCATGGCCATTGCTCATGGTCATTGGTCGTGGTCATTGGTCGTGGCCGTTGCTCATGGTCATTGGTCATGGTATTGAGGTAGTAGTGAAAAATAATGACATTCGCAATTTTGTGGTGGCGGCCATCTTGGATTTGAAATTTGTGACAGTGCATAGTATACTACTAGTCAAGCCCTTTCATTTGTTACCCATATTGAGGTGGTAGTAAAAAATAATGACATTCGCAATTTTGTGGTGGCGGCCATCTTGGATTTCAAATTTTTGACAGTGCATAGTATTCTACTAGTCAAGCTCTTTCATTTGTTACCCATATTGAGGTGGTAGAAAAAAATAATGACATTCGCCATTTTGTGGTGGCGGCCATCTTGGATTTGAAGTTTGTCATAGTGCATAGTATTTTATTAGTCAAGTCCTTTCATTTGTCACCCATATTGAAGTAGTAGTAAAAAATAATGACATCCGCCATTTTGTGGTGGCGGCCATTTTGGATTTGAAATTTGTCCTAGCGCGTAGTATTCTACTAGGGAAGGCCTTTCATTTGATACCCATATTGAGGTTGTAGTGAAAAAATTGGTAATGTCATTCTCCATTTTATGGTGGCGGCCATCTTGGATTTGAAATGTATCATAGTGTACAGTATTCTACTAGTCATGCCCTTACATTTGATACCCATATTGAGGTAGATGAATGAAAATGAAGAAATATTTATATTCCACCATTTTGTGGAGGCGGCCATCTTTAATCAATATTATCCCAACAAAGAGAAACCACCGATAAAGATAAGATCCACCGCATGAAAATTAACCTTCAGTTAAAAGTATAAATTCTTGAAATTATACTAGTAATCAGAGTTTGGAAATGCAAGAATAATTTACCGTAACGCAACAGGACAACGAGTGTAACGGGACAATGGGCTTAACGAGACAATGAGTCATCCCATTTTCGTGCATGCGGTCAGCGTTCTTCGACTTATTAGACGTAGTCACGTCAAAAAAAAATTGACAGATTCTGCTTCTTCAAGAAGTAAACAAGATCAAATGTGATGGTCCGATCCGAAAAATCAGAATGAAACGTTATAAAACGCCAAACGACTTAAAATTTTGTGGTCGCATTATAATTATTCTAGTTTATGTCATAAACGCGCGAAATATTACGTAACCGACTCCCACGCTAACTGACGCAGGTCCTCCCCCGACGGCCGCTCGCGGCATACTAAATTGCGCAGCGTAATTTATTGGAATTTAGACTGCTGGTAATTTATATTTTTTGATAAATTGACAACTATGATTTGAAAAGTAACTATAGAATTGGATTCTACAAAGAACAAAGTATTATCGTGTCCAATTTTTATTTTGGAATTATTGTGTATTTTACACAGAGACAACGCTGAAACTGCAATATAAAACTTAAAATTGGCTCATGATTTTGTTTTTTTTACTAATAAATGGTACCAAAGTTCAGATATATGTAACATGTCTGAATTAATAAAATATGTGTATGATGTTCCCCATATTTTTTTAAGTATAAATTTTGAGTATCACTTGTAGATTTAAAAGTCTAAAACTGACACGGCGGCGACTTTTCGGCGAAATGGTCATGGGAGATCGTTCCCTACGACCAAAGGAATTATTATTAGGAAAATTGAAACAAGGAAACGTCAACAAGAAAGATCGGCCTATTTTTCGAACGTAATTATCTTTTTCTAGATAATACTAAAGATGGGAAATTCGGAACACAAACTTTTTGAATTTCGTGCGACGACATGAGAGGGCTCTTAAGAGCCGGCAGTTTTAGCGTTGTCTCTATGTAAAATACACAATAACTCCAAAATAAAAATTAGACACGATAATACTTTGTTCTTTGTAGAATCCAATTCTATAGTTACTTTTCAAATCATAGTTGTCAATTTTTCAAAAAATATAAATTACCAGCAGTCGAAATTACAATAAATTACGCTGCGCAATTTAGTATGCCGCGAGCGGCCGTCGGGGGAGGACCTGCGTCAGTTAGCGTGGGAGTCGGTTACGTAATATTTCGCGCGTTTATGACATAAACTAGAATAATTATAGTGCGACCACAAAATTTTAATTCGTTTGGCGTTTTATAACGTTTCATTCTGATTTTTCGGATCGGACCATCACATTTGATCTTGTTTACTTCATGAAGAAGCAGAATCTGTCAATTTTTTTTTTTGACGTGACGTCTAATAAGTCGATGAACGCGATGGCCGCCACCACAAAATGCCGAATGTCATTATTTTTTACTACTACCTCAATACCATGAACATGACCATGCACATGACCATGACCATGACCATGACATGACCATGACCATGCCCAATGAGGAACGGCCATGACCAATGACCACGACCAATGACCATGAGCAATGGCCATGACCAATGACCGTTCCGACGTGTTTGAGCAACGAACTTCCAATATTAATTAAGTATGTACAGTATGGGTAACAAATGAAAGGACTTGACTAGTAGAATACTATGCACTGTCACAAATTTCAAATCCAAGATGGCCGCCACCACAAAATTGCGAATGTCATTATTTTCACTACTACCTCAATACCATGACCATGACCATGCACATGACCATGACCATGACCATGCCCAATGACCATGAGGAACGGCCATGACCAATGACCACGACCAATGACCATGAGCAATGGCCATGACCAATGACCGTTCCGACGTGTTTGAGCAACGAACTTCCAATATTAATTAATCATCATTAATTTTACTACTACCTCAATATATATATCAATTTAAAGGGCTTGACTAGTAGAATACTACGCACTATGATAAATTTGAAATCCAAGATGGCCGTCACCACAAAAAAGCGAATGTCATTGATTTTCACTACTTCTCAACATAGGTATCAAATGCAAGGGCTTGACTAGTAAAATACTACGCACTATGACAAATTTCAAATCCAAGATGGCCGCCACCACAAAATTGCGAATGTCATTATTTTTTACTACTACCACTACATGGGTAACAAATGAAAGAGCTTGACTAGTAGAATACTATGCACTATGACAAATTTCAAATCCAAGATGGCCGCCACCACAAAATGGCGAATGTCATTATTTTTTACTACTACCACTACATGGGTAACAAATGAAAGAGCTTGACTAGTAGAATACTATGCACTATGACAAATTTCAAATCCAAGATGGCCGCCACCACAAAATGGCGAATGTCATTATTTTTTACTACTACCTCAATACCATGACCATGACCATGCACATGACCATGACTATGCCCAATGACCATGAGGAACGGCCATGACCAATGACCACGACCAATGACCATGAGCAATGGCCATGACCAATGACCGTTCCGACGTGTTTGAGCAACGAACTTCCAATATTAATTAATCATCATTAATTTTTACTACTACCTCAATATAGGTATCAATTTAAAGGGCTTGACTAGTAGAATACTACGCACTATGATAAATTTGAAATCCAAGATGGCCGTCACCACAAAAAAGCGAATGTCATTGATTTTCACTACTTCTCAACATAGGTATCAAATGCAAGGGCTTGACTAGTAGAATACTATGCACTATGACAAATTTCAAATCCAAGATGGCCGCCACCACAAAATGGCGAATGTCATTATTTTTACTACTACCTCAATATGGGTAACAAATGAAAGGGCTTGACTAGTAGAATACTATGCACTATGACAAATTTCAAATCCAAGATGGCCGCCACCACAAAAAGCGAATGTCATTATTTTTCACTACTACCTCTATACCATGACCAATGACCATGACCATGACCAATTACAATGACCATGAGGAACGGATATGACCAATGAGTACGACCAATGACCATGAGCAATGGCCATGACAAATGACTGTTCCGACGTGTTTGAGCAACGAACTTCCAATATTAATTAATCATCATTAATGTTTACTACTACCTAAATGAAGGTATAAATTTAAAGGGCTTGACTATGCACTATGATAAATTTCAAATCCAAGATGGCCACCACCACAAAATTGCGAATGTCATTATTTTTCACTACTACCTCTATACCATGACCAATTACTATGACCATGACCAATTACAATGACCATGAGGAACGGATATAACCAATGACTACGACCAATGACCATGAGCAATGGCCATGACCAATGACCGTTCCGACGTGTTTGAGCAACGAACTTCCAATATTAATTAATCATGATTAATTTTACTACTACCTCAATATAGGTATCAATTTAAAGGGCTTGACTATGCACTATGACAAATTTCAAATCCAAGATGGCCGCCACCACAAAATCGCGAATGTCATTATTTTTTACTACCACCTCAATATGGGTAACAAATGAAAGGGCTTGACTAGTAGAATACTATGCACTTTGACAAATTTCAAATCCAAGATGGCCGCCACCACAAAATTGCGAATGTCATTATTTTTCACTACTACCTCTATACCATGACCAATGACCATGACCATGACCAATTACAATGACCATGAGGAACGGATATGACCAATGACTACGACCAATGGCCATGACCAATGACTGTTCCGACGTGTTTGAGCAACGAACTTCAATATTAATCATCATTATTTTTACTACTACCTCAATAAAGGTATCAATTTAAAGGGCTTGACCATGCACAATGACAAATTTCAAATCCAAGATGGCCGCCACCACAAAATGGCGACTGTCATTATTTTTACTACCACCTCAATATGGGTAACAAATGAAAGGGCTTGACTAGTAGAATACTACGCACTATGATAAATTTGAAATCCAAGATGGCCGCCACCACAAAATAGCGAATGTCATTATTTTCACTACTTCACAATATAGGTATCAAATGCAAAGGCTTGACTAGTAAAATACTACGCACTATGACAAATTTCAAATCCAAGATGGCCGCTACCACAAATGGCTACTGACATTATTTTTTACCACCAACTCAATATGGGTAACAAATGAAAGGGCTTGACTAGTAAAATACTATGAACTGCCACAAATTTCGAATCCATACATTTTTTACTACTTACTACCTCAGTATGGGTAACAAATGAAAGGGCTTGACTAGTAGAATAATATGCACTATGACAAATTTCATATCCAACTGGAAGGGTTTGACTCATCGAGTAACGCGATCTTCCGCGCAAGCACGGGAAGGAGCTGTCTTAGCTAAAAATCATAGATGACAAATAACTAAAGTATAGAGTGCTAACACCACACCAGACGCCTAGTGCGCGTCGTAGGCAGATGATGTATAGCTACATAGATATGTACGTTGGGGATTACTAGGGATGGGCACGCGTGAAACGCAAAATCATTTTGTTTGCGATTGATGCAGGTTCAGCGCGGTACAAACATCTGTAAATATAATTATTTCGTGCGATAACATCTAAAATATAAGTACCTAGGTATTTTAGTTTTATAGAGTTAGTGCCCGTGCAGGTTTAAGTTTTTTTTTTGTGGTGGCGGCCATCTTGGATTTGAAATTTGTCATAGTGCGTAGTATTTTACTAGTCAAGCTCTTGTATTTGATACCTATGTTGAGAAGTACCTAGTGAAAAATAAAAAAATAATAACATTCGTCATTTTGTGGTGGCGGCCATCTTGGATTTGAAATTTGTCATAGTGCATAGTATGCTACTAGTCAAGTCCTTTCATTTGTTATCCATATTGAGGTCGTAGTAAAAAATAATGACATTCGCCATTTTGTGGTGGCGGCCATCTTGGATTTGAAATTTGTCATAGTGCGTAGTTTTTACTAGTCAAGCCCGTTCATTTGATATCCATATTAAAAAGTAGTGAAAAATAATGTCAGTCGCCATTTTGTGGTGGCGGCTATCTTGGATTTAAAGTTTGTCATAGTGCATAGTATTTTATTAGTCAAGTCCTTTCATTTGTTACCCATATTGAGGTAGTAGTAAAAAATAATGACAATCGCCATTTTGTGGTGGCGGCCACCTTGGAATTGACATTTGTCATAGTGCGTAGTGTTCTACTAGTCAAGCCCTTTTATTTGATACCCGTATTGAGGAGGTAGTGAAAAAGAAATGTATCTCACCATTTTGTGGTGGCGGCCATGTTGGATTTGAAATTTGTTATTGTGCATAGTATTTTACTCGTCAAGTCTTTTATTTGATACCCATATTGAGGAAGTAGGGAAAAGAAATGTATTTCGCCATTTTGTGGTGGCGGCCATCTTGGATTTGAAATTTGTCATTGTGCATAGTATTTTACTCGTCAAGTCCTTTCATTTGATATCCATATTAAAAGTAGTGAAAAATAATGTCAGTCGCCATTTTGTGGTGGCGGCTATCTTGGATTTAAAATTTGTCATAGTGCATAGTATGCTACTAGTCAAGTCCTTTCATTTGTTATCCATATTGAGGTCGTAGTAAAAATAATGACATTCGCCATATTGTGGTGGCGGCCATCTTGGATTTGAAATTTTTCATAGTGCGTAGTTTTTACTAGTCAAGCCCGTTCATTTGATATCCATATTAAAAAGTAGTGAAAATAATGTCAGTCGCCATTTTGTGGTGGTGACTATCTTGGATTTAAAATTTGTCATAGTGCATAGTATGCTACTAGTCAAGTCCTTTCATTTGTTACCCATATTGAGGCAGTAGTAAAAATAATGACATTCGCAATTTTGTGGTGGCGGCCATCTTGGATTTGAAATTTGTCATAGTGCATAGTATTTTATTAGTCAAGCTCTTTCATTTGTTACCCATATTGAGGTAGTAGTAAAAATAATGACAATCGCCATTTTGTGGTGGCGGCCATCTTGGATTTGACATTTGTCATAGTGCGTAGTGTTCTACTAGTCAAGCCCTTTTATTTGATACCCGTATTGAGGAGGTAGTGAAAAAAGAAATGTATCTCACCATTTTGTGGTGGCGGCCATGTTGGATTTGAAATTTGTTATTGTGCATAGTATTTTACTCGTCAAGTCTTTTATTTGATACCCATATTGAGGAAGTAGGGAAAAAGAAATGTATTTCGCCATTTTGTGGTGGCGGCCATCTTGGATTTGAAATTTGTCATAGTGCATAGTATTTTATTAGTCAAGCTCTTTCATTTGTTACCCATATTGAGGTAGTAGTAAAAAAATAATGACAATCGCCATTTTGTGGTGGCGGCCATCTTGGATTTGACATTTGTCATAGTGCGTAGTGTTCTACTAGTCAAGCCCTTTTATTTGATACCCGTATTGAGGAGGTAGTGAAAAAAGAAATGTATCTCACCATTTTGTGGTGGCGGCCATGTTGGATTTGAAATTTGTCAGTGTGCATAGTATTTTACTCGTCAAGTCCTTTCATTTGATACCCATATTGAGGGAGTAGTGAAAAATTAAATGTATTTCGCCATTTTGTGGTGGCGGCCATCTTGGATTTGAAATTTGTCATAGTGCATAGTATTCTACTGGTCAAGATTTTCATTAAATTTGATACCCATATTGAGGTAGATTATGAAGAAATATTTAGTCCACCATTTTGTGGCCATCTTGAATCGATATTAACCAAACATAGCTAAGAACCAATGCACAAATATTACCCTTAAAATAAAAAAAGAAATTTTACTAGTTATCAGATTTTTGAAATGCAAGAATAATTTATCGTAACGTAACGGGACAACGAACGTAACGGGACAATAAGTCATCAAGTTTCGTGCACGCAGCCAACGTTCATCGATTTAGTAGACGTTGTCACGTCAGAAAATCTCATCAAAATTTTTAGTACACTGCCGTTACGGCTCAAGATCGTTCTGTCCGCCTAAACGCTCGAGCTGAATCGAACGGACGCACGCTGACAATGTTGCAGGATTTTACCTAAAGTTGAGTTCTGTCGTTTTGTGAGAGGGCTCTTAACCTCGCCCTTTGTTCTATCGCTCTACTCGTAGCCCCAAAAAAGGGAAATCGATGGTTACCTAAAGTTTTACAAACATTTTTTGACAAAACATCACTTTAAAACCGTCTTATGATATTCGTTGAAAAAACTTAACAATTAAAAATGTTTCATTTTACAAACAGCGTATGTATAAGAATAATTAATACTCGTATTTATTTCAAAAATATCTAACATCAACAAATGTTTTATTTACCAAAATATAATTTTAAAACCAATTACATGGGAAACGTTTTACTTAGACAACATATCGAATGACATTTTTTTTTTGTACATTTTTAGTCCATAAATTATTCATTTTATAAATTTAACATTTATTGAAATGAAATTTTGCTACAAATATTTTGAAAGTACCGTTTAAATTGTCTATGTAAACTAGCTATTCAGATTAGCTTTTGTCGCTGACTTTTATCAACTGGTTTATCACTGAGATTTGACTCCGGATCTGGACTCCGCATTTTTTTATATCATGTACATTCTAGGGGGTAGTAGCGACAAGACTAGGTGGAGTCGGGGTGCTCCGAGTCGGATCTGGGTCCTAAGTAACCTAACCGGTCTGATTTGGTTGATTAGACAATCGAAAATAAGAATCAATTTTGTATGTATTAAAAATTGATTTGCTTGCTAAATACCACATCTAGTATAAAGCTGAAAAGCTTCTTTGTTTGAACGCGCTAATATTAGGAACTACTGGACCATTTTCTAAAATTCTTTCTCCGTTGGATTTGTACGTGATGAAAATAGCCGTCTAAGCAAGTTAGCTGGTAAGCATATGTTCTTAGTACGTACTAAATTACGTACCACGTTCTCAATCGTCCACATTTCGTTCATCAGAAAATACGTGACGTCTGGCGGCCCTGGGATCTTGGGCTAATGCGTTATAGAATGAAAGTTTGTCAAATAATTACTTTCAGATACCTATAACCAATTTGTTAAACATTTTTTTGTGTAATAATCATTTGACGATCCGTAATTTAGTCGAACGTTGGTTATCACGTGTCCATTTGTGAAAGAAAGTTTGTGAAAAGAACGGATACTGACATCGATTCATGATTGATGTCTCAATAACTCGAAAGCGGAGTTTTGACTCCACTTTCGTGATAAGAATGTCTAGGATGTGAAATGTGTTGCCTGAATGCGTTTTTATCAATACTTAGGTACCTACGAACTTCGAGTGCGAATAGTTTTTTAAACTATTATAGGTTTATATTTGACCGCCATCTTGCCTGAAAACATGATCTACAATGGAGTTAGAATAAACTGATTCACTCTCGATTTGAAGACACAAAAGTTGTAACTATCGAGGTAAATCCGATTTCTTTCTGGTCAGAACGCTCTATTCTAGACAAAAAAATATGAAAATTTCTGAAATTATAATGTAGGAAGTTGAGGGAAAAAAATGATAATTTCACACAAACATTATCAATTTTTGGAAGTGGTCATCAAATAGGGTATCTATTTGATGACCACTTCCAAACTTTAACTTGGTTCACATGTTATCCGTCTATGTGGTTTAGTAATGTTTGATAATTTTGCAGATATTACGTCTATATAAAATAGACAATATTTTCTCCAGCACGCAGTTATACTATAGTGTTGTACATCACTCTAGTAAGTAACTTTTTTATAAAGCTTTAAATTTTCTTGATTTGAACGCATTGAAAATTTGATTTAATTTCAAATTAGTTTTTGCCCGTGGGTTCATTCGCGTTTTGTAAGTCTCTGGCAAAAGGCCTAAGCGTTTATATGACATTTTTTTCCCTATTTGATTAATGAGTAATACGTTTTATAATTTATTTAATCATTCTCTTTCATCTCATTAGGAATAGAGTTTTGGTAAATCGTTCTAGTAGATGTAGTAGTCGTTGTAGTAGATGCCTACATTGTAGGAAGAATACCTAACCCTAATTTAAAGTTTGGCCTGTACGTTTCTTTAAAAATTTCATCCCCTATTTTTAGTCAATTTAGACACAAAAATAGTGATAAGAAACCTGAAAATTCCGAAGGAGCGAAATATCTGTAGAGCTCTTCAGTTTTCCAATACAAACAAAGTGCCAAAAGTCCACATACATTGATACCAATTTTGCCCTGATATGGCAAAAGTAAAGTTAGTTTCGAGAAACACGCGAAAAGGTGACAAACGTGATTTCTTGACCTGTGTGACAGATCGCAAATCGGTCTTTTGATTCTAGTAGAGGACAAAATGTAGTATTTATTTTTATTAGTTTACGTTAAACACCACGTTTTATATTGATTTAAAATGTGTTTTTCTTGTTTATCTTAGGATTTCTTTTCTCTTGATTACAATAATAGTAGGCATAAAGGCCGCTACAGGTATACCTTAACCTCCTTGTGTACGAATTATTTTATGAACTTTATTATCACATATTTATTTCAATACATAATGATACGATAAATATCGGTTACGTTGCTTAGCTGGTTTTATACTTCTGAAATAATGCAAAATTCAGAACGATAAAATGTGAATATGACCGTTAAACCCATTGAGTACAAATAACTAAAGTATAGAGTGCTAACACCACACTAGACGCCCAGTGCGCGTCGTAGGCAGATGATGTATAGCTACATAGATATGTACGTTGGGGATTACTAGGGATGGGCACGCGGGCAACGCAAAATCATTTTGTTGGCGATTGATGCAGGTTCAGCGCGGTACAAACATCTATAAATATAATTAAGTATTTCGTGCGATAACATCTAACATATAAGTACCTAGTTAGTAGTTAGTATTTTAGTTTTATAGAGTTAGTGCCCGTGCAGGTTTAAGTTTTTCTACATGCACCTTACATTTGTACAATATTAATATGTAAATATTTCACATAAAATGTGGATGATTGGATATGTCAATAAAAAGCTGGTATTTCTCAAATTATTTTATTTTTACTTAAAATATAAGGAGCTTAGGATATAAACTGACAAACCATTAATTGGATTACTTATACTGCCTATATTTGGCAATTATTACCGAAAAATGGCGTAAATAATTATTTAGTGCAATTAGTAGTAATTAGTAGTACAATTTAATCCAATTACCCATTTATAAAAATAAACAATGAAATTTTTATTTATAAATAAAATAATAATATTATGTTATGTTATTTAAATATTACTTGTCATTTTGACTGACCGCTAAAAAGCGTAAGCTTGTTAAAAAGCTGTCTTTTAGTTTTTTTGACATTTGACTTTCGAACTAAATATTTAACGCGTATTTCAATGTATTTTTGAATCACCGCTTTAAGCAAATGCAGTAAATGATTGCTGCATGGTTCTTGTTAAAAATAAAAGGAAAAATGTACTCTGGTTTGAGTAGGTTTGTCTTTAAAATATTTTACTAAATTTGTAGGACCCTGTATTTTCCTTACAAAAGTGTACCTCTCATTGTCATTTTCATAAATTGAATTTTACAATATTCTATACCTACTAAAATCTTCAAAATCAATTTAACTGTTACGACGTGAAATCGTAACATTACATAATATTGTGTACTTCCAGTTTAATTTCTAATACTTTCGCATAAAAAAAATTGAAACTGTATCGTACAAAACACACTATAAAATTATTTATTAAAATATTATAACATTTTGAACGTTAAAGTTACAAAAATCTGTTATAATATGTAGTTTTTCTAGCCAACATTATATTGACTACAGATTGGGTTACGTCCCATCTCTAATCACGCGGCGGGAGCGCGGTGCGAGGGCGGTCCTGCGCGTGCCCGCCTCCCGAACGTCTCCTTCACTCCGCGATTCCCGGATTAGTTTCCAATTGTTTTTATAAAAATAAGTAAAATAATCGACTTACCGATGAAATGTGATACTGGATTTCAATTTTGTGCGTTTTCTAGTCTCTTTTTTGCAAGATCGAACTGCACATTTCACCATTTTAACAACAATATTTGAAAAAATCCTCGAGAAACGCACTTTACTAGTGATCGAGTACGACTACAGGCGCTCGCGGCGGGAACGTCGTTTTGTTCTCACCCGTGCCTACTGTTCCCACTTCGTTATGCTTGCTCTATAGTACTTATATGTACTCAATGGTTAAACCCTATAAGTCGATCGAGTATCAGATAGATTTTAAACTATTTAACATTACCAAAACTAAGTAAGGAGACCGTTAGTTTCGCATGTTTTGATGATGAGTTAATCATAGTTTGAAAAATCCTAATTAGTGTAAAGACGGTTAAGAACAACTTTTGAGGCAATCAAATCGTTAAAATTAAATTTGAAGTAAATTTATCTATCATAAGATGGATATTAAAGAATAAATCTTTCCTTCTATATTTCGATTCTTCAATTATGTAAAATTATTTATAATAATTGTACAATCGATGAGAAATAAAAAGTATTACCTAGTCAAAATTATTATCCAATCAAGTCAAATTAGTGAAAAGAATTGCTTATTTTTATCATATATCAGTCCTTACTTTGACATAATTTGAGATCAACAAACAGGTTCATATTTCAGAATCTAAATTAAAAGCTTCAAAAACATTCAAACACTATTCCTATAAACTTTATATCTAATTTACTATACTATACTTAGTTCTGTAAACGATTATTACTTTCTGGTGTCTTTTAAGTGTTGGGATTATTATTTTTATTAATAATTAGTCAGTAACTATATTTATATCTTCTAATGGTCACTCTAGAAAATTTGCAGATTAGCCGTTAAATAATTTATTAATTATTTACCAGCTAAATGTAGAACATACAAAATAAAAAAAAGTTTATTTGCCTGGTCTAACAACCCCAAACTCTATGTAACAAGAAAGTGCGCGCTCTGTAACGCTCGATAAATGATGTGCCGAAGTGAATAACATTACCTTAACTTCTTTAACTTAACTAACTTCTAACATTAACTTAATTAACTTCTAACATTACTGATCTTAACGCTCTCAATCTACATTTCACTTCTGTATCTGCTATGTCTGATACAGAAAAAGATTTAACTCTTAGTAATCTTTCTGCCATTCCTGTACCTCAATTTCCTTCTTTTGAATTTAATCGATTTACCGAGTGTGATGTTAAGAAGAGCTTCATGGCCATCTCTTCCAATGCGGTAGGCGGTGACAATATAAGTCGGAACATGTTATTGCCCATCCTTGATATAATCCTTCCCGTTCTGTGTTCCATTTTTAATAATTCAGTTCAAAGTGGTGTTTTCCCTTCTATCTGGAAAGACGCACAAATTTTGCCACTACCTAAAAAGTCAAACCCTAAATCCTTTTCTGAATTTCGTCCTATTTCTATCCTGCCTTTCCTTTCCAAGATCCTTGAGCGCCTGG
This sequence comes from Ectropis grisescens, assembly GCA_017562165.1. NCBI lineage: Eukaryota > Metazoa > Arthropoda > Insecta > Lepidoptera > Geometridae > Ectropis > Ectropis grisescens. The sequence goes on from CM029784.1 coordinate 2,210,155, forward strand.
TCCACAAACAGTTGAATGAATTTCTTAATAGACAAGACCTCTTCAATCCATTCCAGTCCGGTTTCCGTCCAGGGCATAGCACTGTGTCTGCACTTATTAAAGTCACCGACGATATTCGCTTGGGGATGGATGACGGTAAGCTTACTGTTCTAGCTCTGTTAGACTTCAGTAATGCTTTCAACGCCGTCAATTTCGACATTTTACTGGCAGTGCTGCGCTCACTTAACATATCTCCACCGGTAATCGATTGGTTTCGTAGTTATCTACAAGGACGCCGGCAACGGATTCGCCTAGAAGATACCTTTTCTTCTTGGTGTAATACAACTGCTGGTGTCCCTCAAGGCGGTGTCTTATCTCCTCTTCTTTTCGCTATCTTCATTAACACTATTTCTGAACACATTACTTCTTCCTACCACCTTTATGCAGACGATCTCCAAATTTATACACAAGCTACATTCCTCGAACTTGCATTAGCCATTTCAAAAACAAATTCCGATTTATTTTCCATTCACAAATGGAGCAAGTCTTTTGGTCTGGATGTCAATCCCGCAAAATCACAGGCTATAGTAGTGGGTAGCTCATACTGGGTCTCCAGAATTGAATGGTCTACGATTCCCAACATTATGTTTAACGGCACTGTGATACCATTCAGTGACTCTGTTAGGAATCTTGGTATAACATTAGATCAAACTCTATCTTGGGACAGTCACATTAAGTCGATTAGCAGCAAGATTTTTGCATCAGGTGCCTCACTTAGGCGTCTACGAAACTTTTTACCCACTGCCACTAAAGTTGCACTCGCACAGTCTCTCCTGCTCCCCATCTTGGACTATGCTGACGTCTGTTTTCTTGATCTGAGAGAGGACCAGCTTAATAAACTTGAGCGCCTTCAAAATTATTGCATTAGATTCATATTTGGTTTACGCAAATATGATCACATTTCCCAATTTCGCGCTAAACTCAAGTGGTTACCGATTCGCCAACGTCGTAGTGCACATATTCTTTCTCTTCTGTACAACATTTTATTTAATCCCTGCACGCCGCGTTACCTTAAAAAGCGGTTTACTTTACTACAAGACTGTCATTCTCTTCCACTAAGATCAAAAACCAACCTGACCCTAATGGCCCCTTCTGCACGTTCTGAAACTTTTTATGGAAGATCCTTTGCTTTTCAGGCTGTTAAATTGTGGAACGAGCTGCCAGTCTGTATTAGAAAATTACAATCATTGCCTGTCTTTAAAGACCACGTAAAAAAATTCTATTTGTCAAAGCTGTCACCTCTGTAATTGTTTTTCTTTCTTTCTCTTAGTGTGAAAAGCTCAGTAAAAAGAGAATGTAAATTAGGCTTGTGTATTAAAAATGGCTTATTTGTCATTATTATTACTATTTATTTATTTAGCTCGATGGCTGTGATCACGTCAAATATTGTATTCATATTTGTTATTCCTCTTAAGTTATTTGTCTTATGGGGATATTCATCATCTTATCAATTAGTGTGTATGTTTATGTAGGTTTATATTATGATTAGTTTTATCTATTAGTGTATTATGTTTTTGAGTAGCTTATGTATTTGTGTGTAATGCTATTAGAATGTACGTTTATGTCGTAGTAATAGTCTTTATTGCGCACCACGTTTTTAATTTTCCTATCCTTTTCTCCACCCCAAGGTTGCCTGGAAGAAATCGCTTTCAGCGATAAGGCCGCCAGCTGTTTCACTAGTTATACTGTTTTCCTATATCTTATGTGTTATTTTAAGTTGTGAACAATAAAGAGTTTTCATTCATTCATTCATTCATACATACTAAACAGCTCCTAAACTGTCAGTTTTCCAGCGTGGTGGATTAGATTAAAAGCTTTGCTTCTCGTCAAGAGTTAATCCCAAGTTTCTCAGTGGGCCATTGTGTGTAGGTAGATATGTTTGCAGCAGTTTCAGAAATGCAGAAACCAGGGCACGCTTTGCAAGTCGTAAGTGTGACGGACACTCACTCCTTCGTCCTGGAGGAGGAAGCGTTGAAGCAGCTACTGCTACGCGAGGATGTGAGGGACCTGCCCGTGGTGGTGGTGAGCGTGCCCGGAGCCTACCGCGGCGGCAGATCTTTCCTGCTTAACTTTTTCCTCAGATACCTCTCTGCACCGGTAAGCTCACGTTAACATTTCTCAGCCAATGAAATCTCCCAAATATCAAAAAATGACAAATCGTATCACTAGAATTTATTAATTATCAATGTAAAAGTTTTATCAAGTATCAGGTTTTTTTAAGATATCAAATATTTTTTTAGTGAAAAATACTACAAACACAGTTTCCATCTAATCGCATGCACCTTAAGCTGTACAAAACATATATGTGATAGTTAAATAAAATCTACTCATGTTAGGTATTTACCTAACAAAGCAAAACGTGATTGATGTTAAAAAGTAGGTACTCAGCATCATAATAAATGTCTCATATAATAGACATTACCTGGTTGACCGAGATTTGCTCGGTTTAAATGCGTATATAAAGGGCTCTAAGTAAAAGATTTTCTCAGAAAAAAAGAACAAAAAGAAAAGACCCGAGTGTAACCATCAGGATTCGAACCGCGACCTGTTGACTTCGAGGGCGAGCATATTCCGTCTGAGTCATTTAGACTTAAAGAACAGTGGCGAAATAGGTTATCGTATTCTAATGACATTGAAGGATTTTTTCATTGTCTAAAAACGCGCATAAAACCTAGCTAGATCGATTTATCGTCTCCAAAACCCCCTGTATACATAATTTCATGAAAATCGTTCGAGCCGTTTCCAAGATTCAGATTGTATATACAAGAATTGCTCGTTTAAAGGTATAAATTTCTGATTTATGCCTATTATGTAATACTTAATTTAGCTATTGTAAATATTTAGCTAAAAATTGGTCTTGCGAACAAGAAATCCAAAAAAGTCTACAAGTCAAAATTTACCACAAAAACAAAATTTAAAATTGGTATTGTGGAATATCAATATATTCAACCAAATATGTAATTTAGCAAAAAATGATGAGGTATGAAATAAAAGTGGTCAAATGCGAGTCGGATTCGCCCATGAAGGCTTCCGTAGCAGCAAGTAACATAATATAAAAGTTCTTGTAGTTCGTTGTTACTTTAATTAGTGTTGTAACAATAGTGAGTTTATGATGCATTTAAATAAAAGTACTTACTAGATCTCATTCGTAATAACGTACATCATACACATTTTATTTTATTTTTTGTCATTCTCTTATTTTAGAAATTACACTTTTTACCACTTTGGAAGAGTCCCTCGCGCAAACTATTCAGTTCAGTTTAGAAAAAAAAATGTTAGAAACCTCAATATCATTTTTGATGACCTATCCATAGACACCCCACAAGTATGGTATTGATAAAAAAAATGTTTAGTGTCTGTTCTATGTATGGGACACCCCTAAAAATTTTGGTTTTCTTGTCATTTTTTGTATCAAAATCTTAATGCAGTTCACAGATTACATCTACTTACTAAGTTTCAATGGCATAGCTTCTATAGTTTCGGAGAAAAGTGGCTGTGACATATGGACAGACAGACAGACAGACATGACGAATCTATAAGGGTCCCGTATTTTGCCATTTGGCTACGGAACCCTAAAAAACGCTCGGCGTCGCATAACGCTTTAAATGTTACCCAGGCTGCCGCCCGCGTAGATGGCTCGTGGCTGGGCGAGGACAACGCTCCCCTGGCTGGCTTCCAGTGGCGCAGCGGGATCCAGGCCACCACCATGGGCGTCCTCATGTGGTCAGAACCGTTCATCACCACGCTGCCTTCTGGAGAAAAGGTTTGTTACTCTGCAAGCTTTATGAACAATTTAAAACAAACACAATTGTCCTATATCTTTGTTATCCTTCAGGTGGCGATATTGTTGGTGGACACCCAAGGCACTTTCGACAGCAAGAGCACTGTCCGTGATAATTTGACAATATTCGCGTTGTCCACTCTCCTTTCTTCGATTCAGATATATAATCTTTCCCACAACATTAAGGAAGACGACATACAACATCTTGAGGTAACAATTTTAATTATACTCTCAAGTTTGCTGTTTATTTCCGAACTGTATCAATTGCATAAACGTGCGGTCAGCGTGTGTAGAGGCATAGTACTCGTTTATGTATCTATACTTCTATATCTATACTCTATACTAATATTATAAAGCTGAAGAGTTTGTTTGTTTGAACGCTAGGATCTCGGGAAGTACTGGTCCGAATTGAAAGATTCTTTATCTATTAGATAGTCCATTTATCGATGAAGGCTTTAGACTATAGAACATAACGCTACTATTAATAGAAGCGGAGCATGAATCAAGAATGTAACAAAATCGGGAAAAAATATTCCTTTTTGAGAGTTTTCGTACGTTTCGTGCTTTGACATGACATATGACAGCATATGTCTAAGATTGCGTCATTAAATATAAACCTTTGCCATAGATTACATACCTCACCTTTGCTCACAGATTAAACACCTCCCTTTGCTAATCTAAATCTGAGTTGGTACGACCAATTTCCGACAGGTAGCGTAGCAGGTGGCTGAAGAGGTGTTTTGTTTGAAAGCGATATTCTCAGGAATTCATGAACCGATTTCAGTCATTCTTTCACGGGATCCTGATGAGTGCTATATAATGTCCACGGGCGAAGCCGGGCGGACATCTAGTGGTTTATTATTAATCATTTTATTTCAAACCGTAGTCCATAAAAAATACACTTAAAAATACGTATTAAAAATAATTAATTATGTTACTTATGTCAATATTAAAATTACAATCAAACCAAATTAAATGTACGAGCACAAAAATAAACAAAACGTATATAAACATAACTCATAACACTATCTTAATCTAAATTTCGGTTTAAATACAGAGTGCTCAATGTGCAGTCTGGTCCAATGTTGCATCATTGAGCAGCCGAGATCCATCCGCCAGGCGAATAGCTGCAGGTAGCTGTTAGGACTGCCCCGCACCCGGCGCATCAGGGACGCAACCCGCTTGCGCATGATCGCTGCAAACCCGTCCACATGTGCGTCTGCAAACATCCCCGACGCGCTACAGTGGCGCGGCAGCCACAACAGCGACCTGAAGGCATTGTTGTATTGGACACGTAGGGCGTTGTATGACTTTTTTGTATACTTGACCCATAGGCTGCACGAGTAGAAAGATTGACAGTAGGCTCTAAATAGAGTGACCTTTACTTGCGCTGTACACCGAGCAAACCTACGAGCCAGCATATTGCCCCTGATAGACAACGCCCTACGTACCCTTTCCATGTCAACATCATCCGCGAGCGTATCGGTGACCCAGTGGCCCAGATACTTAAATTGTGCAACTTGTTTCAAGACTCGCTCGCAAGACTCTGTTTATATTTATATTTAATTTTCTACCTCCTCAGTCCAGTAATTATCCCTGAAATTTGATTTTAGTTTTTCATGGAGTATGGCAAGCTAATCACTGCTGGTGATTCAATGAGAAGCCTTTCCAAGTTCTAGAGTTCCTCGTTAGGGACTGGCAGTTTTATGACGAACTCTATCCATACGGTGCGGTTGGAGGTAACTCTATGCTGCAAAATAAACTCCAGGTAATTATTTTGAGTGTAAAACAAAGAAAAGGTCATATTTATGGTATGGTACAAAAATAGACGCTACAGAAAAGTGGTCAAAGTTTGGTATTTTGCCAAGCAGACTCTGCAAAGAGAACAATCATTTTAGTAAGTTGCCTATTCGCAGATATCTTGCAAAATATAGAGAGCGTAGGTCATAATCCGCTACCCTGGCCCAGTGCGAGTTAGCTCATCTTATCTTATAACTCTAAACAAGCAAACCTTATACATACATATAGTTATATTATTATGTATATATGTACAAGATTATATCTATTTATATAAATGTTATGTTGGTTTGTGTACGCTTCAAAAACTCAAAAAGTTCTGCACCGATCGAGCTGAAATTTTACAATGATGTATAATCTGCATCAAGGATTATTTTTATCTAATTTTTGCATCACAATGTGCCCCAGCGAAGCGTGGCAGGGTACACTAGTATACTATACAAATAATCAGATTTGCATACGATATTTATTTATTGCTTTATTTAGTGCTCTTTTCTTTTTATTCTCATGACATCCTATACTAACTACATTTTCCAGAATCCGTCTACCGCGCTATTCTATTTCAATAATTTTATTCATTAAAAACTACTCCTTTGCGTATGCAATTCCCTAGAAAAGCCTAAATCATAGTCCTTTCCTTAGCTCGCTGAACGATTTTAAATAAAGTATTTATTCAAATTTTATTATATTATACAAAAATAATACAGTTTAGTGGCCTATATTCCAGCTCACCGATTATCTGAGTATTTAAAATGTTCACCGACTTAATATCAAAATTACGTCACTTATTATTATTATCAATGATGCATTTTCAAAACTAACAGGAGGAAGTTATATATTTTTGACAAAAACTCAGTAAAAATTACCGCAAGCAAAATTTTTCTATAAAAACATGTTTTCAGGCACTGAAAATATGCCCGAGGCTACGAGAACAAATTCACTCAAGTTTTGAAAAAATGTCCTGTTTTCTGATGCCACATCCAGGTTTCAAGGCGCTCAAGAAAAACATTCAAAGGAGAAATTAAAGGTAACCAAGCTTACGTTATAACTTCAGCGTGCCTGAAGTGGAATGCGTATTCATCAGATAAAATTATAAGATTAATCGCGATCCACAAAAAACTGAAATATATAAATGTTATTTAATTAACGGTTAAGTAAAGAAGCTCACTATATTCAGAGCTCAAAATAGAAAGAAAGGTTAGGATTAAATAATAATTGTTTTTTAATTAACATAGGTCCCACGTTTCTTAAGATTACCATATAATTATGGTTTCAGATTTAGATCCTGAGTTCAAATCGGAGCTGGCTAACTTAGTAACCCTATTGTTTGGACCGAGCAACCTCCTCCCAAAAACAATAAATGGACAAAAGATCAAGGCCCAGCATCTGTTCAATTATTTCAAAGGATATTTGGAATTGTTCAACGGAGGGGCTATCCTAAGCCCAGGCAATGTAATGAAGGTATGTATTTCTGTAACGTTTGTTTGTAAAATTAATAAAAGTGGTCCTTCCGTAGCTGCAAGTACCTAACATAATATAAACTTCTTGTAGTTCGTTGTTACTTTAATCAGTGTTTTAACAATAATGAATTTATGACGTATTAAAATAAAACTACTAACTAGATCTCATTCAAACCAATTTTCGTTGAAAGTTTACATGGTAATGTACATCATAATTTTTTTTTTACTTTTGCCATTTTCTTATTTTAGAAGTTATGGAAGGAGGACACACATTTTACCACTTTGGAGAACTCTCTCGCGCAAACTATTCAGCTTAGAAAAAAAAATGTGCTAAAAACCTCAATAGGATTTTGAACACCTATCCATAGATAACGCACACGTATGGTTTTGATGGAAAATTTTTTGAGTTTCAGTTCGAAGTATGGGACACCCCCAAAATTCTTTTTTCTGTTTAAAATCTTAATGCGGTTTACGGAATGCATCTACTTACCAATATTAAATAGTTCTTATAGTTTCGTAGATAAGTGTCTGTGACATACGGTCGGACAGACAGATAGACAGACAGACATGACGAACCTATAAAGGTCCTGTGTTTTGCCATTTGGCTACAAAACCACTGCAGTCTATGGTCAAGAGACGCCAAATTGCGAGCATAAAGTTGTAGGTTCTAAACCCGCCTGCAACTATGAGTAACTTTTTAAACGCAGAGTACGAATTTGTCACAACCACTAGTTTTAACGATGAAGATAACATCGTGAGGAAAGTAACTAATATAGTAACATTTTTGATTGTCCCTATAGACCCCTAGTTCCAGTGATAGGAACACCGGAATGAAGATTTTAATATTTTCTCCGCTCACAAGCAGTTAAGCAAAAAAAACAGCAAGTTAAGTCCTTAAGTCCTTATACAACCCTGGACAGTATGAGTTAGCAGATATATAAGTATGAGTAAGAAGAATGTTGATAATATATGTTCTAAACACAAATCGGTTACCTCACGATGTATAATTATACATAGTGAGGAAACCGCTATCCTCGCTATAACCTGTATCGCTAAAACAAATGATAATGACGCACTTGTACATGTATAAATAAAACATCTTGATCAGATGATCAGAGGTCAAGCCAGTGATTTCAAGTTCAGTGGTCGGGAGTTATTGTTGCTGGATGATCACTGTATAATAATACTGGATGAATTACAGGTAACGGTGAGGGCCAGTCTGTTGTCCGCTGTAGATGAAGCGCGTAGCATCTATGAGAAGGGCATGGAAGCTGAGTGCGGACCTAAGAATCCGCTTGGCTTACCATCTACTGATGTGAAGTTGCTACACACTAAGTATTTCAAGTTAGCGACCGACGATTTCAACGCAAGAAAGAAAATGGGATCCAAGGAAGATCACGCAGAGCATCTTCAAAAACTTACACAGGTAATAAATATACCAGTCGCGAGTCCAAATAATCAAATATGGTCAATAGTTTAGAATTTAGATTAAAACCAGAACTTTCGAAATACAATCAGATTTACACTGAAAATCAGATAATAATGAACACATTTCACTGTTGCCCAGCTTACTTTAATAATAGCAATATTGTGTAGTATAACAGGTGACCTTGTTATTTAGAGCAATTTCAACCAGGTAACTTTTCGATGAAAAAAGTCATTATATTTAGTATTAAAATTAACGTGGTTGTTACACATATTTAATTGGATAACGGGACACTCACGTATATACGGTCGGTCAATCCGACTCGAGTTTCGGCCGCGTCCGGCGGCCTTTTTCAAAACAGTGCACACGCGCGGTGGCTGCCCGTTTGGCACTGCGGGCTGCCGCACGTCGCGCACGCAAACTCAACGGCTGTTGCGGGGGTGCAGGTGAGAGGGTGCGAGAGGGTTGCGCAGGTATACACTCGAACTCTTCATCACTGGTAATCTGCGAGTCGGGAACATTGCAGCACACTGAGCTCACTGTGTCTTCACTCATATCGCGAACACCATACCGAGCACTATGGAGGCACGGCTTCCAAGCGGGCGGCACATGCCATCCTCCATCTCTATTAAAGGTCGGACGCTTACCGATTTCGATGGCCTCCCTGACCTTACCCAGCCAGTAGTTTCTCGCATCACTAACACATCCAGAAAAGCTTCGGTGGAGAGGTCGCCCGCGTACCTGCCATATATCAAAGGAGTGACGGACAAAATTGGAAACTTGTTACGCCGTAGATATTGCATCAAGACAATGTTTCGTCCGATGGTACGCTCACCAAAAGACAAAGACCCTTTGGGTGTTCCGGGAGTGTACATGATTCCTTGCGATTGTGGCATAAGTTACGTAGGGGAAACACGGAGAAATGTGTCCACAAGACTTACGGAGCACATACGCGCCATGAAAAATGTAGATGTTAACGGCTCTGTGGTGGCGGAACATGCTCTTAGGTCGGACGCCCAACATTTTATTCAATTCGATAAGGCGGAGGTCCTGGCACGGGAGAAGTTCTTTGTACCCCGTAAGGTCAGGGAGGCCATCGAAATCGGTAAGCGTCCGACCTTTAATAGAGATGGAGGATGGCATGTGCCGCCCGCTTGGAAGCCGTGCCTCCATAGTGCTCGGTATGGTGTTCGCGATATGAGTGAAGACACAGTGAGCTCAGTGTGCTGCAATGTTCCCGACTCGCAGATTACCAGTGATGAAGAGTTCGAGTGTATACCTGCGCAACCCTCTCGCACCCTCTCACCTGCACCCCCGCAACAGCCGTTGAGTTTGCGTGCGCGACGTGCGGCAGCCCGCAGTGCCAAACGGGCAGCCACCGCGCGTGTGCACTCGCCTTGAAAAAGGCCGCCGGACGCGGCCGAAACTCGAGTCGGATTGACCGACCGTATATACGTGAGTGTCCCGTTATCCAATTAAATAAGTCATTATATTGTGGGTGATAATGCTAGTTAGCAACCAATGTTGGTAATTAATATATACAAATAGAAATACACAAATACGTACTTATAAATATAAATACAGATACAAATTTATCTCATAGGTAGTGATTCTATTATGCAACATTTCAAAATATTGGTAGCCTTTCGAATGAATAAAGATGCTCTAGAATAAGTCAGACTAATAAACACTAAAAGACTTATCTACTAAAAAAAGATAGATAAAGAGAAAAGGTAATTGATAGTATATTCAGTTATATGTACAACCTATGTACTAGTTATTAACCGTGACTTCGTCCGCGCGAAATAAATACTAAGATAACTGAAGCAGTATTTGTACATCCATACAAATTTACGTGCGCTAAATTTATTAAAACATTTTTATACAATATCATCAAAATTGGTTCAGTGGTTTAGGCGTAAAAGCATAACAGACAGACAAACAAAGTTACTTTCACATTTAAAATATAATAAGTATGGATTTCAAGTGCCTAGTTGCAAAATTTAACGACTTTACTTTCAACAGTGATTAACTTTCATGTAAAATGATACTCGTATAATTTATGTGGTTGTAAGACATTCAGTTATCGAGACCAGAGAAAGGGACAGTATTTAGGCTATATGGAATTAAACTTTTATTTTCGATACAAAGGGGTAGATAATTTTATAGATGAAGGGAAAGAGAGAAAATTACAGAGAGAGCAAATAGGTAACTATTATATGACACAATAATATGGCGCGAAAAATACCGCAGATTAAATGTTTATTATAAAAAATAATATCAGGATATTAAATCTAGCTCTTGGTATTGACTTCATAAACTATTGTTACAGGAGATTGCCCAACGGCTTGAACAATTCCTGCAAAGCAATCGGTGTAAGGTACAACCTACAGAAGAAAAAGCACAAACCACACATGACGCGACAATTCAGAATGTCAACAAGGACCAGCATTTCTGTATTGATCCAATGATCCTAGATAAAGTTCACAATGACACTGTCAACGTGGTTACAGAGATTTTGGATGCGTCTAGAAAGAAGATCATCGATACCCTAAATGAAGAACGAACCAAATTTTTAAAAGTAAGTAAAAGAACTTTTGTTTCAACACTAAAAAAAGACATGCGTTAAGTGGATTACAGACTACTACACTTAATTTTTGCTTTTCTACCATCACACTAAAATAGTTAAGGTTAACCCTTTGCTATAACTTTCTTTACATTTTCACCTGAAATTCATTGCAGATATTTTTTTATAAAGTATAAAGCTATTGGGATTATCTCTTTTACATACGTAAATTGTCTTTTATAAGAATAACATGTATCATGTACCAACAAATTATAGGTATGCTTAACATAATTTTAAAATAATATTTTATTATTCATTCTGTATTTACAGATGATGATGGAATCCCATACGAAAAATTACAAGCCGTAACAGCTGAGCAAACGATAAAATCTAAAAAAAATGTACATCAACCCATTATAGTTTTATTTTATATAGTTTATTTAATTACTTGCAAATTACATGAACAGAATTAACATGAAAAACTTAAACATATCAAGTTAAATAAATAACAATATGAGTTATATATATATATACATACATTTTAAAAATATTTATTAATGAATAAATAATCCCGCGATCGTCAACTCCACGACCAAATGTTCCCATCAGGCTTGCCGCATTTCCGCGCTGAATAGCCATGGAAACGTTTTGGCAAAAGTATTGCCCAGATCGAGGGTCTCGGCCACTCTCCTCAGGCGTCGGCTCAACTCTGCGACAAATTTTTTATGTAATATTATATTTATTTTGTATAATTTTATTATGTTAAGCCCTATGTTGCTTTTATCCCAATTAAAATATGAAATGATGGTTACAAAATGTTATTTGCTTTTAATTTTATCCAAATTAAAACCAACTTCTAGAGATATATTCACAAGACACTGCATCATTAGTAAAAACTTGTGAAAGAACACGGGCTACATTTTATTATTATTGACGTGACAACGTCTTATAAATTGGTTTGCCGGGTGACACTTCAAGAAACTGCGTTACGCTCCGCTCACGTTATGCGCTCACAACGAGAGCGAGTGAGAGGCACGCGTCCCTTCCACTCGGGCATGGTTAGCCCGCCTAAGAGCGAGAGAGACAGACATAAAAAGTGAAAGGCACGCGTCCCTTCCGTAAAATTATTTTACCACTCAAAGTCGTTCTCACGTAAAACTTTCGCCCGTATACCGACTTTACAGGCAACCAATTTTTATTATATAAAATAGTTTTTTAAACATTTATACTCTTATGTTACTACATATATTTTCAATTCCGCGTGTGTGTATTTACTTATTTAACGTACATTCGTGTGTTGTAATTGCATCAAGCAAGCCATTCTTCTAAAACGGGCTGTTAGTTTCGGAACTGAGCGGGCTAACAATGTTTTAGTTACGCTCGGCCATCCTGCAACAGTTGCTCCCAAAAGGGACACACATAGTACCCTTTAGTCGTTTTCACAGTATTTCAAAGAAAATATCAAATCAAGTTACAAATAATGTAAAGTTGATAACTAATGCTAAATTATAACCTAATATAAAGCTAGGGCTTCAAAAACTAATTACATTCAGATTCAGATCATTTATTCACCATTACAACATGTTAGTTACACAAGGTACGTCATGGATACAGGAATAATCAATACTAGAAACAGAAATACATAGTACACAAGTTATTTGACAACTAATAATTGAATTTTACAATATTGAATATTTAGTTAACTTTCGGGAGCGCGTTGAAATGTTTTTAAAAACTAATTTAAATAAAACTAACTACGTCTAGATGAGCCGAAGAGTATATTGAGACTCCCTTTGCTTATTACAATTAGCCTTAAAGAGAACTTATAATGTAACCCAGACGCAACTATGCATTTCTGGGTGGCCTGGCGTGATGTCGCCTGATCCTGCGTAGGCGCAAACGCTAGGTCAGCAACTTATGCAGGTTCTCGGGAACATAACGCCTTCCCCCTCAGACCCGAAGTTATTGGAAAAGGATTTTCCATATAACTTCGCTTCTACATTTTCCTTATCCTATTTATGTTATTATATGTACTATACTCTAACTTAATACTAATGTTGTCTCTACAATACGCAATTCCAATACTTGAAAAGGGTGAGTAGAGGCAACGAGCTTATATTTAATTTAAGTATGTAGTAAAATTGGATTTGCGTTCACATTTTCAGGGTCGTTTACATTAGAATTGATTTTACGTAATTTTCGAACAAGTGGTATAAACTTTTTCCAAATGAGGTACGCCAAGCATGACGACAACACTAAATAGAGAACACTTGTGGCTATGCCAAGGCTTTTCACTTCACTTAAATTTGGAACATTTTTCACACTCTTTTTAAAAGGTAGTTGAGATGCTGCACTTCGTCTAGGTTGATATCTTGCAGGTCTATAGGTTCGGCTTCTTCTGTGGTATTATCTGGTAAGGCAGGTAAGTTTACAATAGGTAAATGGCTGTACGAATTTCCCAATTCACGGAAATGGTTCGCTCGTAAACGAAGAGCATCAATTATAACATCACATGGTTTTGGATTGTAATGAGGTATGTCCTCCTCTCAATGGCTCTTGGGTGACGTCATCGTCACATTTTGGGTAAGTACTTTTGTATATTTGGAGAATATAATCCAGCTGTTATCTGAAATTCTCTGGACCTTTAAATCTTCTGTAGTAATTCGGTGTGCAACACATTTTGAGGGGTGTTGTTGGTACTGCATCAATTGTTCAACGCAGGTTTCTCTGGAGTAGGGGGCAATGTCGTTCTCGGAGCACAAATATTCCTTGGCAGTTATCTCTTTGCATTTTTGGGCAATTGGGCGATATCTTTTCTCATCCTGGAGTAAATAAGGATATTGGGGAATAATGGTGAAGGTATCGGTAGTAGAGTGGTTGAGCATGGGTAATGGGTACAATTTATAATATACATAGCATTCCTGTTCTACAAGTGGTACATCTATAATAAATCTTATGTTACTATCCTTAAGGTAAGTTTTGACAGAAAATGTTTCCTCTAAATTAATTAAATTCTGGTCATTTACTGGATACATGAGGTTGCCGTATGTACTTATATCTTTCAACAACTTTAGGATTTCTACAGAGTCTATTACAGTTTTATGTAGTACTGAAACCTTGCTGAGGGCTAAAGCCGTCTGTACATCGCTGAGTTTTGTCGAAATAGAGCGGAAGTTACTTATAAAAGATTGAATACATTTATAATGTGGAAAATTACAAAGTCATCATTATCTCTAGATTTTATAAATTGTTCTATTTTGTTAACTCTGTCGTTCAATATTTTTGTATTTTCGTTTACCATTTTAGACGAGTTTACTATGTGATCCAGCATTTCAGAAATAATAGTAATTTTACTAGAAATGGCTTGCTCACGGGTTTTAGTGTCCGTTATCAGTTGTTCGAAATGGATGGCGTCGTCATTGTCTAGATTTCCTGTTATTACTTTAATTAAGGAACCTAGAGGGTCAATAAGGCCACGTTTTACCCGCTTAGTTGGCATTAGTTGCCCTAATTTCTCTACAGCCTCGTCGCGGATGTAGTTTATTTGGGACTGGAAGTCTTTTGAGTTACTGACAAGAGAAGAAGCATTTTAGAAGACGATATTTTGGCACAAAATTTAGAGTACTGTTGCGAATTGAACTGTAGATCGGATGCTATGCCTTTCAGATCTATGGTTTTTATTATAGACCAGCTATCGACCTGTACAAAAGCACGGCCTTGTTTAACTGGGAGGAGACCTGGGTTTTCATTTACTTCTTGAAGTTGTAGGCCCTGGCTCAGGAACCCTCGGGTTTGCATCACCCATATCACCACCGCCAGGAGGGGGCGCCACCTGCGGAGGGCGTTTTATATTTTTAACTGGGACTTTAGTTTTCTATCTCGGACTTTTATAGGTAGTACATTACGTTCCACCTCACCACATACTATTGCTTTTTGATATTTTGGCTTATCTTTAGATTGTCGTTTGTTAACCGCCTTTGCGTACAGAGTTTGACCCTCTTGGAACTGTGGTCCTATTTCGCCACCGCGTTTTTCTCTCACCGTTTCTTTCTTACTTTTCATTTTTGCCGCAATGTGTTTATACAATTCTTGAGTTCGTTTTCGGTGGTCCTTTAATAGCTGTTGTTTGTATGCTTTATCGAATTCCACGTCAAATGTAGAGTTAAGCTCTGTGTGTCCGAATACTATTTCAAAAGGGGTTAAATCTGTAGCACTGTGTATAGTATTGTTGTATGCCATTATTGCATAGGTCATCCTATTTGTCGCGTCTGTATATTTCACTTCATATTTGGCTATTCTGTAGATTTCTATTATAGTAGAGTGAAAACGTTCTACAATGCCAACGGAGTTTGGATTATTTGGTGTTGTTATGTGTAGTTTTATTTTGTATAAATCTGTAAGTTCTCTGAGAAGTTCGTTATTAAACTCAGAACCCGGGTCACAACTTACTCTGCGTGGGATGCCATAAAACTGAAATATTTAATAAGGGCTCTCACTACCTCTGGTGTAGATCGAGATGGTATTTCCAATGCTTGGCCTAATTTACTAAATGCGTCGACTATGGTTAAATAGTGTTTTGATTCTATTGAAAAGACGTCCATAAATACTTCCTGAAAGGGCGCGTCTTGAGTGTCTGTTAGTTGGAGTACTGGTTTAATTGGTTTCCTGTCATATTTGGTTGTCCTACATTTGTCGCAAGCATTGATAACGGCGGAGACCGTGTCAAGCATATCTGGCCAGTAATAATTTCGCTTAATTCTTTTCACAGTTTCGGTGATTCCACGGTGGCAAGTCTTGCCTTCGTGTAATTTTTGTATAATCAGTTTTTGTTCTGCTTCATCTTCAATGTTGATTACCCGCTCAGTACATTCGTAGAAATTAATTGAGCCTTGCTTGAAAAGGGTAATTACTACGTTACTGAATTCCCGACGGTGTTGTGTTGTTTCAAAATAAATGAAGTATTTTATTTTTGGTCTAATATATTTCTTTAGAAATTCGCATATTAGATCTGGTTTGCCGTGAGGAAGGAAAACTTCTAATATTTTCTGATGCTTGGTGGAGATGTCAGTTACTTGGAGGTCGTTAGTAAATTTATGGAACACAAGTATTTGGTTTGGTTTTGTATCTACGGCTTCTTCTAGAATTGGTATGCCTAGTGACTCTAAATCTTTACCGGAATGTATAGTTTCTGTCGCGCTTGAGCTTGTGTCTGAAGGTACTAATAAGTCAGGCTCCTTTCTCAAGATTTGGTCTATGGTGTCGGTGTCTGAAATTGTAACAGGGCTGTCGGTTGCTGTTCTCTCAGAATCTGATATTGATATGGTATCTGAGTGATCTTGTTCTTCGGGGTTTACAATCATTGATCTGTTGTCGTTGTCCTCGGCGGTAGTTAGTGCATTCAACCTAAGTCGGGAGAGGGCATCCGCGTTAGCATTAAGTTGGCCATTTTGTGCTTTATGTTGAAATCGTACTCTTGAAGGCGAAGTCGCCATCGTGTCAGTTTGCTCCCTGGCTCTTTAAGTTGGTACAACCAAAGTAGAGGTTTGTGATCGGTAACAATGTCAAATTTTCTACCGTAGAGGTACGGTCGGAAGTGTTTAGTGGCCCATATTATAGCCAGTAATTCTCTCTCTGGCACTGTATCTCTTTTCTGTTTCGCTTAGGGTTCTGCTGGCGTAAGCGATTGGTAAGTCAGATCCTATAGTCCCTTGAGAAAGTACTGCTCCTAAAGCTACCTCAGAAGCATCGGTGGTTAATATAAATGGTTTACTCATGTCCGGATACTGTAATATAGGTGCATTAACTAACAACTCTTTACACTTCTGGAAGGCTTCTATATATTTTTCTGTCTTCTACGGTTTTGCCTTTTCTTAAACAAGCGGTTAGCGGTTGAGTAATTCTTGAAAAATCTTTTATGAATCTTCTATAGTATCCTATGAAGCCTAAGAATCTTTTAATTTCGGTCTGTGTTTCAGGGATCGGATAGTCTAACACTACTTGTATCTTGTCGTTGTTTGGTCTGAGTCCGTCTTTCGTCAGCGTGTGTCCTAAATATTGGACTTCCTTGCAAAGAAATTCCGATTTGTCTAATTGGACCTTGAGGTTGGTAAGTCTCAGTCTGTCGAAGACGGCGCGTAATTTCTCTAGGTGTTCACGGAGCCCGTTGGAGTAGATGAGTATATCGTCAAGGTACACAAGGCAATGGATACCCTGTAAGCCTCTTAATACATTGTTCATTGCTCGCTGAAAAGTTGCCGGAGCTGTCTTGAGACCAAATGGCATTCGGAGGAATTCGTAATGCCCGTTTTGTGTGGAGAAGGCAGTTTTCTGTCTATCTTCTTCTGCTATTTCTATTTGGTGGTACCCAGACGCGAGGTCTAGCGTCGTGAAATAATTGCTTTTACCCAGTTTGTCAAAAGGTCGCAAATATTGGGAGTGGGAATCGGTCGTCAGTTGTGATTTCATTTAGTCGCCTATAGTCTATTACCATGCGATATTTCACCTGGCCAGAGGCATCCGACTTCTTCGGGACTAAATGCACTGGGGCACTCCATGGTGAATGTGACTCCTGTATCACATTATCTTTGAGCAGCTTTTCAACTTGGTTCCTAATTTCTTCCGCTTGGGCCGGGGCTTGTCTATATGGTTTGATATAAATAGGATTGTCGTTAGTCGTCCTTATGTGGTGTTTGACCTGGTTGGTGAAAGTTAAGGGTAATTCTTCACTATAGAGTATGTCCTTATATTCAGTGCACAGTTCTAGTATAGCGTTTTGTTCTTCTGGTGGTAAGTGATTAAGTCGTAATTTTGTCAAATTTTGGGTGAGTATTTGGTCAACTTCTATGTCTGTTAAGTCTGCCGTGTTAATTTCACATATGTAATTTTCATCTGTGAGTTTTGGACTTTAAAAGGTTTCGTTATTTTTAAAGTTATGTCGGCGTCAGAAGTATTTTGTATAACGGTGGTCGCATAATAATTTTCACATTTCACTAGGGCTGTAGGCATTCGGATTTTGAGTCGAATTCCAAAAATTTAGGAGAGCGTCCCTTTTTCGAGATCTACAGGCAGCTCTACACGAGTTTCGGTGCGCGCTTGGAGGTTAAATAAGTATTCCTGGTCGTTCCAAATCGGGATATTGGCATGTTGTGTTTTTAAAGTTTTGTCGTTCAGGTCTATTTTAGCCTTTAGCTTCACTAACAAATCCCAGCCAATAACTCCGTCATACTTGGGGTCAACGTCATAGATGAAGAATTTGTGATACATGTCCTGGCTGAAGGCCTTAAAGAGTGGTATGTCCGCTACCTCTGTATGAGAGCTAGACGCGTGCGTGCTTGTTACTTGAAACGGTTCGTATCTTTTGTACTGGGCGTAGTACATATCCGCTTTTGTTGGGCTGATAAAACACCTGCTACTGCCGGAGTCTAACATGAATTTGCCATCTATTTCCGTGATTTTTATATAGGGTAGTTTGAGGGCGGCATCATAATTTAGTTCGATTACCTCGGAAATCTCTGGGTCACTTCTACACGAAAATTTTCCAAATTTGTTTCTTCTCTTATATTATCATATTCCTGCACTGGTTCTTGCACTTCCATAACAGGTTGTGGACACTCCCGGGTTGGGTCTGCGTAATAATAATTCTGCTCTTCCTGGTAGTTGTTGTCGCTGTATTCGTACTCGTTCGGGTCGTCTGTTGTTCCACATTCCTCGGTGACTATTTCGTTTATGGGTAGCCTTGGCACTGGTTGTGCGGCAGTCCTCATCGTCACATCGCTAGAAAACGGTTGAGGATGACGATAGCCTTGAGGCTGCGGCGCTCTGTAACCGAATTGTCCCGGCTGTGGTCTAAATCCGAACTGATTTTGTACTGAGGTCTGTAGCCCATCTGTTGTTGGGCAGGATGCTTATAGCCAAATTGCTGCTGAACTGCTGGCTTATAGCCAAATTGACCGGGCTGTGGTCTAAAACCTAGAGGTTGTTGGGTCGGAGGCCTATACCCAAACTGCTGTTGTGGTGTAGGTGGTTTGTACCGGATTGATTTTGTGGCACTAATGGCCTAGCTAGCATGGGTTGTATAGCATTCGGTCTGACTCCAAAATACGGGGGTCGGAAGTTATTATTTGGGGGTTGCATTATTGCCTGAAAGGCTTGAGGCTTCGGATCCAGCATGGGTGGTTTGGGTGCCTGGTTGTGAAGCAACCTGGACCTCATTAGATACTGCTCGTGAAAATTAACTTCATCCATCACAGTTTTTAGGGCCTCTTCTAAACTGGTAGGGCTCTTTAGTCTTACTATTCTCACTAGGTGTTCCGGCAAATTATATAGGAAAACATTGAGAGCTGTATTATTATGGATGATGGCCTTTGCGTGTTTAACTTCGTTGGAATTAGTGACATTAGTGTTAATTTTGGAAATCAAAATGGCTCTTACATCCTGAATGCGGCTACAAAAATCAAGGTATGACTCATTAGATTTAATTTTAATGACTCCAACTCTATGGCTACACACTCTTCGCTTCTATGATCTCCGAAATGCTGAATTAGTAGTGTTTTGAAATCGTCATAACTTTCAAAATCACCCTTTCGCTGATAAGGGCGGCGGCTCTACCTATGACTCTACTAGTTATTGACTGCATTATATATTCGTTGCGTTGAGCAACGCCTTGAAATTGTTGATTACATACTCGCATTTTCTGAGAAATAATGCGAGCATTTTAGTGTCCCCGTTGAATTCAGGGATGAGCTTAAGCATGTCGCGCAATAAGGGCGGTGCTATTTCGTTAAGCTCAGTCATTTTGCTGTTAAATAGTTTCTAGTTATACTACTTATATACTTACTCACTTAATTACTAGTGCAATTATAGTCACCGTTTAAATTATGTTATAACCTAGCGTACTTTTGTGCATTCGTAATCACGAGTACGTATACCTATTATATTTAATTATCTAATTGTGCAGTTCTAGTCACAGTTTAAATCTCAAAAAAATATAAAATAATTGTGCAGTTTTAGTCACAGTTTAACCTATGTAGAGGACCTGTGCAGTTTTAGTCACCTGGTTCTACAACTTAAACTAAACAGTATTTCATGGATAGGATGGGAGGAAACGAAGGATTTTACTCCAGTGAGTACTCTGTTCGCTATAACTTACTTGCCCATCTCCGTCCGGCTCCGGTTAACAAATTTCTTTGGTTCGAGGATTACCACTGCGGCCTTCTTCCGATTTTAGGGAAAACCGCTGTCACTGCCAATCACGAAGGTACTAACACTTTTCAAGCACTAGTCACGGATTTTACGTGGTCGCGATAGCAGCGGCTGGTAATCCTACCGGCTGCGCCAGTTAACTTTCGGGAGCGCGTTGAAATGTTTTTAAAAACTAATTTAAATAAAACTAACTACGTCTAGATGAGCCGAAGAGTATATTGAGACTCCCTTTGCTTATTACAATTAGCCTTAAAGAGAACTTATAATGTAACCCAGACGCAACTATGCATTTCTGGGTGGCCTGGCGTGATGTCGCCTGATCCTGCGTAGGCGCAAACGCTAGGTCAGCAACTTATGCAGGTTCTCGGGAACATAACGATTTTGTATATCAAAACATCACAAATTATCTGTCTATAGATAAATAAAAATAATATTTTTGTTTTAGAAGTGTACATGATACATGTCAAACGTTATCTAATTAACATTATACAAAATAAAATTGTTAAATGTTAAAAGTCGAAGTAAAAATATGTATTAAATGTCAATGAACAATGAAATCAATAAATAATGTCAAACGAAAATACCATGTCAAAATGAGTACAGATAATTACGAAAGCTGCAGACGGAGGGTTCGAAAGGAAACTAGAATTGCTTAGAACGATCTTTACTATACTTAAACTCACATTAAAATATCTTAAAACTATTTAACCTAGACGCGAATGCGTTCGATGTGAGAACGACACTTACATCATAGGATCTTAAGCCTATCTAACTTAGGTGCGAATGCCTTCGACGATCGAACGACACTGACTTCTTTATTGAAATCAGCTTTGATGAAGGTTTATCTGGGTCACAATTTAATGAGGTCAGCATCAGCGAATTGTAGTTGGCACGAGGCAGGTCATTGCTACTGCCGAGTTCTGTTGAAACTGCTGACTTGAACCTCGTGCTGGAATGCAGCTCTCTTTGTGCAGACATGTGTCGATACTGGTACGTAACAAGATTCATAAATATTATCAAAACTCTATCACGATGTCAAATAAATAATTATCTTACTTTTAAAATATCAATGGCTGCTAATCTTCGCTTCGAATGGCGCGGTCGTAAGTTCTACGCGTGTGTTGTTTATATTAAATCAAATGCTCCGGACGCTTTTTATATGAATTGGTTTTGTAAAGTGGAAGAGTTTATAAATGGCTTAAAGGGGACAGTGATAATTTTTGGAGATCTCAATTTGTACTCGGCATCGACGAGTGTAAACAATTATTATAACTATTTTTTATCTTTTTGTGGTTTGAAGGAAAATAATGAAGTACCAAATGTTAATGGGAGGATGTTAGATGTTGTATTGGCACGATGGAGTTCCAACATTAAACTTACAGTGACGTCTACCGAACAAATAGTAAAAATCGATCCTCATCATCCTCCCCTTAATATTGATATTCAGTTTGTTAATCAACGTGCCGCGGACTCCATTGAGCTTTCTAATATTGACAAAGACAAAGACTGGAATTTTCTCAAGTCCGATCGGAAAAGGCTATTGACTGTGTTAGAGAATGTAAGCTGGAATGATTTTTACAAAGTTAGCGATATGCATCTAAGCACTAAATGTTTTTACAGTAATATTTATGATATTTTTAACGTCTGTGTACCTAAAAAAGCATCGGTGCTTCAATAGATCGCGGTATCCGGTCTGGTTTACGAGGGACATTATTGTGGATCTCAAACGCAAAAGCAAATTTCATCGCGACTAGAAGCAAAACAAATCCATCGACGCTTATGAAATATTCTCAAACATAAGGGCGGACCTCAAAGCCCGCGTATCAAGTGCGTATGACTGTTACATGGCTACTATGGAACAAAACATAAAAGCGAGTCCGCGGGAATTTTGGCGCCATATCTCTAGTCTGCGCTCAAAGGGTGGCTTTGAGCCTATCGTAGAGTTCAAAGGTAATGTACTGAAGGGCAAGCTAGCTTCTGCGGGGTTTGCCGAGTACATTTCAAGTGTTTTCCTGCCGATTTCACCAATATTGGATGCTGCGAGTGTTTCAAATCGAGACCTATCGTTATCCAGCAATTATATTCACGTACCAGAAATCCTTCCGTGGGATGTGGCTGTTGGGATCCAAAAGCTGAAGCCTTGCGGCTCTATTGGACCTGATTTTATTCCTTCGTGGTTCCTTAAGGAGGGCCGATCCTGTTTGACCTATCCGCTTTGTCATTTATTCAATATGGCACTACGGCAGGGTGTCTACCCGCCGGAATGGAAGGTTTCCCGAGTGACTCCCATCCCGAAAACCTCTAACAAAATCTTGGTTGAAGAGTATCGTCCAATAGCTATATTGCCGACTGTGGCGAAGGTTTTTGAACATATACTATATAAAAAGTTATTTCGTCAGTCAGAGCCATATCTTTGTAATGAGCAACACGGATTTAGAGCTAGAAGATCAGTGAATTCAAATCTTTTAACATTGTAGAATATATATCTTCTAGACTCGACCGTGGAGTGCAAGTTAATGTGGTCTATTTTGATTTCCAGAAGGTTTTTGATAGAGTTACTAACGACATTATGCTGCAAAAACTAAGTGGTTTGGGGTTTTCCCCAATGCTACTGAATTTTTTTGCAGATTACCTACGGAACCGTCAGCAGTACGTTCGACACGGTCTGTACGAATCCGAACTCTATCACACGCCTTCTGGAGTGAGTCCGGGATCGGTGCTTGGACCCTAGCTCTTTAACTTCATGATCAACGATCTTCCTGCAGTCGTAGAGCACTCAGCGTGTCTTCTCTATGCGGATGATTTTAAAATATTTTGTGAAATTAGCACATCGGCAGACTGTTTGAAGCTGCAGGAGGACATTGATTCTACTTATGGATGGAGCTGTAAAAAACGAGATGGTGGTAAATGAATCAAAGTGCTACGTCATGTCATTCGGTCGAATGCGACACCCAATAGAGTTCCAGTATACACTAGGCCAACAACCAATTACTAGGGTAACTTCGGTTAAAGATCTGGGAGTAACATTCGACCGGCAGCTGACGTTTAATGACCATATCGTCACGGTGGCAAGAGAGTCTTACAGACGTCTCGGTTTTGTACTACGAAACGCTGGGGATATGCGCAATATAGACGCTATCAAGCTTGTTTTCGGTGCGCTAGTACGCAGCAAATTGGAAGCAAGTGCCTGCGTCTGGCATCCGCATGAACATAAGTATACCCTTTTGTTGAAGAAGGTACAAAAGGCCTTCCTCAGGTATTTGTACAAGCGTCTGCATGGATATTATCCGTTCATGTACCCTACGAAATTTCTTCTCGGGACTCTGGGGTACAATTCCTTAGAAGTTAGACGTTCCCACGACCAGCTGGCAACAATGTGCAAAATACTAAGAGGGAAAATCGATGCGCCGGATCTATGTAGCCAGTTATGTGCCTTATTTGTCCCCGATAAGTACCTCCGGGTAGAAAGCACGAGCTATTTGCCGTTCCTAAGTGCAGAACGGTAGCGCATGCTACGTCACCGGTGCCGCGATCTCTTGGTGCGCTCAATGCTAAGCTAGATGCGAAATCAAAATGCGATGTATTTAACGATGACTGGAGGAAACTGATGTCAGAATGTTTATTGTTCTTTGAAAGAACACAATGAGAACAAATGACTAGTTTGGACTCTTACCTTCCTGTAATATTAAATTGAATTTGTGGTTTTGTTTATTAATTTAAAGAGTATTGTATTGTATTTGTATGTATCGCTATTGATTTTGTTTTTGAAATTGACATTTAATTTAGGACATCTTTTTTGTATTTATAATTTTGTTTAATTAATTTTGGTTTTGACTATTCATCTACGATTTAAGATGTGTAATTAGCATGACATAAACTGTTCCAATTTAATTTTTATTTAAAATGTTTTTAATGTTTAAATTTCGTTAGTGTAATTGGTGATGTGCCGTTCTGACTGATTATATAAATAAATAAATAAAATAAAATAAAATCGCGCCGTTGATTTCGTTATAATATTTGTCATACAAAATCGAGCACATCGTGGTGTTTTTGGTGATTCATTTTTCAAAGAGCTGGAAGTAACCAGTTCTGTACTATGCCAACTTGGATTCCGACTGGCCTAGAACGTATAAAAATAGGCAAAACTAACTCGTTACGACGACGCTCAGGAAAAGTCGTTAATGAAAAGATGT
Source organism: Ectropis grisescens (assembly GCA_017562165.1). NCBI lineage: Eukaryota > Metazoa > Arthropoda > Insecta > Lepidoptera > Geometridae > Ectropis > Ectropis grisescens. The sequence goes on from CM029784.1 coordinate 2,234,618, forward strand.
TATAAAATCTTATGTGATGTGATAGTATAACCGGGTTATACATTCATTCACACATTTTGCTTAATGAAGGTAATCAATTCATATAATTAATTAATAACACAATAAAAAACATCAATGAAGACTAATCAAGTACACAATTAGCAATAAAAATAAACGATAACGAACAAAAATAAAACGGACGTTTGGGTAAGCGCGGAGCTCATGACTTCACCTAAACCTAACTTAAAGCCTAACATTCTTCGCCAATCGCTAAGTAATATACAGCTGATACCTGAAATGAATTCGATGTAAACGCTAGCTACGATCGAAAAATCTGACCCAAAATTATTGTAGAGAACGCACAAGGTGGAAACGTAGGGCTCGCATATCCTAGTACGGTACTTTAAACTATGTAAATAAAAAGCATAGGCACATAGCATTTGTTCAACAAATTTATCTTTGTGAGTTGAAAAGTGCCAGGGTCACATTAAGCGATGTTCTTTCCAGTGTGTTGGCCAAGGTACTCCCCTGATTTATTCGACGACACCACCTAGGTCTTTAAGGAGGTGACGCGCTGCTGATTTGGATGCGTCACTAGAGCCAAATGCGGGGCGCTAACGCCCTCGCGAAGCGGGTTCTCAAGGACAGTAGCAGGTGGGTCAGGGTCGTTGACGGGAGTGCGTAAAGTGACCCCGCGACCCCGACCCGTGGCCATCATGGAGAAATCTGTGGTTATAGTCAGTAAGGGCACCATGTCGTCTCCCTTGGTGTCGAGCACGACATAAACCATGCCCACCATAACATTGCATGGTGGGCATAAGCAAACGTATTTCCCCAACATTAAAAAGGTACTCCCCTGGTCAAGGGATACATACATAGATGAAGAGAGGGGGGGGCGAAGCCGTGGCCTAGTATCCCACGGTGAAAATAATAGGAACCCGGGTGGGGCCGCTCGCCGCTCGCTCGGTGGGCTTTAAGCCAACGGCGATGTGGCCAGCAGAGGGTTGCACGGTGCACTGAGCCGACCTGCGATGCTTTTGCGATAGGCATCGCGGCAGTAGGGGAGAAACCACGGCGAGGAAGGTTTGCCGGTATTACGGTGCACCGTTCTCCCTGCCTGCGGCGGCTTTGCGTGGCTGCCAACGTTTGATGGCGAACGCCGTGGGGCTGCAGGGAAAAAGAGTGCAGGTATTGCGGTGCCCCCGCTCGCCCTACCGTCTGCAGCTGAAAAGTGGTAGGCGGTGAGACCAGAGACCTGACCCGTTGTGGGGGACCAAGAGTGTCTAGACGCGGGGGCGTCTGTCATCCATTTACTTTGGCCCCTGAGGTAGTAACGGCGTATCCTGGGTTCAGGTCCGTCGGTGACGGGCAAGCCGCGGCGGTCCCGCGGTCCCGCGTTCCCTCCGCAAACAGCAGAGTTGGAACCCCGTGGCGGTTTTATTCGTATGGGCACCAAGTCCATCCACGGTGTTGAGTCCGACATAACCCTACCATTAAGCGGTAGGGTATGCGTAACAGCATTTCCTCCACGAAAAAAAAGTACTGCCATGGTGTTCTTCGTGGGCAAACCAGCGGGGGCACATAACGGGTGTTGAAACGGTTGAGATGAAGATAATGTCGTCCCCGGGACTTTGGACCTTGAAACATTTCTATCGTTAATAGTTTTATTTGTCGCCTTCCGCCTCTGTTATTCAGATTATGGTTTCGAAGCAAACAGAATGAAGTGCCTAGGTATGTATAGTCAGTTGGCAGAGGAAGGTGTGGCGCGTGTCACATCGTGGCTAGAAAATAATCTACTTACACTAAACACTGCAAAGACAAAGTATATGTGCTTTCAAAAGACAAGTAGAAATAAAATTCCTGCAAACTTTGTGATACGTGCCCACACCCATCCATGTAATATTTTCACCACTAACATCAGTTGTGCAAACTGCGAATGTAGTGCACTTGACCGCGAGGAATCCGTGAAATATCTGGGAGTTACTGTTGACGAAAGAATGACGTGGGGACCGCACATCCAAACAGTTTCCAAACGAATAAGAAAACTTATCCACGTTTTCAAACAACTTCGTTCAGTGGCTGACAAAAAGCTATTGATTGACACTTATAAAGCTCTCGGTGAGTGCATAATAGGGTATTTGTATTTGTTCTTGGGGCAGTGCGGCAAAAACGCACATACTTCAGGCAGAACGTGCCCAACGCGCTCTTCTTAAAGTTAGTTTATCTCTCCTATTCAGATACCCGACTACTGACTTATACAAGGACTGTAATGTATTATCGGTTAGAAAAATCTTTGTTAGCCAGTGTATCAAAAGGTATCACTCACTTACGGTACCCCACTTACCAGTAAATAAAAAAAAACGAGCTAAATGTCCGGTTACTAGCTATAAAAGCGCCTTAGCGTGGAGGCACTTCAACCATATAGCACCAGTCCTGTATAATGAAATAAACAAAAATAAAAACTTAAATGAGATGACTAATTATAAGAATAAAAAATATATGGTAGACTGGCTAAACCAGTTGGACTACGATGCGAACACCTATTGTTAAAAGTAGAGTAATCCTATCTGCAAACTCTGACTCTATAATGGACTTGTACTGCAGAGAGGACAACCACACATTCACAGACACGACCTCTCTCTCACACACACACACACACACACCCTCGTACATTCATGCACACATATATCCCTACATACATACGAACATATATACACACACACACATACACACATATACTCACATACATACACACGTACATAAATTGGTTAAATATCTTACTCGTTAGTTTGTAATAAATAAGTTAATTAATTCATATAGTGTAAAGCCTCCCATTTACGTTATTTAGTTTTATCTTTATTGTTATTTTTAGTTAGTTCAAGTTTAGGAAGACACTGCCTGCAGCAACACAGCTAACGCTAAAGCTACAGGCAGGGGCTACTAATGTATTTAATCTAAGTTTTTATTCAATAAAGATATTTGTATTGTATTTGTTTTAATTATGGTGTGTAGAAACCACAATCGAAGAATTGAAGTTACTCTCTCTCTCTTAGGTCAAAGTTCTTCTCGGTGTCTATTATTGCCCGTCCAGTAGCATCAACTATTTTTCCTCCTTTGATACTATTTTGTTTAATCTAACCATCGTACCAGCACTCAAGTGTTAAAATCATTATGAGTGATTTTAACACTTGCCTTGTCAAGAAAGATCAGCGCAGTTTAGCACTAAAATCTAATTTTAATTAAATCATATGACTTTCATCTACTTCCTTTAAATACCACTCATAATTTTCCCAACTGTGCCCCATCTCTTCTTGACTTGGCGATAGTCTCCTCTCCTAATAATATTTCAAAGCATGGTTAATGCTTTGAAATCTTTTCTCCTACCATGATTTAGTGTTTCTCTCGTATAAAATTCGCCCCCGAAAGCTAAACCCCAAATCCTTATGCAGCGCAATTTTAGTGGCATGGATATGGAGTCTTTTGGCGGACGGAAGAAGTGTGGATTGGAGTGCTGTTGTAAACGCTGATCTAGCTGACGAACAGGTAGCCATTTTCAACACTTTGATCACTCGACTTTATGATGTACATGCTCCGATACGTGCTGACAAGAAGTGTGCTTTACTATAGTCGGGTCATTTTAAAAGGTAAAGGTTTTAAAAGGTGTTTGGGACGTCTTAGAATATCTGTGTTTTAGTTGTAAAAAATATCGTAAAATCCATTTCATTCGTTACCTTGGCCCGATATTCCTTATTTTTGTCTAAAATTCATGAAAAGTACGGGACCGTCCAGAACTCACACACACAGACACGCCGGGAGCGCTCGAATGTGTGCATGTCTAGGGTATCTAGCCAACTACAAACTGCATACGGCTATGTAAACATTCTATGACATCACGGAATTTTATTGCCGCGAAGTGGTTTTTTAGGTATTTTTGTCGGAGTATTTTCCGAGTTTTTTGTTTTATGGAAATTCGTAATTTTTGAACACAAAACCATGAAACTTCGTATCTAGACATTTAACGCGAAGCAAATATGTGTTTGTTTTAGCAGTTTCGTAATTTAGAATTGTACGGGGTTGAAATGGGGGATGGAAGGTTTATATGAAAGTTCGTTACTGTTGAAGATAAAACCATGACTTCGTATCTAAACGCTTGACGCGAAGCAATCGCTTCGCTATATAATAAGCTTCGCGTAGCAATTTTGTAATTTCGATTTCTTAATTATTCATTAACTGAACAGAGATGAAAGTTCTATGTGGAAATTCGTCGTTGTTGAAGATAAAAACCATGGAACTTTATATCTAACACTTGAAGTGGAGAAAATAAAGGGTTGTTCTAGCAATTTTGTAATTTCAAACCATACGGGGATGAAATAGAAGTTGAAATGGGGGATTAAATTTATATGGAAGTTCGTCAATGTTGAAAACCGTAAAAAAATTATTAGACACTTAAAATGCATACTATTTTATAGTATACATGTGAAAGTAACTCTACCTGTCAATTAAGTTTTGACGCCTAAACCACTGAACTGATTTTTATGAAATTGTAGGTACAAAAATGTTTTAATATTAGTAAAAGTAAATTTGTATGGGTGTACTACTGTTGAAGTAAATATGTACTCCCTCAGTTACCTTAATACGTACTTATTTTACGCGGAAGAAGTCGCGGGTAAAAGTTAAAAATAATAATAAAATAATAATACATATATTTATGTTTTATTATAGTCACAACGTGAACAATAATTTATGGTGATATTTCTTCACAAGTAATCCTTGCATTCGATTCAACTTATCAGCTTTCGATTTTACAGTAACATCCTTAGTGGTCGTAATAGAAAAAAATTAAACAATATGCAGTTCTAACAAAACGAAAAAATATATTATTTTATGCCCGCCGTTACAAGGTTACGTTGTCGAATTTTGATGAATTGTCAAATGTGACCTATTAAAATGCCCCGACTATACTGCGTAACATATTACATGAAAAATTGGCAGTCATAGGAATTATAGATGCCAATAGAAGTGAAAACTTATAACATAAAATTGAAAACTTAAAATTAATATAACTCAGACTTTAATATCTGACTTTGGAAACTACGCGGCTAAAACCGGAAGGCCATGACCATGACCGTGGCCATCTAGAAATGCAGATTTTTTTAAATCGGTTAAAATAACGCGACATTGACATTGCCACTGTCATACACGATACGTTAAGTAAACATTTTTCACACGGATATGTTTTTCATAAATAATGTTAACAAATACACCACAAAACACAGTCGAACACGACGGTTAGGTACGTTATCATCGCGTATCCCTAACGTAATTATTTGATAAGAATTTAGCATGACTTATTTCAGATTATAGAGTTTGAAATAAAAACTTTTGGCGCACCAAACACAGATATTTCGTGGGCTGTGAATTGAGCTCAAGCGTCACATCATCAACTGCCCACTAAATGTTCCGACAGCTGGGACTAGGGCCTTCTCTCGCTAGGAGAGAGATAAGGCCATAATCCACCAGGGTTAGTAAGTCACAGACGTACCTAAATGAAATAAATCTTGTTGTGAACTCGGGCCATTTAGAAATGCGTTACCATTTAGCTAAAAGCATGGTCATCTAGTATAGATGGCCACGCTTAGAAGACTTGTTTAGACGACAATGCTTTTAAGATGTATTCCAGCCTAGCCGCTTGATACACCGCCCGCTCTTCGCGTTTACAAATTTGGCGGGAAAACGGGTGTCAGGTTACATAAGTGCGGTGTTTATGCTTCGGCATATGAAGCGTTTCAAGACGCTTCGAGTGGTATCGTTTATTTATAATTAATGTACTTAAAATGTAAACTAACATCTCGAAGGCATCTCGCTTACCATCAGGCACGTGTCCAGCCCGTCTTGTAACTCTATACTATACTATACTATATAAAAACAGACAATGCGGTATAGGATTGAGCGCGTTTAGTTGTGCTTTGTTCAATTGAAAATGCTCTGTATTTTAATTTATTTATTTAAAACAAAAAATATTTTTTTGAATTAATAATGAAAAATAAAAGCGTGTTAACATACACGATTGTGTCAGTTAAATTATTGTTTATAAATGTTAGTGTAACATAAAAATTAAACAGCCAGTTTTCAAAAAAAATCATCGCCTACTCGTTGATTCAAAGTCCAATATATGTCTGGTAGTATTCCATCATTTTCTGAAAAAGAAAATTATCGGTGATAACACAAGTAATGAAACCACATCTATACTCTCTTACAATAGGGATGGTAACACTAATCACAAATTAATGTTTAGTGTTAATTTTACAATAGCTTGTATTAATAGAATATCCAAAATTACAAATACACTTATAAAAATATTTATTGCTGTTTCCAGGCAAGATAAGATAATACAAAAGATTTAAAAATTAACCCATACAAACTGGCTTCTTCTTCTAGAAGCATGTAATATGTCTGGCAAAACAATTTGTTTCATTCTTAATTTAAACATTGAAAAAAGAATAAGTGATAATAATTTATAGTCAGCTGATTGAAGTCTTCTACTTCGTCTTTCCTTCATTTCTAGTTTTTATATAAATTACATTTTTGTAATTTAATATTACTAAGTAAATTCACCATAAATGATTTTAAACGCTACATTTTCATTCTGTTGTTGCATTGACTACAAACACCAATATGGCTCATTACGTCACTAACCGCAAAACATGCTGTCGAAGACTGACTAGACAGTTTACTTCTCTGCATTTTTATTATACTTTGCGCTACTTAGCGACGACTATTTAGTCGTCGCAAAGAGCGCTAAAGTCAAAACTGATTGTTTGTATTCAAGTAATAATATTATTAAGACAACATAATTATAGATTAAATGAACATACAGTAATGAATCGCGACCAACGTTTTACGGTTAGTGACATCATGTCAATCGTTAATGTTTTAGCGGGAAAATTCTCTAAATCTTCAAGATATAAGCAATTCCGAATTTTTGTAACATTTCTATGTACGGTGACACAACAAACATAATAATATCCTCTTAATGTAGCCACTTTAAGGAAACCCGGGCCATCTCTGAAACTACAAGGTTACACGTAGCTATTGGAACGTAAAAGAGTCCGAGTAATTAATTACCTATCACTCTGAGATAATTATAAAATGATTTATTTATGTCTTGATTTTTTTTAAACTTTGCCAAACTGGAAGACTGAGCTGTTTGCACGCTCCTGTTTGGCGGTATAATGACTAGCAAAGGTTTTCCGTTACGTTCCGTTAAAGGTTACTCGTACCTTTGTAAGTAAGTCTTTGTACGGGTCCCGAGTGTACTGATTTTGACTACCTTTTCTGTGGGCGTAGAATTCGTCGTATGCCATTGCTTTTGCATTTTCATTTTTGTTGTTTATTTCAAAAAGTTTTAATCCTGCTGTTGTGAAAGCTGTAGTTAATGTCCCCAAACCCAATACGGCCATCAGTGTTGTAGTTATTGCCCATGTTATAACTTTCCTGCGTACTCGGTCCATTTCGTCATGGTACACGTTAAAAGCCGTCAAAACAGCTGTTTTGTTTGTATTGTCGTTTATAGATTTGAAATCTTGGTAATGGTCTGTTAAAACCTGTAACAAAATAGTACTCATATTATTTCGATAAATTCAATTCAGAAGTCATCGGAAAGGTAATTCAGGGAATGAGAGGGACATATTTTTTTAAAATTGTTTTTTACTGACTTGTATACGTCGGTACACACGGTGAACGTAGATAATAATCTATTTAATATTATGAATATTTGTGTTGTATATTTTATGTTAAACTATATTTAAAGTGGATGCAAAGTTTGGTTTCTACGCGGGTAAACACTATCTTTAATTTAGTTTTACACACAATACCTAATAATTGTCAGATACTTGACTTACAACCCTAAGTATTACAGCGGCCCGTTCCAGCTTCGCTCGGATGTCATGTCATTTAAAGACCATTAATTGAAATAAAAACTATACTATCTTTCAATATAGATCAAACTGCACACGGTGTGGAAATTTGATTAAAATTGGTATTTGGTAGTTTAGGAGTCCATCGCGGACAAACAACGTCGTGCATAATTAATGTACCTACACATTTTGTGAGCGTCAGGACTGCTGGACCAGGTCTGATTTTTTATGATTGAAGACTATCAAATTTTAGGTCCTTTTGGTACTATTTGGTACCTTACATTAAATATTTAGTACCTCGATGAGTAATGAAAAAACAGTCTGATCTGGTCCTGACGCTCACCACATTTTAGCGTGCATTTACAGTTAGAAATCGGTATTTTTTCTGATTGTTTTAATACTACCATTTCAGAGTAGTATGTAATACTAGTAATTATACTATTCTTAGAACATACCCCACTAATTGCGCTTTGTAGGTCGAGAAAAAAAGAATACAACAACGCGGCAATGTGTAAGAACCAACAGGCAGATTCCAACTCATTGAGCAGCCAATGTATAATGCATTATACATTGGCATAATAATGCATTTTCGCAGAGACAAATTAACAATATACACTTTTTTTATAATATTGAGTGCCAAGACGAGCAGGACTTGTGCCTGATGATATGTATCATGCCTCCCCTAACAGTGCAGTGTCACGAAACATGAGTCCAAATCATTACCTAGTATTGCATGCGCTCGTCACATACAGAATCAAAAAGATGAAAGAATTCAAGATTAAACATCTTATAGATATGTTATCTCTATACCCTGTATTTCTCTGGAGACTTTCCCTTCAAACTCAGTGATTACATATTACTTACTTCCCCAGGCTAAGAGTCCTACCACCACTAAATTATAACTAACATAGCACGGCGATCAAGTATTTAGAAAGGTTTATGAAAATAAGATGACCTCCCGGCCTATATACATAGGTTCATTATCTCATCATCAAACGGCTCAAACATGCAACTTACCTTATACAACGTAGATTCGTCATCATCATTGATTTTGTCAAATCCATCGGAGCATTGCTTGTTGGGTCGGAAGACGATCAGCGCGTGACACATGGCTTCTCGATGTTGCTCTTCTAAATCGTTCGGATGAACACAAAAATCATTTTCTTCCCCAAGTTCTTTCATAATCCTGTTATATTCGTTACTAGCAGCGATGAATGCCGTTTTGTTGTCACTCTCATTTATCTTTTTCAAAAGAACCCACAGTTTTTGAATTTCCTGTAACAACTCGACATCATTTATTTCAAAATAGTGTACCTAACACAATAACATACTTAATAACGTATAATTAATTGCTTTTGATTGTGAAGTGATTAGTTTAATACGATTACAAACTATTGTTTAAATTTAAACTATATTTTATTTTATAATTACTTTACTTAAATTATTATTTAGATTAAATTAAAATTTTAAATTCTAAACAAGTAACTTTTTAAACTACGAGTATACTGTACTAACTTCGCACCGCGAACGCCATTCCTTGTAATCAAAACAGATATGGTCCCTGCGATACAGGTCTCACCTAGTGCAGGGACTATAAGCGCTCAACTAAACTATGTAAATTTTATGGCAAATAAAACATTTTGTATTACTAGTACTAGACTTAGGTTCAAAATTTTCACAACATTATGAAAAAAAATGTAATTGTAATGACAAAGATCACGGACCCAGATTCTGTGGAGTGGCTAAAATTAATAAAAAAAAACATTTTGTATATGTAGTTGATTCAATCATCAATCATCAACAGCCCACTAAATGTTTCCACTGCTGGGACTCAGGCCTTCTCTTCCAAGGCCATAATCCACCACGCTGGCCCAGTGCGGGTTGGTGGATGGACATGACTTCGAAAGATTCTACGTACATGTCGGTTTCCTCGCGATGTTTTCCTTCACCATTTTAAATTAGCGGCATTACGCACATGACTTCGAAAAGACAGTGGTGCGTGTGGGGTTTGAACTTGGGGTCTCCGGATCGGCAGGCGCCGTTCTCCCGACTAGACCAGCCGTCACTTAGTAGTTGATTAGTACAACACTATTTAATCGTTTATTGATGTCAGCGTTACATTCCAAGTTCTGGTATTGTTCACTCACTACGTCATCCAGATAGATGATAACAAATTTTATTAATTTGAATTCAAATGTTTGCACTGTGTCTGGGTGTTTCTAAGTATAATAAGTATGTATTTAAAACTATATAAGTATTATATCAGCTATCTGGCTGCCATAACACAAGCTTTGCTTAGTTTGGGTTCAGATGGCGTTGTGTGTGAAAAAAAAAATTGTTTTCTGTTGTCGTTTAGAAACTGCTACGCCGATTTCGATATAATTTATTTGCCTACTTTATTTATTTATTATCTCTGAACTGGGAGAACGAATTGAAAGGTTAACAAACTCAACGTAACGATAGTAGGTAAGTAGGTATACATCTTGCACATGTTTTTTCCACAACCTGTAGGTACGAGTACATACTTAACTATACTGCGTGGAATGCAAACACTTAAAAGTTTACATTTAATTTGTATTATTTGATTACAATTAAATTAGTTTCGTCATCCAGACCGGACATTTTCCTTTTTTCTAGAGCTACGAAACGCATAGTCCTTGTAGAACTTACCGTACCGTGGGAAACTAATATACCTAAAGACCACGCGATGAAACAAAATAAGTATTACGACCTCCAAAACGCATTAACAAAAAACGGCTATGTAGTTAGTTTATACGCTGTAGAAGTGGGAGCGAGAGGTATACCAGCAAAATCTCTCTATAACCTACTGAAAGACCTTGGCTTATCCAGAAGTGCGGTAAGTTCTATACTGGAACGAGTATCTAAAGCTGCACTAGTAGGCTCATATCAGATTTGGCTGGGCAGGGAGAGAAAAACGAGTAGTGAAGGTGAGTGTTGATGTACGTCAGAAAGGGGCCCCTTAAACCTACGCCCGAGTCACAAGTCTCGGGAACTACTCGAGTTTTTCTCTCTCTGCCACACGATGGACCCGGCACCCGCACGGTGAATCCATGGAATGCTAAGAAGATCGTCTCTAATTATTATAAATGCATTATTTAATAATTAATAATAAATTAATTATTAAAAGTGTATTATTTAAATTTGAACGAAATTTCACGATATCAATATTAGGACGAGAAGTATCAAATGGATTTTGGACTTAAACTCAGGTCAAATGACAACCCGTGTAGTAAAATATTGCCTCAGTTGTAGCTGAGATCATAAACGAAGTTGGTCACCAAATGGGTGGACGATATCGGTGATGTTGCGAGTCAAACCTGTTACACATGCTATATTCAGCAGTAGGGTGAGGAAGGTCTATAGATAATGGTGATGAATACAGAATCAGAGTTCATTGATAGGTATATAGATAGATTAACTCTCTATTGCACTTAATTTAAAAACAAACAAATGTTACATAAAACCAAAAAAATAAAGTAGCTGTTGGCGACCTTATCACTACAATCAATTTAATCATTTATTTTTAATTTACTAATTTGATGATAAATAAAATTATTGAATAGATGCATCATTACTTTTGTAATTGTGAAATGTATTGTTTCAGAAAAAATAACACTCACATACTCTTGGTAGTATAAGCATTGTATTATTCAAATTTTTGGTGCACAATTTGTATAAGTTTTTTTTATTATTTATTTATAAACAAAAAGAGATAAATGTGGATCGATTAATGACGAGTTTGACACTGACGGGATGCCTTATTTATTTTGAAAAAAAAACATATATTTTTTTCAGAATGAAATTGCAATGTGTAATTATGTAAATAAAGACGTATGAGGGATCTATGAACCTAAACGGGAGGGTTAGAACAAATGGCTGTAAAAATAATGTCGGAAGAAAGTTCAATGATTCGTTTTTCGTTCTAGATTCCATCCGTTCTTCCATCGAGCGCGTTTAACGCGCGATAAGGAAAGTTTCATTAAGATTATAATATATACACGTACCTATATTACTTTTGGCACACAAAAATAAAACAAAATTGTTTCAAATAATAGCATGAAATTTTGTTTTAATTTTTCTGATTAATAAATGAGTGTGATGTTTTGGCTTTTCGAATTCATGGCACTGTGAGTTTTTATTGTTAAAAATGTTAAATGTGAGAGGGTGAAAGCGGCGCTCAAGCACCGGACTCTTAAAGAATGGAACACCGGGACTGTTCACGGCGTCTTTGTTCGCTCAATTGTCTTTGTCTTTCCCATTCGCGTTGTCTTTCCCATTCGCGTTGCCTGCGTCTCTCTTGTTCTTCAAGTCTACGTCTTTCATTCCTACGTCGTTCTTCTTCTGCCTTTCGTCTTTCCTCTTGGTATATTTTAGAATCATTGTTTGTACGAAGTTGTTGGAATAATTCAGAGATGTACTGCAAAATTATCTTTTTGTGTATACAAAATTCATGCTAAAACAGCGGTATAAAACAACTTACAAAATTATAAGTTTTCTTATTTTTGTTGCTTTGATCAAACTCTTACTGTTTTTTTTCTACCATATGTTTTATAGTATAGTGACGGGAAGAGCAGGACATGTGCCCGATGGTCAACAACAATCCTGCTCACAGCACAGTATCACGGAGCTGTTGGGACCTACAGAGTTCAAGTCATTACCTAGCACTGCACTGCATTCGTCACTCAGAGATATCAAATGATTTATCGCTGTGCCCTGTCATTTCTCTTAGTATTTTTACCGAAACACTGCTACGTTTGAAACTGTTCTCCTAACAGCCACGATGTTAAAAAATGTATTTCTTTAAGTTTTAAAACATGACATTAAGAAATTATTTGCTTTCTATATGTCTGTTGTGAGCCACTTTGTGTTCCAACAGTGTTGCTGAAAATATAGTCAAGGCCATAATCCACCACGAAAGTCAAATGCAGATTACCGGATGACACATTTCCTAGAAAGATGTATTTCTTAGAACACGCCGATTCGACACGAACACGATTCTTTACGATGTTTTCTTTCTCCGCTAAACCCAACGGCGACAAACTTGCCCTTGGAAAAATATTAAAACATGCAAGCGGGATTTGACTCTAAGTTCTCACGATTGTGACATTTGACGTTTTAGCTAGTAGGCCTCTACGGCTACCACATGGCGTGGAACGGTCACACGGCTTGAAATTGCAGTAAAATAAAAGTGTTTAGTGTATGAGGATACAACGTTACCTCAGTCAGTTGGTCTTTGTATTCATCAGTTGAATAATAGTTGGATATATTTCTCTTTGAGTCAAAGGTATTAAGAATGTTCGCCTGAGCTTCTACGTGTGCTTCCTCAAATTCTGATTTTGACAAAGGTGGGTCAACACCAGTTTTTGCTTGCATTTTTGCCCAATAGGCGTACTTGAGTTCTGCCACCGCCATCAAGTTGTTCTGCTTGTTGACTTGTTGGTTCAACAAATAGTTCTTTTTAAAACTCTGCAAAAAACCAACCATTATTTGTTTTTTACCACCTGTGATGAGTTTCTTTTGTCTTACATAATTTAGATATTTTATACATTTTATGCCGTGGATTATCAAATAAAAAAAATGATTAAGACTAAGCAGTTTTTCTTTTCTTTGTTTTTATCATATATAGTGACCATTACTCTGTATAAGCTTTAAGAATAGTTTGTCTAAGGATATGACAATAAAAAATTATAGAATATTTTATCACTCATTCAGATATTATATTATGCTGATCACATTTTGCCAAATTGTGATGTTTGTTGTAATGCCAACACTAATATTTGCTTTATTCAAGTATACGTTTCAGCACCGTAGGTCATAACGGGTAGGACGCACTGGTTGAATACTTTTATCTTGAGACTCTGTGAGATGCATGACGACCTCACTCACTCACCAAACTCCTCACCTTAAAAAATATTGATTTATAGTTTCCATCTTACCTGTTTAAACTCTTCACGTTCGTTGTCCAAGTTTCCTGTAACATTCTTCTTTGCAGCGTCGTAAACAGTTAGAGCAGCGTCTACAGCAGTGTTATGTATATTTTCAAGGTCCTTCGGATGTACACACAAACTCCGGTCTTTAGTTATACTTTGAATTGCCTCGGAATATGCTTCTTTAGCCTTTGTGATTGCACTTTGGATTTTAGACAAATTGCTTTGTGCGAAGTGAGGTAAACGTTCGTTGAGCTCCTGAAACAGATGTTTATTTAAAGAAAATAGTTTTGGTTTACACTACACTGCCATCTTGCCTGATACTAAGCGACAATATATGTAGTATAGTTACGATGTAATATGTTTACCTAAAAGAAACAGATTTTCTCTTGATTACACAAAAATTTCATCACCATCAGGAAAATTACACTGAGGCAACGCATTCCACAGCCTGGACGTTATTATTACGGAAGTGGAGTCAATCTTTCATTTGGAACATCAATCATGAAATGATGTTTGTGTTTCGAGCTACAAGTAGTCCGGCGGAAAATAAAGAAAAGTAGATAAAGACGGCAATATAATATTATTATGATCTTTGCAGAAGTAGAAACGAATGCTAACACAATTAACAAAAAACAATCTTCAAAACTTTATCTATCAGTACCAACTTAAATTTTATGAAGTAAGTTAATAATATTCAACCGTCGTTTCCCAAATAGAGTAAGATCCCAAAGCCGCCAGACGTCACGAACATTTTGTTCGTCAGAAAACAGATGACGTTTAGCGGCTCGGGGATCTTTGACTAAACATTTTCAATTATAATAAGCGAGTCAAAAACCTGTCAATTGGTGTAATATTTTGATTCTGATCCGATCTGAATAGAAAAAAATAAAATGGAGCCTTCAGTAAGAGCTAAAATTGATTTACCTTAGTCAACTCCACAAGGTATTCATCAATTTCTTTCGGAGATCCCATCTTTTTCTTGTTGGTGTAAGCGGCGCGGGCTTGTTGAACGTATTTCTCGTGAAGGAATTTAAGATCCGCGTTTGACACTCCGAGCTGCTTGGGACCGGACTCTGAATCCATTCCGTTCTCGTAGATATCACGCGCTATACTTTTTGCTGAGAGCAACCCTGCTCTCACCGTGGCCTTAAAAAGCAATTGCAACGATTTAGGGCATTCATATGCAATGTAGTTGCACTACTAAATACAAACTATCATTTCTCGAAAAAGCAGTTTGCAAACGATACGCAACAAAGTATTTTGAAAAACAATGTTCCCGAGAAATTTTAGGGTAAAGAAAAAAACATCTAATATCCCTGGGTTACACTCGTACTGTAGTGGCAGTAATTTCAATCATTCATGGTCAAATGTATGTTATTGTGCTGTAACGAATAGGTCTGTTGATTTTCATTAGGTACATGCCTTGTTCGCCCCGTCATCGTATATTATCATCATCATCATCAACAGCACACTAAATGTTCCCACTGCTGGGACTCGGGCCGTCTCTCGCAAGGAGAGAGTTAAGGCCATAATCACCACGCTGCCCCAGTGCGGGTTGGTGGATGACACATGACTTCGAAATATTCTATATCGTACATTATAAATAACTTTAATTGAAAACCCGACTGTAAAAACAATGTAATACAACATACTAAAGACACTTGGGTGATTGAGATAAATCGAACGATGTTTCAATTGTCAAAATCCATCCGCTCGTTTGGAAGATACGTGGGAATAAATACATACAAACACACAAGATACGCGCGAATAAACATAACCCTTCTTTCAGGCTGGTAAAAAAGAGCTGATATAATGCCGTCCTAGTATACAAAGTAACATTATATCAGTCCTGCTCTACCCATGATTGATGTAGGACCTTTAGAACCAATCTCCAAATAAAATCTCAATTTTGAGGTTAATTAAAACATCTATGTTTTGAATTCAATCTATGAGAGGTTAAAATTTTAGCCAGATTTTCACTTTCCAGACCAGACTTTCGATACGATTAGTTCTTAGCGATAAGGCCGCCATTTGTTTCACTAGATTTCAGAATTTATCTTTTTGTTTATTTATTTTTTGTTTTTGTGTTGTGAACAATAAAGTGTTTCTATCTATCTATGATTGAGTAAAAAGGTTCCAAACTTTCATTTTTAAAATGTAGCAGTAACTTCATTATACATATTTTGGAAGTGGGCCGTAGATTAGGGTCTACGTTTGTTCAAAGAGAATGTACAAAAGCAAATAGCTATTAGGAATAAAAAATTGATAGAAATCGTAACTAAGAAATACTTTGCTATTTTTTATGTTCATAACTTATTTAATTATCAACACGAACAAAATTAAAAATTTTGACTAACCCCCGACTACCTCGGTTTTGTAATCTGTACAACATTCTACTAGTAAAGCCCTTTCATTTGATACCCATCTTGAATCGATATTAACCATACATAGCTAAGAACACCCGCACGGATATTAACTTTCAAATAAAAAAACCGCATCAAGATCGGACCATCCGTTTGAGCTCTACGGTGCCACAGACGGACACACACACAGACAGACAGACAGACAGACAGACAGACAGACATCGACGTCAAACTTATAACACCCCTTTTTTGGTCGGGGGTTAAAAAGCTCTGATTGAACATAGATAGTTATATTTTTCGTATCTAAAATATGCATTCTAGTTTAATTATTTATTTAACCTAGAATAGGTTAAATAAATAACTATTGATTGAGGTAATTTATGGTATTCGAAAATTGCTAAGACATTAATTAATTTTGGCATCAACGTCCTTACGATTTTATTACATGAGAGTATCAGACGTTTTTTTACCAAAGTGGTAAGTCCTTCTACCTGTTTTAGCCAAAATATGAGATATATAAATCAACAATAAACATCAAATCGCAGTTAGGTTTTTCAATATTTCGCAGATTTTCAAGAATATTTACGTATTCAAAAATCTCTTGATTTTAACAAAGTAGGCCAAACAATGACACAATTTTCACATTGTAGTAAAAACACAGGCACAATGTCTATTTGTTACCCGCTAAAGATTAGACAGAGACAGCGCCATTATTCGATTCAAACAGAACACTTTCACATGACTAATTAAAAAAAAAGCCGTCAGATACACAAGATTAATCACCATAATTTTATCAGATTACTAGATGCCCGCCCCGGCTTTGCCCGTGGTATATTATATAGCGCTCATCGGGATCCCGTACAAATCCAACGGTGAAAGAATTACTGAAATCGGTTCACTCATTCCTGAGAATATCGATTTCAAACAAAAAACCTCTTCAGCTACCTGCTACGCCACCTGTCGGAAATTGGTCGTACCAACTCAGATTTAGAAAAAAAAATTAGCAAAGGTTTATATTCAATGCACAGATTACTGAAATTCAATGCCGCAATCTTTGACACATGCTGTCATGTGTCATGTCAAAGCACGAAACGTACGAAAACTCTCAAAAGGGGAATATTTTTTCCCGATTTTGTTACATTCTTGTTTCAGGCTCCGCTTCAATTAATAGTAGAGTTATTTTCTATAGCCTAAAGCCTTCCTCGATAAATGGACTATCCAATAGAAAAAGAATCTTTCAATTCGGACCAGTACTTTCCGAGATCCTAGCGTTCAAACAAACAAACAAACAAACTCTTCAGCTTTATAATATTAGTATAGATTACCGTTCGCAAATTTGTTGGATTTGGAATCTTGTCGCTGTTGAAGAGATCCATATAAGTTTTGAAGTAGTTGAAAAGCTCTCGAGCTTTTACTCGTTCTCCGTTTATCGTTTTAGGTAACAGTTTCGTCGGACCAAATAAAGAATTCACCAGATCTTTCAGATGCAACCTGAAGTCTGTACTGATATCTGCAAGAAAATATAACTTTAATAAAATCAAGTACCTACCTACTACTAATTACAAGGACGTTAATTTAAACGGTCGGTTTATTTCAGATACTTCTTGAAAAACTTACTCCCTCTTTTCATCAACCGACTTTAAAAATGGCAAAGTTCGTAATTCATTTTAATTCACATTTGTTACTTTACTACGTTAAATCTAGTTATTTTAGTAGTCATTTATTTTTACAGTACAGTTATTTTAGTAGTCTGCCAAGAGTCGTAGGGCTCTGGTAGTCCACCTGGGGAAGTACCACACCTTCGCCAGTTATTCTACCGCCAAGCAGTAATGTGCAAACATTACTATTCCGGTTTGAAGGGCAATGTTTTAAGAGAAATTACAGGGCTTAGAGAGCGCAATTAATTAAAGCTAGTAATGATTTTGACTCTTCATGTTCCAATAGCTGCATGTCACTGTGCTGTTATTTGGCAGGCATGTTGCTTACTATCAGGCACATGTCCTGCTGGTCTCGTTACTATTTATTGAAATAAATCTATATTTTTAATTCCAACGTAGAATATATAGTATAGTATAAGTAGAATTGTATAGAACACCTTGAGACTAGATGGAGTGAGGATATACGGAAGACAGCAGGCAAAGGATGGAGATGTGCAGCCAAGAATAGGTACCTTTCAAGTTTTGGCACCGTACGTCATCATACCCATACCATCCACTACGCCTAGAAGTAAGACAAAAAAGTATCTTACCACTAATGTTCCCATTATACGATGGCTCCAACACTTCGAATCCTGGGTGAGGCATCAGGAAGCAAGATACTTTTTCAAAGCTGGATCGTATATGATTCCTTAATTCTTTCATTTCTTTAGTTAAATAGGGTGTAATCTGTAAATGTGGTAGAATATATAATTTACTAGCAGCTTCTCGTAGTACCCGCGCAGTTTCCATTCCTGTTATTTTACTATGATTTAAAATGCTCATGGGCTATTTCAGACCATATTCTAACTGTGTTTCAAATTTCAATCTTATCCGTTCACATGTTCCAACGTGACAGAGTAACAAACATCGAAACATTGATGGGATGGGAATAATAAAAAGCGGTGGTCGCCGTATTACAAGAACATTTTTTTGATTTCATAACCATGCGCCCTTGGATGCCCGCAGGGTCGCGGGGTCGATGATATTAGAAAACCTCGTTTGTAAAAACTTTTCAGACTGGACAGGAGAAAAGATTAACACGAATAATATTGAAAGAAGCCTATATCCAGAAAAGTTGCGGACTCAAAATTGATGTGTGAATTAATTATTGGGCAGGGCCCAAGCTGCCGGTGGGTTGGGTTCCCAATGACATCTGACCCTTGATCCTACCATCTAACGAGAGTCTTTTCAGATGTTGGTCGAGGTTTCGCTACACGATAATAGTTATTGTTATCAGAAACATGAAATGATTACCTCGAGCTTTTCTTCGAGGACGCTTTGTCCCCCGACGGCGCCGTACGGGAAGTCATCAGGGAACTGCCAGTCCCTCACCAGGAACTCCAACACTTGGAAAGGCTTCGCATTTGAATCCTCAGCATTCATCAGCTTTCCATACTCCGTGAACAACTAAAATGTACACAGGGCATGAGTAGCTACTTTCTGTTCCCTGTACTGGAACGTAGAGCTTTTAGGACAAAATGAGCGTTACAAACATGATGCCAATCTGCTCATAACGCTGCTCATGAACAGTTTGGCGGATTGCATAAAAATTATGTCTATTTAACATGTCGGTTTTGTCACGATGTGTTTCCGCACCATTAAAGGCAGTTGTGATGGCAATTGCATGTAGACAAATAATACTGGGAGAAGAAATACCGTGATTTTCCTGGTACAAAAAGTAACCTATGTGTTATTTCAGACTACAATCTAACTGTTTTTCAAAATTCAACCCGATATGTTCAGAAGTTACCACGTGATTAAGCAACAATCATCCAAACATATAAACATCAAATCTTTCGTGTTTATGATACTAGTAGGATGGAGTCTATATAGTCTTATGATACTAGAGGTTGCAAGTCACATCATAATAAAATGCGACTGTTGTAACGTCTGCAAGATTTTTTAAACTCAGTAATGTTTGCAAGTTTTAGTTTAGCGGTTGAATAATTAACTATTTATTGGTAAGTGTATGGTATGGTTATTGCGGTTTCAAGATATGCATGATCATTACTTCCAGCCTGTTATAGACCACTGCTAAACGTCGCTCTCTTCGTATACGCGCTACTTGTCGTTTAAAAATTTATGAATTTCCTTATTCTAAAAATGATTTCTTAAATTCTCAATTTAGGAGGAGGAGACTTAGAAGAATAAAACCTTTTGAGTTAACATAGTGTAGTGGCAGTGCAATACTAAGTGCTTATATAAAACAATAAATGTACTAGGTCAAGTGAAATAAGTGACTTCCCCTTAACAGAGTCAATAAGAAAAGTGCTGATGGACACCTTGTTTATAAACTATGTAGTAATTTAAGTTAGATATAAATTACTCATTAGCCTAGACTTAGTAAATTAGGCTAGATTGTAATAGGTATTAGGATCCAAAGAAGCTTGGTGAATAAATAAAAAAAATACTCAATTTACCTCTAAATGTTGTAGATCGTCTTCTTTAATATTTTGAGAGAGGTTATAAATTTGCACGGAAGAAATAAGAGTCGAGAGCGCAAAGATGGTGGAGTTGTCGCGCACTGTACTGGTGCTGTCGAAGTTTCCTTGCGTGTCCACCAGCAACACCGCCACCTGGTGACAAACAGATCGAATATTAACATTATCATGATTATTGGCCTATTCTACTTCACTGCTGAATACGCGCCACTTCTATCCCTCGCCACTTAGCTTCTTTTTCCATACGTCCTGCTGTCGTACATTATCCATCACACGTCCATCTAGTTTCAGGGTGTCCTACGTTTGTCTCCTCTGGAGAATACATCTACCCCAACGGTTATCTGTTCTGCTATTACAATTTCAGTTTACTAGTATGTTGTAGTATGAAAACTAACGTGGTTATTACACATTTTACATAAATACACGGGTAACTCACGTATAATGTAGTCAGTCCAGTCCGACTCAAGTTTCGATCGCGTCCGGCGATCTTTTTCAAGGAGAGTGCGCGCGCGGACTGACTACATTATACGTGAGTTACCCGTGTATTTATGTAAAATAGTATGTTGTACTATGTCGGTAGCCTTGGTGTTTTAACTGATTATCGCGTTTCAAATACGACCAGTTAGCGAAACTCCAAGCTTAGCTGTTTTAGTACTATCTTTACTTGGAACATAGGTATAGACCAATTTAACTGTCAGTATCTATATTTCGGCTTCGTTAGTCATGGTAGTTAGAACACATTGATTGAACATTAAAGAACGTCAAATAAGACAATACAATATAGTGCAGTTTAGCGCATTGCGCTGTAGGGCAGCTCAGTTCAGTTCAGTGTCAGTCATTTTTAACATTAGAATTCTTTTTAAAGGACTACAAAGTATAGTGATTTTAGTAATTGCAGTAGGTGAACCTTTAAAATATTTTGTTGCATAACTTATCAAAAAATTTACATTTCCGTAGTTCTCACCGCGGCGAGACCAGCGTGGTTAACGGGAGCGTTGTCAGTTTGAAGACCCGGCGGCGGTGACAAATTGTTTCTTAAATTTGTCCTCGCAATGTTTCTATTTTTTTTCGAATTAAAAACATTTCAATAGACCGTCTTATAACTTATAGCAAAATCCGAAACGTACGTGTTCAGCTCATAATTATGTATGAGATTTATAGAAGAATCCATTTTAAAAACGCCAAAGACTCGTCCACTGTTTGACAAAAATCGCGAGAGTGCATCTCTATATGTACCTACCTATACGCCCTAATATAGTTGATTTGCTTACCCATACGTACACTTCTGATTCCCAACAGTAAAATCATAAGTTGTTTATGCACAGTAACCACCAATCATACCGAGATATAGAAACACTGTGTTTGATTATTTTTGTAAACTTGTAAAAATAAACCTTTTCTCCAGAAGGCAGCGTCGTGATGAACGGTTCTGACCACATGAGGACGCCCATGGTGGTGGCCTTGATCCCGCTGCGCCACTGGAAGCCAGCCAGGGGAGCGCTGTTCTCACCCAGCCACGAACCATCCGTGCGGGCGGAAGGCTGGAACATACAATACAATAACTCTTTATTAAAAAGCCACAAAGCACAAAAAAACATCAAATAATACAAAAACAGAAAAAAAACTCTTAGCAATTTAATTGGCGGCCTTGTCGCTTAAAGCGATCTCTACCAGGCAACCGTGCAAGGACAGGAGATGGCATACCAAAATGGCTCTTATACACACACTATTATAAATAGTAAAAGTAAAACACACTTACAATAAAAAGAAAAAAACATACAATGCTATGAAACAAAATATAATACGTTAATCTATCGACATAAATATATAATATAAATGTATATCCTTACACAAAAAAAAATTGGTTGCCTGTAAAGTCGGTATACGGGCGAAAGTTTTACGTGACAACGACTTTGAGTGGTAAAATAATTTTACGGAAGGGACGCGTGCCTTTCACTTTTTATGTCTGTCTCTCTCGCTCTTAGGCGGGCTAACCATGCCCGAGTGGAAGGGACGCGTGCCTCTCACTCGCTCTCGTTGTGAGCGCATAACGTGAGCGGAGCGTAACGCAGTTTCTTGAAGTGTCACCCGGCAAACCAATTTATAAGACGTTGTCACGTCAAAAATACCTACATATACATTACGCGTACAATAACTATTGCGGATAATACTACATAAACGTACATAAACTAAATACCATAAACAAATATACTATTAAAACTATACTTATACTAATAAATACCATATTGTTGAATAACAAATGTATTAAATATACAGAAAAATAAACAAAAAAATAAAAAAACATACTGAGACAGCTTGAGTGTTGTACTATGACTACTATGAGTTCAGGTAGTGATCCTTTACCCTGAGCTTGAAGACTTCAAGCGACTGGGCACGTTTTAACATACACGTTTAACTAAGTCTAAGCAGGTGCATGCGGTGGCTCTGGAGGTGTCCGAAGGTCCGAACACAACTCCCAGACCCAACAAACGAATCGTAGGCTTGAAAAGCTTAACCATTTGCAGTAATTAGTAGCAGCGTTGTTTATTGTCTAATCAGATGTTATACAGACGTTAGCTCTATTTAAATAATGATGGGATAGCAATGAAAAGTCCAGTAGCCCGTAATCACTAGCCAGTGGATGGAACTCCTCGCTACATTTACACATCCCGCTGCGATTTAAATGCTGGAAGAAAATATGCAAGTGAATTATTTATACTGTGTAAATAAGCGCTGCAAAATCAATTGGACCCATGTCTTGAATAGATATACATAGGGACATGAACAGTCTAAATCTCTCAATTCTGTTTACCGCTGAAATAAAAAAAGATGGGACTGCTCTCATACATTGATGTGAAAAGTGAGTGGTCAACTGATTCGTAGGTACGTAATACTGCTACATATAGAGACTTTAATACCATCACGCCCCATGTCATCATCACCATTCAAGGTCAGTGTAACTAGAAGAAGAAAAGGCAAGAAAGCCGAATTCCAAGCCGTAATTGAAAAGAGTTACCAATAAAATTGCCCTGATTTTGCCTTTGCTCGACAGAAAACGACAGCACAATGACTGTATTCACCACGTTAGAGAATGTTTCATGATTATGGTTCACCCCAACGTTGCCTGGAAGAAATTTCTTGCAGCGATAAAGCAGACAGTTGTTTCTCTAGTTGTACTGTTTTTTAAGCAATACCATACGTGTCATTTAATTGGTGTGAGCAATGAAGAATATTCATTAACTAAACCAATTAAAATGTATGTGGAGATGGAGACATGGAAGACTATGGGCCCGCGGTCGTCCGACAGCGGAGACTATGGGCCCGTGGTCATCTGACATAAAAAAAGTTCCCCAAACAACTGTCGAAGCGGTTGGTTCTCGCCTCAGGGAATCTCAGAGATGGCGCTTACTTCGCCCAAAACCTAAGTATCGCCATCCAACGGGGCAACGGGGTTTGATTTATAGGGAGCGTTTGTTTTAATTTATTATTTGTAAATATTGTCCATACCCTCATATTATTTCCTATTATAAAGTAGCTACATAAAAAAAACTGTAAAATCAATAAGAGATTTTATCATGAAAGGTAGGATTGTTGTCACTAGTGATGTCGCCAAAATAAGATTGTTTATTTTGTCCTCATGAGCTACGTCGATACTAGGAGAAAAAACAAATTGAACGTCTTCTAATGAGACAAGGATCTGAAATGTTACCATTATATAGATAGAGTTCAGATTCAATCCGATTCTTTTTTCTTTGTTCTTCTATTCTTTATCTTTTTTATAAAATCGCCAAAACTTTACCACACAACAGATGAACAGCTTGCCAATAAATTAATATGGAGTAAGCCGATCTACTCCGAATGACACAATATATATTTATATTGCCAAACCCAAAAAGGTCATTCTAGAATCGTAAACTATGCATTTGATATTTAGCAAAGTTGTTGTGGATGAGCCAAAGAGAGTTTCTGAGTTGTTACGATCAATTTTCGACGAGTGGCGTTCGTAACACCACGTGCAGGTATGATGCAGGGTGCAGTTAGATGAGTTTATAGAATAAGACCTACAAAGGTATCACAATTTTGACAATAAATTTGGTCGGGTATTATTAAAGATATAGTGGTAGGACTCTTGGCAGAGTCCGCCTGGGGAAGTACCACACTTTTGATAGTAATTCTACCGCCAAACAGTAATGTGCATTACATTACTGTGTTCCAGAAAGCAGGTCCAGTGTTTGAAGGGCAATGTTTCCAGAGAAATTATAGGGCTTAGAGATATAACATCTTAGATATCTGGGTGACGAGCGCAGTGCAGTGCAAGGTAATGATTTGGACTCTTCATGTTCCAATAGCTGCGTGTCACTGTTCTATAATTTGACAGGCATGTTGCTTAGCATCAGGCACATGCCCATGCATGCGCATCCTGCATCATGCTCGTCTTGTCACACTTTATTTAAAAAAATAATAAAATAAAATAAAAGATGTTAATAATTAGCTTACCGGTGCAGAGAGGTATCTGATGAAGAAGTTGAGCAGGAAGGACTTGCCGCCGCGGTAGGCGCCGGCCACGCTCACCACCACCACGGGCAGGTCCCTCACATCCTCGCGCAGCAGCAGCTGTTCCAGCTCAGCCTCTTCCAGCTCGTAGGAGTGGCTGCTCGTCACGCTCACGATCTGAAGACCATGACCTACGTCTGCCATTTCTGGAAGTTTGTAAACGAATATTAGTAGTGGTAGGACTCTTTGGACAGTCCACCTGGGGAAGTACCTTTACCAGTTACTCTACCGCCAGGCAAAAGCAGCCCATGTTCCCACTACTGGGACCCGGGACCTTCTCTCGCAAGGAGAGAGACAATGCCATAATCGACTACGCTGATCCAGTGCGTGTGGATGACACAAACATAACCTCGAAAGATTCTAGGTGCATGTCGATTTCCTCACGATATTTTTCTTCACCGTTTTGAGTTATCTGCACAACGCATATACCTTTCGAAAAGACAGGAGGGCGAGGGATTTAAGCCCGGGAACTTCGGATCGACAGTCGCCGTTCTCCCTACTAGACCAGCCGTAACGTACCGCCAAGCAGTAGTGTGAAAACATACCGGTGTTCCGGTTTAAAGCGCAATGTTTTCGGTGGAATCACGTATAGAGATAAAACATTTTATATCTCTGGTTGACGAGAGCAATGCAGTGCTATGTAATGATTTGGACTCTTCTTGTTCCAGTAGGTGGGGGTTACTGTTGTTATGGACAAGCATGTTGCTTACTATCAGGCACATGATCTGCTCGTCTCGTCAGTTTATACTATAAAATAGAATTCCATACGTTTGGGACCGGACCGTTATTTGTAAATTTAACCTATTGTCTAAGAGTCACTAAGAGACATTGGTCGAGTCACCAAAACGATGTGCAAGAAAATGTAGCTGAACATGAAACAAATCGTGGTCAAATGCTTGTCTATATTGCATACAAAAAATACAAGAATTTGCCAAACATTTTATAGTAAAACTTACCGATTGAAGTTTTAGCCTGTCGTCGAGAAAAAACAAGCACTTAGGTGAAACCTTTACCTCAATTGAAATTGTTTAAAATTTGCTGTTACTATATATGTATATATATAAATGAACAGTATGTGATATCTAAGGATGCGGTTGTGGAAAGGAGATAACCGTAGAACACACAAATTATCATTAGATTTTTTATCGACTCGTAAATTGGCAACCACATTTTCATTATCAATTTGTACCCATAAGTTATCTAGTTTACAAAGTTTGTGGAAATTGCAAATGCTCATTGCAAAGTCCGCCTGAGGAAGTACTTACCACATCTTTGCCAGTTCTTCTACCGCCAAGCAGTAGTGTGAAAACACCACTGTGTTTCGGTTTGAAGGGTAATGTTTCCAGTGAAATTACAGGGCTAAGAGATAGGTCAACTTATAGATATGTATTTCTGGGTGACGAGAGCATTGCAGTGCTAGGTAATGATTTAGACTCTTCATAATCCAATAGCTACGTGTCACTGTGCTGTTATGGGCAAGGCGTGTTACTTACCACCAGGCACATGACCATATTACAAAGAAAAACATCTATCTATTCTATCGCATTTTTTTATCGACAATAAAATTGCACTTTACCACCTTGCGTGAGGAACGACCGTCGATATAAATCAATGGATGTGCCCTCCCAAACTTCAGGCGCATGGAATGATGTTATCGTTGGGGAGAGTGAGCTCACTCTTTCTTTTTAGTCGATTGTAGGAAGCGGTGAACCGGCCGGGAAAGTTGAGCCGAATAAGTGGAACCGCAACATACCTTGCCGCTAGCGATTTTAGATTCTAGGGGTCAATTAGATTGGTTTTCAATCTTTGGTCAATTGGATTAGTTGTAAACCACTACCAATCTAATTGACACACACAAACACGCTACACACAGAGACGCAGTTTGTTAACAATTATTCCAAGGTGCTCAGAGCACATCTTTTGATTTATATCGATGGGAACGACATAGTCACTTACCTAGAAGACGCTAATACACTTTAAGGGCGTCGCGAGAACAAGACAGCGTTGAATGCCTAATATGACAGAACTACCTGGCCTTAAGTTACCCCATTTGTATCAAGCATCCAAGAATACCTCAACTCCATCAGGCTACATATTAAAATATTCTTGCTATGACAGTGAAGTCAAAGGATTAGATAATGAAGATCAGCTACACAGTCCCAGAAAATTTATAAAATAAAATCTGATGGACTTGCAATACTCAAGACTTTAAAGTCTTTTGTAACAAAGGAGTCGCGATTCATCGAGTGGAGTCGAGAGTATGGGCCTCTTGGGGGAAGTCTCGATTGAATTCACTGCGCAAAAGTAGAGGTACATGTATAATGTAAATACCTAAATCTGAGGCCAGATGCCTGAGTGGCGCCAACGACATACTTATTTGAATTTATCTAATTTATTTTTACTTACGTTCCCGTTCCCCTAATTTTTCTGTTATAAAACGTACCCTATGTGTTATTCCAGTCTAAAATTGAACCGTGTTTCAAACCACAAACTGGACCAAAACTCAAGCTCCGTTTGGAGCGGTTTTTGAAATAATATCAACAAAAATCGAAAATTTGCTTACCTCGACGACATAATTATATGTATATTTGTACTAGGTACTACGAATTTTCAATGAAACGGTGTGTTACAGTTACTTTCACAATAAAATTTGTTCGAGTATCTAAGTTAAATTTTAAATTGAAGTCAGTTTTGTTTCTTCAGAGGAAAATAAATTATTCTCAATTTATAAATGAGATGAGCATCACCCCGTTTTTATCAAAATTAGTATACCTACTTTGGATTTTTGAAGTGAAAACATCTTTTGTCGCACCACACACAGATTTTTCATGGGCTGTGAATTGATTTCAAGCGACACAAATAGAAATACAAAGTACAAAAATCTTTATTGAAAGGTAAGATAAAGTTCTAAAATATTTTAAAAGTTGACCCATACAAACTGGCCTCTTGTTCTAGAGGCATCCAATATGTCTGGCAATACTGTTCCTATTGGTCTAAATATATAAAATGACTAGCGGTCCGTTCCGGCTTCGCTCGGATATTGTCACATAAAGCCCATTAATCGAAATAAAAACTATCCTATCTTTTAAGTTAGATCAATCTACACACGGTGTCCAAATTTGATTAAAATCAGCTAAGTAGTTTAGGAGTCCATCGCGGACAAACATCGTGACAGGAGATTTTATATATATTAAGATAATAATAGTCAGCTGATAAAAGTCTTCTTCTTCTTTTCATTTTTAGGTTTTATTCGGTTGTATCGTATTATTCCCGTAATTTCCATTCATTTAAAAATTCTTTCACAGTATAACAGCATTTGCAAACTTATCACGCCGGTTCCGTTCCACTTTGTCACTCAATAGAGGTAAATAATGGGGGCTATTCCTTCTTCTATTCATAAATTCAAAAAAATACAGGCACGGAAGGGTTAAGATTTGATTGTCTATGAATATCTGTCTGCAGCTATCTGTAACTTGCATCCCGAACATAGCTCGAATGCATCGTTTTTGAGCTTTTAAAGCTAAGGCTATATCAGTTGAGTTACCCCAATAAATTATCCCATATATCAAGACTGATGCTACTAATCCATGGTAAGATGTAAGAACAGTCTCTTTTTTAACAACTGGAGCAAACATAAGCAGAGCATAAGCTGAGCTTCTTGCAGTGAATCTCAATATGTGCCTTCCATAGCATTTACATAATAAAATGCCTGGGCCATATCGCAATTGTACTGGTACATATAGAATTGTTATTATCAACATTTTTTTAAAGTAAAGAGTGACGAGACGAGCACGACATGCACCTGATGGTAAGCAACATGCCTGCCACACCACAGCACAGTGACATGCAGCTATTGGAACATGAAGAGTCCAAATCATTACCAAACACTGCACTGCGCTCTCCACCCAGAGATCTAAGATGTTATATCTCTAAGCCCTGTAATTTCTCTGGACACATTGCTCAGCACTTTTCAGGTCATTGTTAAGAAAATCATATATAGCAATATTTATTGTTTTATTCTGTCTAAAACCTTTTTGCTCGTCACAAAGTATGTTGCATTTTTCAAAGTACTGAATAAATTACTGGTTAAAATATTATTGACATTAATAAACAAATATCTATAAATGCAGTTATGATTGTACTTTTTTTAAGAACTTCAGGAAATGTGCCTGTACTCATTCATAAGCTACAGATATCCTGCTTGACAGTTTTTATATTTAAATTTTAGTGTATATTTCATTATATCCTACATTATTAGTCACGCTCATGAATGAAAGAAATCTTCGAGTGAACTTGCGACCACGGCCATCTAGAAATGCGTTAGCATTCCAGACTAGCCGCGTCCTCCGGTTTCACCCACATAGTTTCCAAAGTGTGCTATCAAATTTCGAGTTATAAGTTTTCACTTCTATCGGCAGTCCCTATGACTGCTTTTTTTGTTTGTTAAGGTTTAAAACATGTTTGTATTATTTCGCCATTACAGCAAGGGAACTTGCGAGTGAGGAGAAGAGGGTGGGTAAGCGAGTGCCTGGTATTTCGACTCAATTCCATCGCCTCTTAACTAAATAGCGCCGTTCAATTAGCGACCTGAATGATATTACTTAACTGTATCGTTGGTTACACCATTTAATAAACTGGCTGGCTTATGCTTAGATCATCCGTGGTATAGTGCGAACATGTGATAGAAATAAATAAGATGAAACATGTGACATAATAAATTCTTAATTTAATTCCCTAAAATGTATCTGTCTGCCGGCATTGACTGTAGTGGTACGACATAATACCTACAACCCTCTAAACCCTCCAAAGTGGTCCAGCAAAAAAAAATTATAATGATATGAAATAATGTTATTGTTTTTTTTTTTTAATAAAGAGTGACGAGACGATCAGGACATGTGCCTGATGGTAAGCAACATGCCTGCTACATAACAGTGACATGCAGCTATTGGAACATGAAGAGTCCAAATCTTTACCTAGCACTTGCACTGCGATCGTTACCCAGAGATCTAAGATATTATATCTCTAAGCTCTGTAATTTTTCTGGAAAATTTGCCCTTCAAACCGTTATTTGCTATTAACCTTCATGCATGCGGTCGGTTGTAACGGCAGCGGTCGCGCCTAACCTAAAATACCTATGCGATAAATCATAATATGGGTGCGTGGTGGCGTGGTGTCGTTTCGACTCGACGCCTGCGCCGCGAGTAAAACATTTACGGTCGTTTCGATAAAGGGGGTGCTGGGAGTCAGTGTAAACTGTTTATTTGGTAGATAGATAAACAAGCTATTGAGAGCATAACATGGATTCAGTAAGGATTATTGTTAATATCAGCGAAATTTGCATTGAAAGCGGTCGGTTCGACGCCGCGCGTTCGCTTGAAGGTTATTATCGAAGGGCAGTGACGTTAGCACATTACATCCTGTCGATAGAATACATGGTGTAGATTTGAAGTTTTCCCAGGCCGCAGAACTCGATAAAGGGTCTGACCACTATCGGGTTTTTACCAATAAAACCGCATAACTGGTAGGTGAAATTGAGTAGCGACAGTTTTTATTCAGTTGATAAACAGTTGTTGAACTCAGTTGTGTGTCTGCTGTCGTACTACCGCAATCATTAGGTGATAAATATTTTCTACTACTTTATTACACCACGTTAATTGAAAACTATAAAATGTGAAGAGTGATACATATTCTAGTAATTTTATAATTGTCAATATTTGTTGTTCAATTAGGCGTTTTCGAGACGCAAAAAGACTTGTCAAAGAGTTCTAAATATTGCCAAGTGTGGCACCACTGTTGGTTTTTAAATTTCTCTAACAAAATAAAACAGTGGCGCCACTTACGGCAAAATTTGGAACTGTCTTTGACAGGTATTTTTGTCTCTTGAAAACGCCTCATTTGGCTAAGTTTGTTAGGTCGATACTTGCAACACAGTTTATATTCACGATTAGCACATAATATACTACTTTACGTAGCGGTAAAAAAACAAGGAACGAAATTATTAATGCTGGTAAGACCGCTGGACGTTGCTAGTTTAACTAATAAACCTTACTAATAACTAAGCACTATCTAATTATCCACAGATCGATAAATTTCAAATGAAAATAGGTTAAATTTTACTTTGTGTTGTTTTGGCGAAAAAGTAAGGAAAGGGAAAGTAAAAGTGGTCAAGTGCGAGTCGGACTCACCTATTAAGGCTTCCCTAGCAGCAAGTAACATAATATAAAAGTTCTTGTAGTTCGTTGTTACTTTACCACCAATTTTCGTTGATAGTTTTCATGGTAATGTACATCATACACATTTTTTTTTAAATTTGTCATTCTCTTATTTTAGAAGTTACAGGGGGGGCGACTCTTTTTACCACTTTGGACGAGTCCCTCGAGCAAACTATTCAGTTTAGAAAAAAAATATGTTAGAAACCTCAATATCACTTTAATGACCTATCCATAGATAACAAACACGTATGGTTCTGATCAAAAACAATTTATTTAAGTTTCAGTTCTAAGTATGGGACACCCCTAATATTTTTTGGTTTTTTGCTACTTTTTGTATAAAAACCTTAATGCGGTTACCAAAAATCTCAAAATCTTATTACATCTACTTACCAAGTTTTAATAGTATAGCTCTTATAGTTTCGGAGAAAAGTGGCTGTGACATACGGACGGACAGACAGACATGACGAATATATAAGGGTCCCGTATTTTGCCATTTGGCTACGGAACCCTAAAAACAAATACTAGCCAGATATAGAGACGGAGAGAGAGCGAGAGAGAGTCAGGTGATCACTGATCTGGCTCGAACCTGGTGGAAGAGGCTGGCTACATGGAATAATAACGCTTAGAAACCGGGTGGTCTACCGCCGAACCAAAAATGTCTCAGCATTGAAATTTCTCTCTCTTTTCTTACCGCTTGAATTTATAGAGACCGCAACAGCAAAGCGAAAGCCGATTTAGTTAGGAGGTAGAAGGGCCCGCGGAACCAAAATAAGGCAAATCAAATTGAGTCATATTGGATCAGTCCGTTCAACACTACCATCAATTGTTAAGGCCAAGCGCTAGCGCATGCGTCTCCGACAATCAAAAAGACGCCTGGAAGAGATCACTCTTAGCGATAAGGCCGCCGATTGCCGCACTAGTTTAAAACTAGTGCGACAAACTAGTAAGTAGTAAGACTAGTATAAAATGTTGTGTTCTTGTAAATTATTTTTATTTGGTGTGTTCAATAAAGTGTCTCTATCAATCTATAAATCTATCTTGTTATTAAACAATACATAAGTACCTGGTTGACCGAGCTTTGCTCGGTTGTTTGAAATGATATTTAGGCAGGTACAAATTACGTAGTGATGACTTACTTAGACCTACTTAGATACGAATTAAATGCGTTTACAAAAGGCTCTAAGTATAAGATTTTCTCAAAAAAAAATGAGCAAAAAGAAAAGTCCCGAGTGTAACCATCAGGATTCGAACCGGGGTCTGTTGACTCCGAGAGCGAGCGTATTCCGTCTGAGCCATTTAGACTTAAAGAACAGTGGCGAAATAAGTTATCGTATTCTAATGACATTGTAGGAGTTTCTCATTGTCTAAAAACGAGCATAAAATTATGTTTAAAAAAAATAAAACCTAACTAGATCAATTTATCGTCCCCGAAACCCCCTGTTCACAATTTCATGAAAATCGTTCGAGCCGTTTCCGAGATTCAGATTCTATACAATGTACCTACAAGAATTGGTCGTTTAAAGGTATAAGATAAGATAAGATAACAACGGTAGATAAATCAAAATTTGTACAAAATAGATTTACTAACAAATCAAATTTTTAGGTCAGAAATGACGGAAACAGGACACGCCTTGCAAGTTGTGAACGTGACAGAGTCTCACAAGTATGAGCTGGACGAGCAAGAGTTGGAACAGCTGCTGCTGCGCGAGGATGTGAGGGACCTGCCCGTGGTGGTGGTGAGCGTGGCCGGCGCCTACCGCGGCGGCAAGTCCTTCCTGCTCAACTTCTTCCTCAGATACCTTTCTGCGCCGGTGAGAACATATTGCATTCTATTTTCTCATGCTATTTTTGTGAACTTTAAGTTGAAATAACAGATTTGAAAAAGTATTTGAAGCATAAAAGAATCTTGCAAATTCATCTAGGCGTCTTGGTGTAACTCTCATTTTTAACCCCCGACCAAAAAAAGGGGTGTTATAAGTTTGACATCGATGTCTGTCTGTCTGTCTGTCTCTGTGTGTGTCTGTCTGTGGCACCGTAGAGCTCAAACGAATGGGCCGATTTCAATGCGGTTTTTTTCATTTGAAAGTTGATGTCTGTGCGGATGTTCTTAGCTATGTTTGGATAATATCGCTTCAAGATGGCCGCCTCCACAAAATGGCGGACAAACATTTCTTCACAACCTACCTCAATATGGGTATAAAATGAAAGGGCTTAACCAGTAGAATACAATACATAATAACAAATTTAAAATCAAAGATGTCCGCCACCACAAAATGGCGAATTATATTATTTTTTTCGCTACTTCCACAATATGGGTATCAAATGAAAGGACTTGACTAGTAGAATGTTGTACAGATAACAAATCCGAGGTAGTCGGGGGTTAATCAAAATTTTTAATTTTGTTCTTGTTCGTAAGTCGGTTCGAAATTGTATTTTATGTGTATATTTCGCAGGAATCAGCCCGTAGCGATGGCTCGTGGTTGGGCAATGACAGTGAACCCCTCGTTGGCTTCAAGTGGGTCGGTGGCATCAAACGCAGCACTATAGGTATCGTCATGTGGTCGAAACCATTCATCATGACGCTGCCATCTGGTGATCAGGTCTTTATGTGTTTTTTTTAATCTAATATTACAATTACTTAATCACTTTTTAAGGACTTATGGCTGTTGGCCTCTATCAGTACCAAATTTTGGGCTAGCATATACAATGTGTTTGAATGGTAAAATATATGATTAATTTAATCGACCAATCAAGCTTTCAAATTTTTTTCTCCTTGTTTTTTTTTTTGGTACCACCCTTGGGCGCTTGTATTAATTTAGCTGTAATTTACCATGGCATATTGATTAAAAAAGGTATCATTTGATAGCTGACCGTTTAGGCAATAAAACGTGGTTAAATAGATGCAAATGTTATTTCGATAAAAGGAAGAAAATAATTCGAAACAAAAAATATAAACATTTTCAAAGAAAAAAAAATGATTGCCTGATTTGTCGGTAAAATTACTCATATATTTTTAACCCCCGACCAAAAAAGGGGTGTTATAAGATTGACGTCGATGTCTGTCTGTCTGTCTGTCTGTCTGTCTGTCTGTCTGTGTGTGTGTCTGTCTGTGGCACCGTAGAGCTCAAACGGATGGGCCAATTTCGATGCGGATTTTTTTATTTAAAAGTTAATATCCGTGCGGGCGTTCTTAGCTATGTTTGGTTAATATCGATTCAAGATGGCCGCCGCCACAAAATGGCGGACAAAATATTTCTTCACAACTTACCTCAATATGGGTATCAAATGAAAAGTCTTGACTAGTAGAACACTGTACACTATAAAAAAAATCAAATCCAAGATGGCCGCTACCACAAAATGGCGAATTATATTATTTTTTTCACTACTACCTCAATATGGGTATCAAACGAAAGGGCTTGACTAATAGAATACTTTGCACTATGACAAATTTCAAATCCAAGATGGCCGCTACCAAAAAATGGCAAAATACATTTATTTTTTCACAACTCCCTTAATGTGGGTATCAAATGAAAGGGCTTTACTAGTAGAATGTTATACAGATTACACAACCGAGGTAGTCGGGGTTTAGTCAAATTTTTTAATTTTGTTCTTGTACTATTTCAGGCTCCGAGACGGGTAACAAATACATTGTATACAACTTGGAGTACAGTAATAAAACCATAAAGAGCATGAACATAAAAAGCGTCATGTGATGAGAATGACTACTACTATATAGAGAGCTTTTGTCACGACGGATTCAAGTCCATAAGTCTACTACCACTGGATACTGGAAACATTGCCCTTCAAATCGGAACACAGTCATGTTTGCACATTAGTGCTTGGCGGTAGAATAACTGGCAAAGAAGTGGTATTTCCTCAGACGGTCTGCAAAGAGTCCTACCAATACAAAAAGTTACTTGACGGAGGGAGGAGGTTCAAATCCTTCACAAGTCAGAATATTACTATACTGTATTAATTATTACACTATTTTGATATTTTGTAGGTGGCAGTATTGCTGGTGGACACCCAGGGCACCTTCGACAGCAGCAGTACTGTCCGGGACAACTCCACGGTGTTTGCACTCTCCACTCTATTGTCTTCAGTACAGATTTACAATCTTTCCCACGACGTCAAGGAAGACGACCTGCAACATCTCGAGGTAAAATTATCTTTAAAAATTGCCCAAAGTTTTGACGCTAAATCGATTGTAATGTTAAGTTACACAGTGTTGAACAAAAACATATTGTGTGTATTTAGTTTTATTTTATTTTGCTCTAGTATTTTGTTGTTTGTAAGTGCCTAATAGGTTTGCACTAGATCGTCATTGCTCTTTAAGTTAAGAAACGTTGCGGTCATGTGATAAATTAAAAGGATCCTATTTTGTTGAGATTTGGAGATATCAAGACTATATCCATCAGGGATTACCCCGTCAGACAATGTATTCTACAGTTTAGGTCATCTTATTTCGAAAGTGGGGTCATACTTAGTTTTTGGAACGTGAACCATGAGACGATGTGAATTATTCCGTTTCCTTCACTTGGATCCACAACTAGGCTCCATATGTGACGCCAAGGACACTTTTTTCCTCTTGAATCCACCGGTGGATCCATGCACACTTATTTTTCCTCCAGAAACCACCTGTGGATTTATGGACACTATTTTCACCTAAATCCACAGGTCCGATAGAAGGAAATACAATTGGCAATTAAGTACCATGGAATGCCCTAAAACTCAACGAAGTAACGATATACGTAAAGCAGCTAGCAGGCAGTGGCAGGAGAATAAAAACCGAGGATGGGGTAGAACGGCGTATCACGGGAGAAGCCTTCGTTCAACGGTCTACATAACTAAGACAAGGCTGATGATTACGATTAAGTAGCTAAAACTTGTTTCAGTTATTCACGGAGTACGGAAAGCTGGTGAACGCTGGTGACGAACACACCAAGGCCTTCCAAGTACTACAGTTCCTCGTCAGAGATTGGCAGTTTCCTGAAGACTTTCCGTACGGCACTGTCGGGGGTACACGTCTTCTGCAAGAAAAGCTTACGGTAACTGATCTTATACTATGTTTCCAACTACATTATTTTAATGGCCACAACTGCTACATACCCCGAATACATTTTAGGGGTTGACTAAAATGAATACCGTTTCATTTTTAAAGTCTTTTATATTCATTCATTCATTCATCATCAACCGCAAAACGTCCACTGCTGAACATAGGCCTACTCCCTAGATTTCCACAACGAAAGGTCCTGCGCAACCTGCAACCAGCGGTTTCCAGCGATCTTTGTGAGGTCATCCGTCCATCTAGTGGGAGGCCGTCCAACACTGCGTCTTCCGGTTTGTGGTCGCCACTCGAGAACCTTTCTTCCCCATCGGTTGTCAGTTCTGCGAGTGATGTGGCCTGCCCATTGCCACTTCAGCTTGCTTACTCTTTGAGCTATACCGGCCACTTTCGTTCTTTTGCCAATATCCTCATTACGGATTCTGTCGCGCAAAGAGATTCCGAGCCTCTCTCCATAGCTAGTGACATGCATGTGTGACTTTGAGCTTCGTTATGAGGCCCACTCACAGTGAAGGACTACGTCTATTTATATTAACTCCTTTAAATTGATACACGTGGGCTACAAGACCCATACCCTAGTATTAGGTCTTCATTGATTTTGATAGCTTTTCTCATACAGGTAGACTTAAATGCTATGGCGTGTGTATAACGCATGCAGAAAGTCACAAAGTATTTTTTTTACTATCAGCTTGTGCTTGATGCCAATCTTGCATATTAATGTATCAGATAGGGTAAAACGGCGGCGAGCAAACTTAGATAAAGATATTCGATGTGAAGACGATATTCCACGATTAACCCTTAAATTGATAACGTGATACGGGTAAGACGTTGGATTTGAAAAATTCTAGTAACTTTATTTTTAAGAAATTCTATCATTTTCCTGCGTAAATAGGTTGGTAACATTATTTTTGGTAGAAAAATGTTTTCGTAAGACAACATCTTTACCAGCTGTGCTATTTTCCAAGATCGCTCCGAAGCGGCCCGCTGCGTTTGCGCCACGGGTAAGTTTATTTATTATTTTTGGGGTATTGCTGTGTGAAATTGGTGGTTGATTGGCTTTATATGGGTCAGAAATATCATAAATAATAACAATGAGCAGTTTTTGTGTAACTATATTGCATAGCAGTAATTTTAT
Organism: Ectropis grisescens; assembly: GCA_017562165.1. Taxonomy (NCBI): domain Eukaryota; kingdom Metazoa; phylum Arthropoda; class Insecta; order Lepidoptera; family Geometridae; genus Ectropis; species Ectropis grisescens. The sequence continues at coordinate 2,271,931 of CM029784.1, forward strand.
GAGCTTGATGTTTTGTATGTACTACGGGTATCACATTGCCAATAATTGAGTAAAACACTACAAATAAGCTTTGTCATACCCGTAGTACATTGCCAAGAGTCTTATGACATTCTTTTTTTTTCATTATAAGTACCTATGTTGTGTTTTTGGTGTTTCTATAGCATGTCTTTTTTTCGTTTGCTACAGTGCTTGAATCTGACCCGTTCACACAAGATCTTGGCTTTAGTCCCTGTAGAAAATGCTTGCTCCGGTGACAGTTCCGCTTATGATGACGAGCAATGTTTCTAGTATGTTTCTAGTATTGATTATTCCTGTATCCATGACGTACCTTGTATAACTAACATGTTGTAATGGTAAATAAATGATCTGAATCTGAATCTGAGCTAGATTGCATACCACCAACGCCGTCATATGTCAGGTCCGATCTACCTTCCTTGGACTCTTCTTTTGAACGCCTGAACATCCTGCAGACTGACTCTGATAATGATTCTGATCGCACTAACCTTGGTAATACGCCACTAACACCAGTATTTCAAGAGGTGTTCCCTTTTCCTTCAACTAACAATTATGACGCAATACCTACATTCAACTCTATTCAAAGTTTGCCTCCAGTGTCGGTGGAACCACCCTCTTCTTTTTTATACCTTCTTTACACCAGATATAGTTGAAGACATTGTTTACAACACAAATGTATACTCGGATATTAATCGAATATTATATTACGCAACTATTGGATATGTGCATCAACAACGGATGGATATTGTACAAACGAGATGGGAGACAGAAAATCTCTTTGAAGGAGTTTCGACTAGAATTGTTTGAAGCACTGTGTCGTGCCAACAAGAGTCTAAAGTCTCAAGATAGTATGGACAAGATAGAAGATGAAAGGAAGATGATCAGGGGATAGTGTAAGATATGATGCATTTGGACATTTCCCGATTCTATTGTCAAGCAATCTCGCTGTCAATTTTACAAAGCAGGAAAAACTAAGGTATATTGCATAAAGTTCAATATGCATCTGTGTTTCACAACTGGTGATAATAAAAGGAACTGTTTCCGTGAATTTCATACCAAATAAAGTGATTTTAAGTAACTAATAAAATATATTTTGGAACATGGTATTTTATTCACAACACGGCAATGTCATACCTGTAGTACAAACAAAAACATTAGGACTTTGTTAAGTAGTTGGCAACGTCATACCTGTAGCACATAGGATTTCATGAAAACTATGAAAGTTGGATTTTTTTCTTATATTTTTGTGTGCTCTTAAGACTACAATTAAACAGGATAAAACCTTATACAAACATATTTCACAAAAAAAATGTTTTGCCAATTTAAGGGTTAAAGACGCCCATAACATAACTGGAAAGTTATTACTTGTCTTCTTTTAGTCTAATATACTAAGTATTTGGTTTTGATTGTGTGACAGGTAACTGCAGATTTAGCACCAGAGATGAAGGAGCTAAGACGACACATACACTCAAGTTTTCAACAGGTCTCTTGCTTTCTGATGCCTCATCCCGGATTCAACGTGCTAAAAGCGGAATTCTCTGGAAACATCAACGGTAAGCCTAATAATAATTATTGATTTATGAATTCCAATATCCCACCGCACCATATGGAAGCAAATTTAGTAGGTACTTATATGCAAATATACTCGTATTGTGTTCCGATGTGCAAAGCTGTTCTAATTACGGCTGGTATAGTCGGGAGAATTCCAACTGCTGATTTTGAGTCCTTGATTCAAATTCCATGCGCACCACTATCTTTTAGAAATCATGCGCGTAATGCCACCCTTAAAAACGGTGAAGAAAAGCATCGTGAAGAAACTTACATGTGTCTAGAAAATTTTGATGTCATGCGTCATCAGCCAGTTTGGACTTGGACAGCTTTTTGGATTATGGTTTGACTCTCTCTCTTTGTAAGAGAAGTTGCCGAGTCCCATCAATGGGAACAAGTGCAGAGATTTGAAGTCAAAGCAGGATCGGCTCAAAGGCGTCTGGGTTCTGCATCACTTCTTCCTCTCGCAGGTGCTGATGTACGTTCCTAGATGACGATCACAGAGCATGTCTATCACCACTATCCAGTGATTTATATTGATCGATGTCATAACGCCTGCTGCTTTTGTGTATTACAGGGAAACGTGTTGTGTTATATACAATTAAGTGTTAGTTTGATTCATAAATTCCATTGTAATAAAAGTTAAACTACATTAAAATTTGATAACTCATTACTAAAAAATACATTTTAAGTTATTATAGAACTAGTTATTTTGAAACTAGAGGCGCCTCACGGTTTTAGCCGTTTAGTTTCTGTTTTTGTAATTTCCCTGATAGATTCAGCCGTTGCGATATGATAGGGCAACCAACATCTAAAGTTTTACATTAATAATATAAGTAGAATGTCTAACAAAAATAAACCACATCTTTAACCTATAGAATAGACAATGCTAGAAGTATTTTGAGAAGGTACGTCGTGTAACAACCTGAACTTGGCCAGTCAAGTCATCTTGCCTTCACTATCTCCTTGCGAGAGATGACATCCCAGCAGCGGGAACATAAGACGGGCAACTTATAATTATACCCTTATGCTTAAAATTTATTTTTCATTTTGCAGATATTGACTTTACCTTCAGGATCCACCTTAAGGACCTCGTAAATTCCATCTGCAGCCCGGAAAAATTGCTTCCTAAAACAATAAACGGCGAGCAAGTAAAGGCTCAAGAGCTTTGCAACTACTTCAAGACATACATGGAACTGTTCAACAGTGACAAGATTCCAAGCCCTACAAATTTACTGGCGGTAAAAAATCATCCTTCCTCGTAATACGTTTTGCTAGGTTTTCATTTCATACTACTTAGCTACAACTAGACTACATTAACATCCATTTATCGTACCAAATTTCTTCAGATCGTCTACTGAGCAAATTCAAAGATTAACAAATCTTTTACCAAAATCAATCGGACGATTTTAGAGTCCATAGAAACATAGACGCCCAAATGCAAAAACTCACTTTTATGTATAACAGATTCAACATGTTGTGATCGTATCCATTTATTTTGGATAATTCCTCATAAGGTTATTTTTCAAAATTAATATCAACTACGAGTACATACTTACTTTATAAACATCAGCTTTCAGTTAATAATCTAGAAACTACTCCCTAACAAAGAATGCAATAGGTTATCTACATCTGTTGTAAAATTTCTTCCAGGCCACCGTAAAAGCAGGTCTACTGTCAGCTGTCAGTGAATCCCGCGAAATTTACGAAAAGGGCATGGCTTCGGAATGTGGCCTCGCACAATTAAGTGTGCCAGCCGTCGATCTTGAGTTCTTGCACAAGAAATATTATGCGTTAGCTACTGCAGCTTATACACAAAAAGAAAATGGGATCTGAAGAAGAAGCTGCGGAATACTTCGAAAAACTGGAAAAAGTAAGTAAAACTTCACTGTTCTATAAACACCCACCATGAACGACGAGTTTTGTGCATGCGAATGAGTGATGAAAAATCCACAACTGTTGCTAATTTTGAAATATATTTACTATATATACACAATAGTTTACTTATTGCAGTTCTTCAATGGACTTTAATAAAAATTACAACCTTATTGACAACTCCAAAAATTACAGTAATGGTTGAATGTGATTGATTAAATAGTTTTAATTTTACCTTTTTTTTTCCAATATGGAATCTTTGATCAGGCTATACTAAATATCACGGTGAAACTTGACTTGACATTATATCTATATAGGTGGTATCTACCTTCCATGTATGTATATATATTTTGTTAAGAGAATATAAACAAACTACCTACTTATTTTAACAGGTCTAAGTACAAACATATCTTGTAAGTACTTCAAATAAAATTTAATATCAAATTGTAATGTGACGAGTCCGTGTAGTGTCGTTCATATTATGTACTTAATTTTTGTAATTATATGTGTGAATGTTACTTCCATGACAATAAATAAATAATATTCTATTCTAACTATGTTTTTCAGGCTCTCAAAGCTCGGATGCCTCAATTTCTTCAGAGCAACCAATCGAAGGTTCAAATTACGATTAACAAAGCCAATGAGGCTTATGATGAAGCAATTCAGACTATCACTAAGAATGAGCCGATCTGCGTTCATTCTTTGGACCTCGAGAATATTCACAAAGTAGGCTTCGACGCAGCCCTCAAGACTTACGATGCTGGTCGCAAGAGGGTGACACAAAAGGATGATGAAGAAAGAGAAATCTTTGTAAAAGTTTGTATCAGAATTGTTAATAATATAATTTGTATTTTTAGTACGTTTCAAAAATGATAATTTTCTGACAATGTCAATACAACTGGTTTACTCAATTCCTTCTTAAGTTTTGTAAAATGTACTATAATATATATAAGTCTAACTAATAAATTAAAGTCAAATACATGTGTATTTAAATTAATTTTACAGAGTTTCGAGAAAAAGAAAGAACTATTGGAACGTAATAATGAGAGAAACAACAATATGGCGGTGAACGAAGTTTGGATGGCGTACTGGAAGTACATGCAGAAGAAGGCAGTTTTGGAACCTCCACTGATTGACACTGACTTTGAAGATGAACACACTACCGCACAAGAAAAAGCTCTAGAAGATTTTGAAGCTAAGAGAAACAAACCCAACAACTATACTGAAGACACATATAAGTTCAACTTAACCAAGGTAATTATTAATTAAGTTTAGTAAATAATTTAAAAATAAATCTCAACTTTGTTTTCGTATTTAATATGCTGTAGTTAGAATTAAAACGAACACAAGTTTTTAAAAGTATTCTGTTGTTTGCAATGGTACCAATGAATCTACATGTATTTGGCAGGAAATCCAAGACAGTTTCGTCTTTCTAAAAATGCTAAACAAGAGCAAGCACAAAGAAGCCATGCAGACGGCGATAAATGAATACGACAAATATATAAACAGACATTGGGATTCCTCGAATAAATGCTTGCATCCTGAAGAGCTTGAAGAACTGCATCGCGAGGGCATGTGTAGGTCGCTGACAATGTTCCGTCCAAGTCAAAAATGCTCCGAAGGTTTTGACTTCGCTGATGAGGACGAATTCAACCTATACGAGGTACTGTTATTCTACATTTTAAGTTAATCATTTAAACTTAAACGTGGAGCTTACTGATCACACCTGTTCCAAGCTTGAAGCACTGAACCACGCCGACTCCAGCAAAGTACATGCTTGACTCAACATGGACAAGAAACTCAGCATAGTTCTTGATCAACTCATTGAAAAACTTTAAATCTATTTTTTTAAAGAAGTATTTCATGAATTGAACTATTACTGGTGTGATGTGAATATCTCAGTTAACAGAGTTATCTGTGTTTGTGCCACTAGAAGCTAAACATAATATGTCGTAATATCGCTTATCTTAATTATCATTTCACTTTTGGACAACGTTTTTATTTTACATAAGAAGAAAAACCCTATTATAATTTACTAAAGTTACTAACAGTAATCATTTTGTTTTATTTTTACAGGTTATCAACCAACGTCATCAAAATTTTGTGAAAAGTAATGATGCAGCGAACAAAACATTTGTTTCTATCGCCTACAACGAATATATCACCTCGATGGAATCCCTTTGCGGGTTCAAAGCGATGTGGTTACTGGTTATACCATACATTAAAAGAAACATGCAAATTCCAGAATATAATGATGTATCACGAAGCAAAGCATTGGAATCGTTTAAATCCAACAGGAATAACAATGAATATCACCAGACAGACCCTCACTTGGAAACACTTAATAAAGTAAGTTTTCTTAGAATGGCGCGCTATTCTTTGTTAAAAAATGTAGAAAATACTATGTAAGTTAATAAATTACGAGTAGCATATATACTCTGTTCTGCAGAATTGTGAATCCAGTAAAAAAATGGCGGCAGACAGATGCATTTTACTATGCACACCAGAAATATAACTTAAAATACAAACAATAACTTACTTGTATATCTAGTACCATACATAAATTACGTCCTTATCATTAACAGCGATTTCTTCTAAGCAATTAAAGATTGAATGAATACCTTTAATCTTCAATTAAAGGTATAAATTCAAAACGCAACATCCCTGCCACATAATATCACACTGACACGCAGCTATTGGAACACGAAGAATCCAATAAGAAGTAGTACTGCACTACGCTCATCACCCAGACATATAAGATAGCCTATATTTAAGCCCTGCAATTTCTCTTGAAACATTACTCTTCAAAGCGGAACATACTAATGTTTGCACATTACTGCTTGGGGGTAGAATAACTGGTATGGGTGTGGTATTTCCCCACGCGAACTCTGCCAGGAGTCCTACTACCACTTACTACTGGACGTAGTGAAGTAATTTATGAAAATATAATAATGTAGGTAATCATTGCATTTTTCAACAGATGATGACAGAATACTACGAAACCAATTACAAGTCTCAAGATTGGTCAGTTCTGAACCACGTTATTCCATTTCTGAAAAACATGAAAGGTCAACAAACATCTGGTCGAGATGAAGGCGATTTGGCTCAGTCAGCCATTGTGGATCGTGTCCTAGGATCCCTGCAGGGTAGTGGAGATAGCGGATCTAGTGATATTCTGCAAACCTTAATAGGCGCAGTTACGGGAAAAGCTTCACACTAAATCTACATTTAAGTCAATGGCCGTAATTCCCGTTGCAATAATCATACGCAAAGTTATGTCAGTACGTTGAAAATTTTAGTCTTGTTAAAACTGTTGCGAGTCTTATTAATGCAAGTTATCCTCAAGGTTGTGACTATTGAACTTCAGGAATACGGGCCCTTATTTGAGTTTAAAATTGTGTAGACCTGTTTATTGATTGGCATATAATATAATAATTGTCAAAATTTTAATAAAAATCCCGCAATAAAATATTGTATTGTTTTTATTTATTATTCTAAGTGAGGGACAAAAGATATTACCCATTTGAATGATCGTACGACTTCCCCTCCGTAGCGTTTTATAAGCATAATTGCACATCTAACCTACTGTTGAACCCGTTGATGTCTTTCTTTGCATCCTGCTCTGTCCTTAGAAGTTTGCATAACTCTATCTCGTTTTGTCTAATCATTGGTGGAAAGTTGTGCCACGTGACGTGGATATTCGGCATATATATATATATATATATATATAATATATAATAATAATGGCACAGTGATATGTAGCTATTGGAACATGAAGAGTCCACATCATTACGTAGCACTGCACTGCGCTCGTCATCTAGAGATATAAGATGCTTTATCCTTATACCCTATAAGTTTACTGAAAACATTTGTGAGACTAAGTAATATGGTATGTAATTTTTTAAAATAAAAAGTGGCGACACGAGCAGGACATGTGCCTGATGGTAAGCAACATGCCTGCCACATAACAACACAGTGGCACGCAGCTGTTGGAACATGAAGATAATCATTCCCTATCACTGCACTGCGCTAGTCATCCAGAGATCTAATGTGTTATATCTCTAAGCCCTGTAATTTCGCTGCAAACATTACCCTTCAAACCAGAACACAGTAATGTTTGCGCATTACTGTTTGGCGGTAGAATAACTGGCAAAGGTGTGATACTTCCCCAGGTGGAAGTATCACACCTTTACACCACTACAAAGGTTTTAAGATATAGCCTATACACTTTGTGACCTTTCCAAATATGAAATGGAATGATGACGTAGTTTCAGTCAAAAAGCAGAGATTTGTCCTCAAAAACCATTCCCCAGCGTCGAGAGTATACGCGATCAAGAATAACTTCGGTTTAGATAACTAATTAAATTCAAACGTCTGGTGCGACTTCTACTGCTGGTAACTACGAGTAACTAAAGTTAATCAACACCATAGCCTTAGTTAGCGCTTTTTATTAAACAACGCCGTTAAACTAGCGACCTGAATGATATTCAGCCTTCTACCCTTTGGGGGCATGCAAAAATAAGGCCTCGTTGGCATGAGGTTACAAAAATATCAGAACGATTTACACAAATAATAATACATTATATCAAAATTTGGAACTAATTAGTACTTATTATAACATATTAATTACTTATAAACATATTTATTATAATATATAACGGAGCACCAGGGTTATAGATGTTTTTAGAAATGGTGACGTCGGGTGAGCCGACGTCACCACCTCCATTCTCAGATTCACTCATTTGCAAATGACGAACGCAAAATAGGATTAACAATTTATTCTTATAACTTTAAATTTAACACAAGCTAACGAACGCTAAATTTACACCTTAATTAGCACATTAAAATTACATTTGAGAAACACATGTACTCACAAGATATCAGGTGACTTGTCTACTCGACAATCCATGGAAAAATGTGTCCAGTCATCTCAAAGACATGCCCTTTTATCACTTGTTAAAATAAGATGGCGTCGTCTTTTCAAAGACATCACATTGACAAAACTTAAATAAAACTGGTGAAAAGTAGTACACAGACTCTTATCAATATTTGTAAATTCATTTTAGCATTTTAGATGTTTATTTTAACATGAAACTATGCCGAAACCATTCTATAACTATTCATTCTCGATTTACAGCGCCACGTCTCTTCTTTGCAATTCTCATTGCAAATAAACGTTCTCTTAAAGTGAAACTTCATCCAAAATACTTTAAGACTAAACTTGATGCATTTATAAATCAAGTAATGGATTTAGCCATAGAAATCGAGTTATAAAACTGAAATTAAATGAAGTACGAGTTATGGTTTGTTATCAAAACGGCAACAAACCCTAACTTCGCCTTGTTACGAAATTAAACAGTAGTAATGAATCAAAACATGATAACAAAGCTTTCAAAACTATCTTAAATCAGGTAAGGCATATTTAACTATTGTTATCGACTCCAGGTTCCGTATATTCAGGGGTTTCACGTCGTCACGGCCATCTTGCGAGACTGTGTGCGTGCTCTGCACCGGTCTCGAACCTGAAAACGTAAATAATTTTTCTGAGCTAGATATCCGTCCACCGGTATACCAGCTGATAACTTGAGTTTTTGTTGATGCTCTAGTTTTGAATGTTAAACATTACAAAATTGCAATGATGTGCTTAGTCGTCGTAGTTTGATAGATAGATAACCAATTTCAACAATTCAAGTTATCAACTAATATTTCTGCGATACAAAAATGATTATTATTACATGTTCTTAGATAATCAAGCTTCTCTAGAATCATGGATCACCAAATAAATATGGGAAGTTTCAGTATCATCATTAGTAAGTATAATAAGATTTGCTGTACATAGGAAAGTGAGTGTAGATGTCGAAGTGCTCAGAATGCTCCATGCACACTGGCACGATTTATGTATTTCAATGCAAATGCTCCACGCATACTTGCATGATTGATTTCTCGCTGGTAGGATGATGCTGTGGCGCTGAGCGGTCTCGTACGCCGTGGTCCACAGGGGCTCTAAAGGAGATGGTATAAAGGTCGTTGCTGGGGCCCTAGGCCTACAATGGCCGTGTTCCCAGGGGCTCTGAAAGCTTTTATTGTGGCTTAGTTAGCTCACTCAGGGATGATGCTGTGGCGCTGAGCGGTCTCGTACGCCGTGGTCCACAGGGGCTCTAAAGGAAATAGAATAAGGTCGTTGCTGGGGCCCTAGGCCTACAGTGGCCGTGTTCCCAGGGGCTCTGAAATTTTGTGATGTTATGATTGTTTCATAATATTTTACAAGTGAATGATGTGTCTCGTACGCCGTGGTCCACAGGGGCTCTAAGGGATTTGTGAAGGTCGATGCTGGGGCCCTAGGTCTTATTATTATGACCGTGTTCCCAGGGGCTCTGAAATGTTTTATTTTAGTTTGTAATGAATCTTTTCTTAATACCTCACTTGTGAATGATGCTGTGGCCTGGACGGTCTCGTACGCCGTGGTCCACAGAGGCTCTAAAGGAAATAGTATAAGGTCGATGCTGGGGCCCTAGGCCTTATTATTATGACCGTGTTCCCAGGGGCTCTGAAAACAGTGTAGGGAAGGAAAGCATGGAACCGGATTTGTACAGTCTTAGTTTGATTTAGTATAGACTTGTCAACAAAGACAGGCCCACTATATTTAAAGTAACTCTTTACATTTAAATTACTACACAGCCCAGTAATCTGGACTACTGTAATACTGTATATGGTTGTTGATCTCTTAAGAAAATATTAATCACAGTAAGGAGAAAACTAACCGTTGCTTAGGTATGTGATCCTCGAGTTGAGCGAGAAGGAGATGGTTGTGGTTCATCCAGTAGGCTGCCAGGTTGAGGTGTAGTTAGTTGTTCGAGGTCATCGTTGTCCGTCGTCACGGTTTCTTGTACTCTTGTGGTGCGTGGCTGTGGTGCGCGACGACGAAGTTAATCTTGAGCTTGTTACGTGGTCTTCCACTTCCGATTACGCGTTTTTTTTTACCACGTATCTGTTGTCCACGATTTTGTTAATCTCGTAAAGGTGAACATATTTGAAGTCTTTAGAAATTCGATATGCGGATTATTTCTTCCGATTAGTAGGTACTCGTAATCATCTCGCTTACATGGACTCAATAATTTTGCCTTGTGCCTATCTCACAGTTTTCTGTTGTATTATGGCGCTTCTGCCATTCTTTTGTACACATGTTCTTCCTGTATGTCAAGGTCCATTTATTAGTTTTCAATATTCACAAACCTTAATAACACAGGTTGTCACAGTGAACGGTGTAAAGTGAACGGTGCAACCTCGGGTTAATCGATGCGGGGTGCAATTGAATTAAATCTGTAGATCCAGCGCTGTCTGCCACTCTTCAGTCCGGTTATTTTGGATCATGTGTTGTAGCCATAACCCTTTCAACTTCTCCCATTTGCTCGGCTTACTCCTGACGTAATCGACAGTAGAATTATTGTAAAACGATCCATATAAACTTTGAACTCACTCAGGAATTTACAGCCTCGATCTACCACAATCTGGACAAGGGTTCCAAATAAATGTGCGGCACGTTGAAAGGCTGCAAGTGTGCTGTTTGTGTTCCCGTCATTTGAGTAGTTAGGTAGTATTAGCTCGTAAGTATTTCGTAAAGGCATTGATGATAACGACTATGCACTTTTCGCGTCCCTCGGCATTTCTAGTGCCCAACTTGAGAGTGAGATCCATATGAATTACTTGAAGCGCAGCAGTAGGTCAACCAGCGGTGAATGCGAGGCAAGAGATCTTGTTTTTTGGTTTTGTACGCCTTCAAAGCATTACAGTCACGTTATTACCTTAAATTTCCGAACGTAAAGGTAATGTGAAAAATGCTTCACCGCCAAGGTTTCGAGCTCGAACGAGTAGTAGCGGCTCTCCGAGCCGGTGGTGCGCCGGCTGACGCGACCGGATGCTGGCGGCCTCTGGCCGTCTGGACCAGTACGGGCCCGTAGCTGATGCAGGAGGTGTCCGCATAGAGCTCGATCGAAGTGTTCTCCTGAAAAAGCAAAGCGTAGGCGCAGTAGACAGGTGTTTTATAATTTGGATCCGTAACTATTAGTTAATAGTCATGTCGCCATGGTACTAGGGAATTTATTCTCGTGAATAACGTAGAGGTCGAGCGATTCACAAAACTAACACCTATGTTAATACTAGCATAATGAGGGTAGCCATGAAAAACAAATGTTGAGATAAGTATCTATGTTCAACAACATTTTTAGAGTTCAACCAGACGCTGAAATTCGTGACTTTTTACAAGATTGAATCGACCAGAATGACATAAATTATTTCGTAGTCAGCACTACGAAAAACTGTGGTTCAATTCACAAACTTAAATTTTCCCCATATTTCTAATAAATCAACCTAGAAGCTAATTCCCCGATCAGTTTAAATCACCAGACAATTTGCTCAGGGATTAAAAGTTTAAAGATTTCATATTAAAATTTAGACGAACCCACACGATTAACATGAGACACTACCGCGCGTTCTCGCTTGTAACAAGTTTCATAAGTATGACCGTGTTTTGCACAGAACGTGCACATAAGTCTACCCGCAACTTGTGGTTGTATGTTTTTTATAATTATTAACAGGTTGGTGACGCGGTTGAGGTTCATCAGTTTTGTCACGGTAACGACAGTCACGGGTTTCATGACCCGGCTTTTTACAAATTTGACAAAATAGTATAGGCTTATCGAACCGTTGTCGTTTTGCCTGCTGCGAACCGGACGTACTTGGATGTACGCGCTTAATATTACGCACGGAAACAGCGACCGAAATAAGTTCCGGTACTGATGTAGCCCTGGCATTTAACAGTTCTATCTTCAATCGATCATCGCCAACACAACCGATAACAGCTTCAACCGCGTCATCATTTGACAACTTATCTTTAGTGATACGCTCCAAAGAACCCAAGCTTGTGACAAAAATTGTGCAATGTCTTGCGAATTGTCATAATTATGTTCTCTGAAGCGTGCAATATCTCGGGAATATCTATTTTCCGGTTCAAAAGTAGTAATCAAGACATCACGCAATTCCTGCCACGTAGCAGTGGACACAAGCCAATTGTCTACCCACAACTTTGCGCGACCTTTCAATAAACTACCGACTTTCATTCTAACATCATAGTCGCTCAAGTCATAAGTTTCCATAGCTGTTGTCACATGTTGACACCACTCTCTGACACCCTATTAGCATCCGGATCGTATGACGGCAGAAACAAGTCATTTATTTTAACTTTAGGCTCACCTCGTTGTGACGTCATACTATCCGACACGTGTTTCATCATTTGCATCATTTGAGAAAAGAATTCCCCCGGTACTCCATTAACAGAAGCGTTCACATTATCACTGAGCAAATTGGATGGACGAGCAGAAGTGGGATTGGATCCCACTTCTGATAACGGAGCACCAGGGTTATAGATGTTTTTAGAAATGGTGACGTCGGGTGAGCCGACGTCACCACCTCCATTCTCAGATTCACTCATTTGCAAATGACGAACGCAAAATAGGATTAACAATTTATTCTTATAACTTTAAATTTAACACAAGCTAACGAACGCTAAATTTACACCTTAATTAGCACATTAAAATTACATTTGAGAAACACATGTACTCACAAGATATCAGGTGACTTGTCTACTCGACAATCCATGGAAAAATGTGTCCAGTCATCTCAAAGACATGCCCTTTTATCACTTGTTAAAATAAGATGGCGTCGTCTTTTCAAAGACATCACATTGACAAAACTTAAATAAAACTGGTGAAAAGTAGTACACAGACTCTTATCAATATTTGTAAATTCATTTTAGCATTTTAGATGTTTATTTTTAACATGAAACTATGCCGAAACCATTCTATAACTATTCATTCTCGATTTACAGCGCCACGTCTCTTTGCAATTCTCATTGCAAATAAACGTTCTCTTAAAGTGAAACTTCATCCAAAATACTTTAAGACTAAACTTGATGCATTTATAAATCAAGTAATGGATTTAGCCATAGAAATCGAGTTATAAAACTGAAATTAAATGAAGTACGAGTTATGGTTTGTTATCAAAACGGCAACAAACCCTAACTTCGCCTTGTTACGAAATTAAACAGTAGTAATGAATCAAAACATGATAACAAAGCTTTCAAAACTATCTTAAATCAGGTAAGGCATATTTAACTATTGTTATCGACTCCAGGTTCCGTATATTCAGGGGTTTCACGTCGTCATATATAATTACATTACCTCAGGGATTAACCCCAAAGCCTCGCCTGTTTATAGTCCAAACATTAAATTGTTGCATAGCGGCAGCAGACCCGATCCCTCCAGAGTTAGCTCATTTTTTTTATTGTTGTAGTAAGGAACGGGCTACGTAAAGCTTCGTAGAACGTAAAAATCTGGAAATTACCCATAGTCAAAGGGAAACTTAAGAATAAGGATGAAATGTGGCCTACTACAGGCTTATGTCGGTAATCTTTTGTAATCTTTAGTAGTGGTAGGACTCTTGGCAGAGTCCACCTGGGGAAGTACCACACCTTTGCCAGTTATTCTACCGCCAAGCAGTAATGTGCTAACATTACTGTGTTCCGGTTTGAAGGGCAATGTTTCCAGAGAAATTACAGGGCTTAGAGATATAAGATCTTAGATCTCTGGGCGACGAGCGCAGTACAGTGGTAGGTAATGATTTGGACTCTTCCGGTTACAATAGCTGCGTGTCACTGTGCTGTTATGTGTCAGGCTTGTTGCTTACCATCAGGCACATGTTCTGATCGTCTCGTCACTATTTAATTTAAAAAAAAAACTCTGCTGTAGATTTTGTCGGTAAGATTTTTGCAGCGGCCTCAACTTACGCCTGATGTCATATCCCTCCAACGGGACTACGATCTGCGGAATCTGGTGCAGCGCATCGTAGGCATGCGAGAGAAGAAGCAAAACTGCGCTGTGATCTACTGCAACCTCTCTAAAGCGTACTGTTCATTATGCTACAGTACCATGGGATGGGAGACACGGCGTTAGCGCTGGCCACCGCCATACTGCGGGACAGATCTCAGGTTGTAATTTGGGATGGAGGTAGATCCATCTGAGACCGGAGACCTGTTAGAATGAAATCAATGCGCTCTTATGTGAGCGTAGCGCAGGGATCGTCAGTCTTGATTATTTAATTTCGCTGCTTCTAAATGATGACCTACCTGATGTGATAACATTTCTGGAAACATTAATACACGCCGACGAGATGACCGCCATAGTCATAGTCACACTGGTCGAAATGAAGACGCTGCTGAATGTCTCATGCTCATGCTCATTATGAGTTTGATTATTATGATTATACTCGTACTACTCGCACTTCAATCTTTTTTTTTTAAATAAAAAGTGACGAGACGAGCAGAACATGTGCTTGATTGCAAGCAAGTTGCCTGCCATATAACAGCACAGTGACACGCAGCTATTAGGATATGAAGAGTCCAAATCATTACCTACCACTGCACTGCGCTCGTCACCCAGAGATCTAAGATATTATATCTCTAAGCCTTGTAATTTCTCTGGAAAAATTGCCCTTCAAACTGGAACACAGTAATGTTGCACATTACTGATTGGCTGTAGAATAACTGGCAAAGGTGTGATACTTCCCCAGGCGGATTATGCCAAGACTCTTTTACCACTATAATTCAGTGCAATTTTGTTCAACATGTCAATTTGTCTATCCTACTAATATTATAAATTTAATGTCAATGTATGAATGTTTGGGTATTTGGCTGTTTCCATCTTTGTTACTCAATCACGTCGTAACATACGAACAGATGGGCTGAAATTTAGAACATAGTTAAATTTTAGTCTGGAAGAAAATATAGCTTATTTTTATCCCAGAAAATAACGGGGACGACGGAAAGCAAACTACGTGGGTAAAACCGCGGGTATATCACATGGGGCACACTAAAAGTTTTGCACTTCTAGCTAATCGAAACTATTTGAATTTCGAATGTTATATATATTTTGAAACGTTGCAACCTTCTTAGTAATAGAAAGTGTCCACACACGAGCCCTAAAATCAGAGGAAATGACGTAAAAGTAGTGGGGCGGAGCCTACCACGCAACATAAATCACCAATCATATGGTGCGATGTAGGATATGAAGATCCCAGGGCCGCCAGACGTCACGTATTTTCTGATGAACGAAATGTGTACCATTGAGTAGAGTTAGTACGTACTAATAACACAAACATGCTTACCCGCTAACTTGCTTAGACGGCCAATTTTGAAGTGGGGTCCAGAAGGTACATAAAATCATTTATGCAACGAGATTATGAGTTTAGGGGATGACTAGCCTCTTAGATTACGGAAAGTGTCTGGGAGTATTATGGCCTTATTTTTAAAGATATTGCCTATTAACATATGAAAAAATTTGTTATTAGAAATTACGTGAAGTAAGTATCTTCTGGACCCCATATCTAAAAATTGGCCGCCTAAGCAAGCTAGCGGGTAAGCATGTTTTCTTAGTACGTACTAACTCTACTCAATTGTCTACATTTCTTTCATTGGCGGACCTAGGATCTTGGACTATAATAAAAAGAAACAATTGGCGGAAAATCATTTCTCAATTGTTTTTTATCACACACCCAAGTTTTACGTTCGCAACGAAAATGGAATTAAGTCGAAAAGATTTGAGAGCGATGATTTTTTTTTTATTTCAAAACTTCTATCTGGCAAGACTGTGCCGCTTGTCTTCAAAATATTTGAGCACCCTCAGGCGTTGGTTTGCTGAGTTTGAAAGAGACCGAGTCTCTTTACATGACGAATTTTATGAAAAGTGGCCTTCAACTGCCGTCAACGAAAATAATGTGGCTACTGTTAAGCGGCTACCTATTAAAACCCGCGGATTACCTATGAGACAGTTCGAGGACTATTAGGAATTGGTATGAGCCAAATTCAGAAAAAGTTACACGAATAATTGAAAGTACGGGAACTTTGTTGTCGTTTGATTCCTTATGAACTGACAGTTAAGCAGATGTGGGCTCGCGTGAAATGGTGCTCACAGATGCTACTGAAGTACGACTACGGACATTCTAATGCTGTTTAAGGAGAAATTATCGGGGGTAACAACCCCGGGGTGCGTGGCTCGGGAACCTCCACGTGGTGCACCCTGGGCATCACACAACAACTTGCCTCGGTGGCATCTTGTTGTGTGATGGCGAATCCCGGCCGGGTCTGGGAACTTCTACACGCGGCTGATATATTGGCCAGGTAAAATTGCAAAGTTTTCCAGATGAGAGTCTTCCACGAGCTTTCTGATTAGCAGAGTGTTCAGTAGAAGGACAAGGGCCGCGGTGCGGCCACAGAGGTGAAACTGCGGATATCCCTAGCCGCGGTAGTGAGGGTGGACCTCTCACTGCCGACCATCTTCGCCGTGATGCTTGACAGTGAGAGCTTGTGTAAATTAGAGGAGGGAATTACAACCCCCCCTCAAATTGCACTCAGTTGGACAGCTATAGTGCTGAATTTTATTACTTTATACTCTTCTATCATCCTACATAGTTAGGTCTCCTGGTGCTTCATATGATCCATACATTTTGTTAACGGGTCTGTAGTCTATTCCATAAATCAACCGCAGATATTCTGTTGTAAACTGTTCACACGTCACAATACGGGAAGTGGTGGAAAAAAGATGATAATTACACACAAAAATTATCAACGCTTATCTGTTTGTTGCGTGCCTGAATACCGTAATTTGATAATGTTAAAGTTCCCATGTTTTATTTCCTGGCTTCACCCATCACACCGCAACCATTTGTTGATAACTGATGAAATGATAATTTAGCAAGGGTATAAAATAAAACGCATGTTTTCGAGGACGCAGTTGTGGCAGAAAGTCTTGTGCTTCACATCAGTGAGTATTTTTTTATACTACCTTTAGCTAAAACTAACTATTAGGTAATTTAACAAATGATTAACTAACAGTATCTGTCTGTCCCCAATTTTTTTATTGAAGATAAAATAAATGATTTTATACTGTTTGAAATAAAAAGTACCCAAGATGCTATTTCAGACTAAAATCACAGATATTAACCTTCAAATAAACAAGAACCAAATTTAAAAAAAATATTAACCCGCGACTACCTCGGATTTGTTATCTATACAACATTCTACTAGTCAAGCCCTTTAATTTGATACCCATATTAAGGGAGTTGTGAAAAAGAAATGTATTTCGCCATTTTGTGGTTACGGCCGTCTTGTATTTGAAATTTGTCCGCCATTTCATGGAGGCGGCCACCTTGAATCGATATTAACCAAAGATACCTAAGAACCAGCGCACGGAAATTAACCTCCATATAAAAAAATCGCATCGAAATCGTCCCATTCATTTGAGCTCTTCGGTGCCACAGACAGACAGACACACAGACAGACAGACATACTTATATACAGACAGACAGACAGATATCGACGGCAAATTTTTTACACCTTTTTTAAGGTGACGCATTGATAAACTTCAACGGCCGTACCAGCGGCGGACGGCATGGCTGGTCTATCGTACGTGGCGCGACGGACGGTGCGCGGCGAAACCTGTCTGCATCGCATTTATTTTAGATCTTAGCGGATCGGTTAAAAGTTGATAATCGCCTAGCACAGCGGATGATGTTTAAAACAGTGAGCGTAATGTTACTAATTTTTGATTGGGTTTTTATTTAATTACTCGTAATGTAAACATGACATAAAATAACTGCTCGGTCTATGAAATAGAATAGCAGTCTGGCTATTTTATTCGTAAAAAATAGTAGGGTGTTGTCGCTAATAATTCCAAGCATTTGAACTTTTTTGGTGAAAAGTTTGTACATATTTTTTTTAATAATTCTGACTATTTTCAAAAATGTTATCCGGTTCACAAAATTATACAGGGTTTCTCCTTATCTACGATATTTTTAAAATTTGAATTATATCATTCGTTGCTATCATACTATGCAATCAAAAGTACTCGTTAACATGTTTCTTAGTTCAAGGCGTCGTCTTAAAATAAAAGTATCCTATGTACCTAACTCATAATCAGCTATCTGCTATTGAAAATCTCGTTAAAATCAGTAAAACCATCTCAGAAATTAGCTGGAACGTACTGACAGACTTTTTGTTTAAGAAAGTGCGATAGATTCCTGTGCATCAGCAGAGAAAACTTGGAATTACAAACAGTTTGTTTTTTCATTTCAATTTTGTTCATATAGACAGATATATGGCTCTTCGCTACTGTTGCTAATACTACCTTTACTACAAAGTACATTCAGCCAATGGGTAATTGTAGGTGGTTCTGCAAAGAAAATGTTGACTAATAATTGGAAAAATAAAAATTTTTATAAAGACAATCTAGGTACTTCTTAAGACATTGTTAATATAAATTCAATAACTTGCAACAAATTTTATAAACTGGGGTTAAGCCATAAAGTTTAAATATATTCATGAACAAGTTTTCATAAAAATAAACTGTATTCAAATATCTATCATCAAATATATATATATCACCATCATTTTTTAGTCAACCGTAACACAACCTATATTATTATTACTGCACCCGCCGACCGATGCTACTTTTTAGGGTTTCGTAGCCAAATGGCAAAATACGGGACCTTTATAGATTCTTCATGTCTGTCTGTCTGTCCGTCCATATGTCACAGCCAATTTTCTCCGAAACTATAAGAGCTATTAATTTTAAAATTTCCAAAATAACGTTTTAAAGCGTCTGTTAAGCAAAACGGCCTACGGAAAGTGTCTGGGAGTATTAAATTAGGGGCCTTTTTGTAAAGATATTGCCTATAACATACCTATTTCTATAAACGTGTTTTTAAAGTATTTTTTTGAGGGAAACTTTTTTGGCGCGCCACAGTCTGATTACCTGAGTAGTTCCCAAACTAAGCTATCAAATTCTGAGTTATACGTTTTCACTTCTATCGGCATTTCCTAACTGACTGCCAGTTATTTTTTAATTTATGGATAGTATTAGACATAGTATTAGATATAACTAATATGTTAAAATAACCATCTTCGTAACACAAGTAACTATATTGTTTGTTTTTATCACTGCATCTTGTTGAAAGCAACTGATTAAGCTGATTAGGTAGAGTAGTAGCTGTATAAGTGTAGCAATTTCAGAAATGAGTAATTCGGGCCACGGTTTGCAAGTCGTGAGTGTGACGGACACTCACTCCTTCATCCTGGAGGAGAGTGTGCTGAGACAGCTGCTGCTGCGCGAGGATGTGAGGGACCTGCCCGTGGTGGTGGTGAGCGTGGCCGGCGCCTACCGCGGCGGCAAGTCCTTCCTGCTCAACTTCTTCATCAGATACCTCTCTGCATCAGTGAGTTCAAATAAAAATTACGTTATTTTAAATAAAATTTTATCTCAAGCTTTCGGATTATCCATATCACAATGCTCCTAGACAAAAGTTTCCAAGGTTTTAGGTGCAATAACTTATGGGGACAACAACCGCTTCGTATACGCTCTATACCTACTGTGAAACGGGAGGTCGCCTATTCTTATACTAATAAATCTGTCCAACAAATTTATTTGTGGGTCGAATAGGGTAAAGGTCACACTATAGTATAGGTTCGCTTTCCTTCGATTTGTTTGTTAGATGCACTCCTCTGATGCTCGTAGCAGGCCAACGAGCAACTCGATCTTCCACGCAAGCACAGAAGGGAGCCTTAGCTAAAAAATGTTGTTCAAATCTTTGGATCAAAAGAATTGCATTCCTTCAGTCTACTACTAGATGCTACTAGATTAAATATTGAATACTAGGTAATAAATAGATTTAATTAGTAATATGAACTTGGAAACAGCCCACGTCTGTAACGCCGTGCCCAATTGGAAGGTACTCTAGTAGAAAATAGAATGATCTTTAACACACCGATCGTGCGTTTTTAAGACACCTAATGAGCTGCAATGCCAGGGCCGTCCGCTGGTTGGCAAAACAGACTCGGACTAAGGACGAGGCGACTTGGGCGTATTAAGTATTCGTTATTTTATTGATGTTTATTTATCTTTTATAGTGATAGTTATTGAGGGAGTACCTTTTGTAACGCCACGTTACAACTCCATACCATACTCTTCGTGAACCTGGTCTGTAATCAGTTAAAAACCACTTGGCGAGCTCTGGAGAGTGCAAAGTATGTCTATGTAGGACAAAATTTACAAAGACTTGATAAATGATTGATTTGTTAATATTTTTTAACTAAAATTAATTATAAAGACATGAAGCTGCACGATAGCATGCCCCGTGCGATCGTCGCAATTTCACGACACACAGGGAGCTTTACATATGCTGACGACACCGACAGCGACGATGCCATTGGTCGGTTCGTATGGTGAACATTGGCTGTATCACCGAAAACCACTTTTTTAGAGCTTACATACATTATTATTACTTACATATATCCATCAGAGTCAGAAACTGTGGTTTATGAGCGGAGAGGACGCAACTGAGAAAATAGCTAATATTTCTTAGATCGAGATATTATAGAGTCGATTACTATTGGAAACCCAACCGGAACTGATCAGTATAAGAGACGAAATCTAAAGCTACAGAACATTGATATCTTATTAAGCACGTAACAGTTTCTCGCTAATACCATTTCTTCTATTGACCTTGGAAATAATACAAAATAAATGCAGGATAAACAACAAAGACTATTGCAACAATAGTAAACTGTAAACATAGTTAGTTATATTGCCTCTATATTAGTAAATTTTTGTAAGTTTTAAATTTTTCCGTATCGTTTATTTCTTGATATTTTAAAAGCTTTGGTGTTATTCAGGTTGAAGCTCGCGCCGATGGCTCGTGGTTGGGGGACGACAGCGCGCCTCTGGTTGGCTTCCAGTGGCGCAGCGGGATCCAGGCCACTACCTTGGGTATTCTCATGTGGTCAGAACCATTTATCAACACGCTGCCTTCTGGAGAAAAGGTAAGTTAAAATAAGAATTAACAATAATCCAGCAGAATCAACAACAAAATATAATACTACCATTGATGCAGTTTTTTCAAGACATTTAAATAAAATAGAATCCCAAACATATGTTTCCTACTTCAGTTACCACAAGCCAATTATTACGAAAATTGAGCCTACTGATTAAGTTTAAATATGTATATTTTTTTTTTATTATTTATTATTTACAAAAAACCTGTATACATTCAACAAAAATAATCGACGCGACACCACACTGTTCAATGCGAAATAGAAATGGACATATCTGGCTTGCTTTCTACAAGAGAGAGAGAGACAGACAGAAAAACATGCGACGCCGCACAGCTTACAATAGCTTACTATAGCAAAAAGTGTCGTGACAACTTTTCGTAAGAATTTTTTCCGTCTAGCCCCCTTTCACAACGCGCGATAAGGAACTTCGTTCCAAAACGACATGTAAAGGTGCCACAAAAGTGGAGGTCAACTTTACAGAAGGAACATTACTTTAACTACTGAATAATAAAAATGCCATCGTAAAAATACATTATGTCGATGTATCTTAAATCAATATATTGGATAGAGCAATCCATATGCGTCATTATCATTTAAAAGATATTGTTTGACTGTCTCGAACCACACTCGTCAGCGACGTTTGACGTGTTGCTGCTATGCATGGGGACTTTCAAATAAGTTAGTGTATAAAAGCCGTCTAAACACGTCTCTACAAACATATGGGATGCATTGCAAAAAGAAGATAGCAGCATCAGCTTCCTAAACATATTTCAGTGAAAGTAATATTTTAATTTAACAAAATCATTTGATGTGTTGATTTTCAAGAATGCAGTTTCGCTTTGTTGTTAACCAGGTGGCAGTTCTACTGGTGGACACACAAGGAACCTTCGACAGCAAGAGCAGTTTCCGCGACAACTCCACAATTTTTGCACTCTCTACTCTCCTATCATCGGTTCAGATTTACAACCTCTCCCATAATATCAAAGAAGACGATCTGACACATCTTGAGGTATCTAATACAAGGTTCCTAAAAAAAGTTTATTAATTGAAAAGAAATAGCTAATTAATCTTTATTGTGAAAAAACTTAGGTTGTACGACCTCTGGAATCGCAATAAACATCAGTGTTTTCATATAACAAGAACAAAATTAAAAAATTTTGATTAACCCCCGACTACCTCGGATTTGTAATTTGTACAACATTCTACTAGTCAAGCCCTTTCATTTGATACCAATATTGAAGGAGCAGTGAAAATATATTGTTATAGTGTATAGTATTCTACTAGTCAAGCCCTTTCATTTGATACCCATATTAAGGTAGGTTGTGAAGAAATATTTTGCTCGCCATTTTGTGGCGGTGGCCATCTTGAATCGATATTAACCAAACATAGCTAAGTACATCCGCACGGATATTAACTTTCAAATAAAAAAATCCGCATCGAAATCGGCTCTTCCGTTTGAGCTCTACGGTGCCACAGACAGACACACACACAGACAGACATCGACGTCAAACCTATAACACCCCTTTTTTGGTCGGGGGGTTAAAAATAACAGAATAGCGGTGAAATGTTAGATGTTCATAATGATCCTGTCTCTTTAAAACATTTACTTGGTAGACCCGTTCTATATTTACGTGAGTGCAATTAATAGCATATATTACTATCCTGTTCAAATTACAAAAAATCAACAAGATGATAGAAAATTATGATATTATGATAACAGTTTTGTGGGTATAAAAAACGTTTAGCGGGCCCCAAATCAAGCGCCCTTCTTGTATCTTAAGGCCCTGTGCCCTGGTTTCTGTTTGAAGTTTCTGGTTGAAGTAGGTTGTAATGACAAAATTTAGTGCAGCAAGAGAATGACAAATGATAAAGAACTGAAAATGTATATTATATGTTTTTTACTTTGTAGCTGTTCACGGAGTATGGTAAGCTGGTGAGTGCTGGTAATTCAAACGCAAAGGCTTTCCAAGTGCTGGAATTTCTGGTGAGGGACTGGCAGTTCGCCAAAGACCATCCTTATGGAGCCGTTGGGGGAGAACAACTACTGAACAACAAACTGCAGGTATTTTATATTACCTACTACCTACGGTGAATCAAAAAGAAACATTATGATTTTGTTTGGTGCCTCAATGACAATAATGAAGTACGTATCCATATACCTATATCCTGTATAGTTTTAATTTCTAGTAAATTTAAATTGCAATATGATTTTAAAACATAACAATTGTCGTCTGATAAAAAAGTGATTTTAGGTAACAACCCAAAATGAATATGGCATAAAAGTGAGGATCATTAACAAAAATATTTGATGATATCGTATAATATTTTCAAAACAAAATCACAAAAAAATCTCCTCAAATCAAAACCACAAAATTGGAAATAATTTTAATTTTCATGCATCTCCTCGAAAAGCCGCCATTATTTGGATTATGTGTTTTTACACAAACTGATAGACAAATTGATTACGAACATATTAGTTGAAATATTTTTTCAAAAGACCTCAATCTGACTTTGTAAAGAGGTTATTTTCAAATATGAGCGTAAAACAGTAACACATCCAGCCGTTTTCTCTTGCTCGCTCTTGCGGTGTGCGATGAGGTCAGAAACGCTCAAGGTCATTTTTTTTGTTCAGGTAGGCCTTAAACTGACTCTTACTGGTGTTTGTTCTCTTACTCTGGTGTTAGTTAGTATTTACAAAAAACTTGTTGTATTTGATTTCGTTAAAATGAAAACTGAGAAAACCATCCCCATTCTTTTATTGCGGTAAAAATACATTTTTTTTTCTTTACTGATCTGATCTTTGAAAATGTTATTTATTCTTTAGATTACCGCAAACATGGCTGAAGAGATGAAACAATTGAGGCATCACATTCGTTCGAGTTTTGACAAGGTCTCCTGTTTTCTGTTGCCTCACCCAGGGTTTGAGGTGCTTGAACCAACTTTCAATGGAAATATTGCAGGTATGTTTTGATTATTATTAATGACTTTCATTTACTTTTTACATTATTATTACTTACAACATTTAGTACTGTACAAGTCTCAATATTGTAACTTCTGGATCCGCTAAACTACTGAGCTATCCAATATTGAATTTACCTAATTGGTAAGCGCTGGGTTCTGTGCATTAAAATTTCAACCTTAGAGACAAATACTGGAATAATCTGGTGGTGAATTTCGGCATGATTACATTTATTTTAGGTCCGCGTACACCACCTTTGATCAATCTGCCCTTAGCAGAGCCACCTCTTTACCTTGACCTCTGCAGACGTCTATTTTTGATATTTCAGGAATGGTCCAAAGTAGATAATGTTCAGGGTTATGAATACAACAAACAAACATTTTGGCTATGCACAGCCAGAAATCAGCACAGTAATCAGCGTTTTATTTTCTTTCAGAAATTCGGCTTTTGTTCAGGAAGAAATTGGTAGAGTTGACTAATTCTCTTTTCGGGCCCGATAAACTACTTCCAAAAACAATAAACGGACAAAGAATCAAAGCCCAACACTTATTCAATTACTGTAAAGGTTATCTCGAACTGTTCAACAGCGGCGATATACCAAGTCCAGAAAATATTCTTGTGGTATGTATATTTTATACCTGTCAAGGCAAATAACCAGGGCAATCATTATCGATTAGCTGTCTGCCGGACTGACCTTAGAAAATACAGATCTCTAAAACTGGAACAGATATGAAACTGGAATAAAAGTGTGGTAACGTAGACTTTATTCATAAAAGATTGTAAATGATTACATTATCACGACCGTAATTCAATGAAAGGATGCCTATGTTTAATACATAGAGGGTTCCAAAAATTCAGCAAATCTGGAGGCTGACTTGATATCCAGCCAGAGCTCTGGGCAAGCAAAGCTGCTAACGCGCTATTTTGTTAATGAGAGACCCAATAAAACTTTTAATTTTTTCGCTGTTTCAGGTGACTGTAAGAGCCGGTTTGCTCTCAGCTGTGGAGGAAGCACGTAATATCTATGAAAAAGGAATGGATGCTGAATGTGGACCAAAACAACCATTAAGTTTATCTCCATCTGACCTCAAATCCTTGCATGATAAATACGTCAAATTAGCCACAGACGATTTCAAAAAAAAAAAAATGGGTTCCAAGACTGAACACAATTTCTATCTTAATACACTTACTCAGGTAACATTTAGAATACTTTTTAAAAGTAAAAAACTGAACTATAGTGTAAAAGTAACAAAATTTTCTGTTGCAGGAAATAAATAACCGGCTGGCACAATTTCTCCAAGGTAATTTGGCAAAGGTTCAGGCTGCAATCGCAAAAGCAAAAGAGGCATATGATAACGAGATTAATAACATTACAAAAGGCAAACTGTTCTGTTTGCATCCAATAGATGTCACACAAGTTCATAACAAAGCCGTAGAAGCAGCCATCAAGATTTACGATGGATCTCGAAAAAAGGTTACAAATGGAAATGATATAGAAAGAAGTGTATTTATACAGGTACGTAAACAGAAATGATTATAAGTTTCATATACGTTACATAGAATTTCTCACAATTGGTGATATTACAAAATAGCTTCGTTATACGACAAAGGTTTTGTAGACCTACTAAATATTTTTTCTGTAAAAACTTTAAAAGTATGACATACCTGCTACCTAGTAGTAGGAAAGGAAAATATTTTTTTTGTAAATCATAAAAAAAAATTATAAAAATTAACTATTTAAATTTACTATATTATATTAAATTCAAGATTTTCAACCAATTTCTAAACTACAAATAGTGCCATTTGCCGACTATAAGTGAGGAGTAGCGCTTATATTACTTACTTTCATTTATTTTTCGAATTTGAGTCTCATTTTTAATCTTTACACCTATTTGTGGTTTTGAAGTCGGTTTATTTTATTGTACAAAAATAGTTTATCATACTAAAATAGATTTTTAGTGCAAAACAAGTATTTGTTAATGCATTTACACAATTTCGTCCTGATAAGATCGAATTTCATAACCTTTGTGAAATCCACAAACTTTAGTTGTTTTGTTCATATTTCAAACACTGCCAAACCGATTTCGATAAAATGTATATGGGATTACTCGAGAAATACGAGTTCATGTACTCGTTTTTCTCGTATACCTATATATTTTACTCGTATATCCGAATAAGAAAAGAAATATTAAAATCGGTTTGGGCGTTCTCGAATCGAAAAAAATATAATGATCGAATTGCTGAACCTTTTTTCTCCTCCTTTTAGAAATTGATTAAAGGCAAAAGCAAAAGTGAACAACATTAACCGTTCAAATACATTACAGCTCAGTTAAATAATATTTCTGTGTCATGTTTATGTATCAGATATGTCACTTCCAGGGTTTCAACAAAGAACTTGCGTTGCTACGCCAAACAAATGAATTAAATAACAATACAATAACTACGCAAATCGAAATGGAATATTGGCAAGTGATGCAGTCCAAATCTTCACTTGAACCTCCGTTGACTGCAAGTGAACTTAAAAAAGAGCATGATAAAGCCCTGACAAAAGCCCTTGAAAATTTTAAAACGAAAAGGAACAAGCCAGATGAATACACCGAAGACGTCTATAAATATAATCTTGCCAAGGTACTTCAATATCTCTTAAATTTTCAGCCTCAACATCTATACTTAATATTATAAAGCTGAAGAGTTTGTTTGTTTGAACGCTAGGAAGTACTGGTCCGAATTGAAAGATTATTTTCTATTGGATAGTATATTTGTCGAGAAAGGCTATATATAGGCTATAGAACATAACGCTACTATTTATAGAAACGGAGCATGAATTAAGAATGTAACAAAAACGGGAAAAATATTCCTTTTCGAGAGTTTTCATACCTTGCTTTGACATGATAGTATGTGTCTAAGATTGCGTCATTGAATATAAACCTTTGCTAATCAAATTTGTTTCTTAATCTGAGTTGGTACGATCAATTTCCGACAGGTGGCGTAGCAGGTAACTGCAGAGGGTTTTTGTTTGAAAGCGATATTATCAGGAATTACTGAACCGATTTCAGTCATTCTTTCACCGTTGGATATGTACGGGATCCCGATGAGTGCTATATACATATGTACAACGGGCGAAGCCGGGGCAGACATCTAGTAATTTAATATACTAATAATAGTCCGGTCACATATATATAAATTACGGGTTGTTTGTCCGCGGTGGTCTCTTAAACTACTCAACTGATTTCAATGAAACTTGCACACCGTGTGCAGTTTGATCCAACTTGAAAGATAGGATAGTTTTAATTCCGATTATTTGTCTTCATATGACAATATCCGAGCGAAGCCAGAACGGGCCGGTAGTTTTTTATATATAATACTCGAATATGACTTCATGGATGATAAACAGCTAATCTAAATAACTATATAAATAATTTGTTACTCAAGGATAATGTCCCCATTTCAGCTGCCTATGTGTGGCATTCTAACAGAAAAAGTATTATCCAGTCGAAATCTATCCAGTAGTTTTATTAGTTGCAAACATTCCAAAATGTAATCTTTTCCACCCACATAATGAGAAGAAAGGGGCTCGTTCGCATTTGTAACAGTACCTTGCTTGTGTAATTACATATGTCCAAAATAACAATACCGATATTGAATATTTCATTGTTCAAGAAAATTCAAGATTGCTTCGTTCAAATGAAATCGATAAACAAGGGTAAGAATAAAACAGGAATGTACGAAGGTATTGATGCGTACCAAAATTATATGGCGGAGCACTATGCGGACCAATGCCTCCACCCGGATGATCTGGAGGAGATAAACCGACTGGCTGTCTGTACTGCATTCACTGTCTTCCGTCCACGGAAGGAATGTATCGGAGATATTTTTGATAATGACGATGAAGATGAAACTACTATGAAAGAGGTAATATACGTAGTTTTACACATAAGTAATTTTACTTATTAGTTATATCGCACTCTGAGAATGAAACTGACAGAGTCAGTTTCAGAGACAGATTCTCAGGGTGTTTCAGGATCAGACTGGCATCGACTTCATATGGATGGGTGAGTAGCGGTTATAATAACTACCTATATCAATTTATTTTTCGCTTTTGAGTGCCTATTTGTGGTTTTGAAGTCGGTTAATTTTTTTTGTTAAAAATAGTTTATTCAAGTCAGTCTATGTACTAAACTCGAAAACACAATTTTTTGAAATGAGTCAGTTTCATTCTCATTGTGCGATATAAAAAATAACCAGGTTGTTGCTCCGGTCTCGACGACACTACTAAAAATTTGAGAACAATACTTGCCAGTAATGTACCAGCAGTTTCTATGAACTGTCATGATGGATCAAAAAAGACACAGTACGATGTATTTAGCTGAATAATGTAGCAACGGAACCACGATCGAACTGTATTGCCACCTATTACAAATAGAAATAGGTGTTGTTAAAAAATTTAATAGGTGTGGGTATGGTGGTCAGTGTCAAACGGGCAGCCATATTTCACGAACACTCTTTTTGAAAAAGCCCGCCGGACGCGGTTGAAACTTGAGTCGGATTGCACCGACTAAATCACATGTGAGTATGTGAGATACCCGTGGTGTGGATTATGGTTACAAATTTTAAAGCTTCTGTGTATGTTACTTCATTGTAAAGAAATTAATGAAGTTATTATTGTATAATTGGCGTTTTATAATTGAGACTATTTGTATTTATGTGTAATGTTGCACGCCCTATGGGTGCGGATATAGTGATACCTTTCATAAATTTATTATTTTAAATCTGTAACTAATACCTATATTCCAGCAATAAAGATAATTTGAATTTGAATGTGTTCTGTGGGTGTCAGTAGTGTGTTCTGCTTTTGGAGGTTCTACAGACAGGTGGATCTACACACCATGTTAACAATTATTATTCTTATTTTCACCTATTACTTTGCAACTGCTGCGAAAAGCTTACTACTCTTATAAAATTTTACTGTTATGCAGTTTTTTCACCGCGCCAGGTATTTTGAGTAAGGACAGAGTATAATTTGACCATTCGTAATAGTTGATTGATAACATTTGTTTAACATTTGTTTAAATATCAACTTATTATCAATGTCTCAATCACTATCATCAAATTTAATAGCAATTAAGGCTTAAACGATGTGTTTCAGTAAAAAATAATAAAGGGGTTTGCTACATTTGTACCAATTTTATGGGAGTACAGTCTATCTACCCTTTTGAGGGTTCCGTAGCCAAATGGCAAAATACGGGACCCTAATAGATTCGTCATGTCTGTCTGTCTGTCTGTCCGTCCGTACGTCACAGCCACTTTTCTCCGAAACTATAAGGCTAATCCTATTGAAACTTGGTATGTATATGTAATCTGTGAACCGCATTAAGATTTTCATACAAAAAATAGATAAAACACAACAAATTTTGGGGGTGTCCCAACTTAGAACTGAGGCTCAAAAAAATTATGTTATGTTACTCGCTGCTAGGGAAGCCTTCAAGGGCAAGTTCGACTTGCACTTGACCACTTTTTATTAAATGTTGTCACAATGCGGGGATGAGTAGATTCTTCATTTAATTTACAAATAGCAGAAGTTTTTAGGTATCATTTTGTAGTGAAAACAGTTGCACAATGTTAACCTTATTTAAAATCTAAAGTTAATTATTTACGCTACTGCTTAAATAATACAATAACAACAACACTGTAATAATTTTAACACCGGACTTAACTACTATCTTTAATTTCTACCTAGCCGTTTCGATAGCTTTGTTACGACTACAGTTTTTGCTAGACGACGACACGGTAATATTATCTATCAGTAATTGAACTGAGCCGGTTCTTTGACATTCATACCTACAGCTGCGAGCACGTAAACAAACGATAAGGCTTATGCGACTTACACGACTCGGCTACCTTATGTTTTGCACGTTAAGATAGAGATTACATTGCGAACACGTACCGAGCGCGCCCCGAGATCGAGGCGCGTAGGTACAGCCCGCGTTTCGTCCGTTTGTATGAAGTCGAAATACTGGTAGTTAATATTACCGTGACGACGATAATGATATATCAAACAATTAAATGATACAAGTATTTCATTTCACTGTAACTTATGTATAGTGTAATAATTGTTTCAGGTTCTAATCGGGCGCTACAATACCATCAAATTTAGTAACGAAAATAAAAACGAAACCGCACTTCTTTCGGCGTACAATGAGTACGTGAAGAAGATTGACGACAAGTGTAGCTTCTCGTGGTGGTGGGTTGTTGGCCTCGGAATCCCGTATGTGGTGAATACCTCCAAAAGATCAGATTTCCACAGCGATTGCAAAAAAATAGCAACAGAGCTGTTTTACAGTAAAAGAAGTTCAAGTACTTACCACGCTTCGGACGCGTACAAACAACGCCTAGATGAGGTTTGTTTCTTGCTTTCCTAGTTTATCACTACCACGGAGATCCCGACAAAGTTTGTTTTCTGTGTAGTCGTTTTAGCGATCGTATTTTAAAATCTGAGTGACAAATCTTTGCGCATGGAAATGTTGCGACAAAAGTGTTAAACTCCGCAACAGACAACAATGACAATTTTTTTTCAAGTGATAATTTCTTTTGGCCCGGCACAGGTAGTTCGTGGCTTGTAAATTGAATTCTAGCGTCACGCTCGAGAATGATAAGAAATCTTTGGCTTACGGATTATTTAAGTGAGGCGGCGGACGCGGCTCAGCAGAAGTACCCTTCAGCCCAATTAGTGTTACTGGGGGATTTTAAGGCGCTGAATATCGCCAACTGGCACTTTTTAAACACACATTTAACAACATGTGTATGGTTTGAGGCTTTTAGTAAAATATATGTTATTCTTGAACATATTTATTAGGTAACCTATTGTATCAAAACAAGATTTGGAAAAAAAACTCGATAAGAAAAAATCCTAAACTTACCTCTAAAATAAGTTTTAGATGTAAATATCTGTGTCATTAATAAACATACATAATTCAAATTTTATAGGTAAACGTATCATTTTTTACTAAGGGGATGGAAGATTTTGTATTTTGGATTATGTAGTTTAATTCGTATTAATTAATTGTTTTTGAAAAGCTAACTCGACCGAGCCGGCCCGTGTCTTGCTTCTCGCTCACTACTATGAAGTCCAGCAGAAAGCGCTGATGCGCCTTGCTAAAAGGACCTGTGTCGCTTTGTCGTCCGACGCTCGCAATTCAAAAAAATAAAATAAACAATTCTCACAAATTCATGCAGAAACATCTATAAAGTTCATGTGGTTTGAAAATTCGACACTTCAGTCAACTGTAGATTTGGCGCGATGTTTGAAGCGGCGGATGAAGTCGTTACGATTTAACGACCCTGAGTTCGTATCTCAGCACTATGAAATCTTTTGCGTGTTTTTTGATATTGTTTTGTTAGATATTTTCTCCGTTGTTCTTCAAAGTTTTATTTCTTTAGTTCTCCTGTTCTGAGGCACAGATTAGAAAATAGTTCCTATGTAACCAGAGGCTTTTCATCAAATCTTAAAAATTAAATCTACTTCCCAGTTCCTGATTGAAGTTATAGAAGTTTTACAAACGGTAATAAAGTTCATATGATGTGAAATTTTGGACCCAACTGTAACGTGTCAGTTTGGCTCGGTGGTACAACCGCGTTCGAGTTCTCGAGTTCAAATCTCATCACTGTGAAATCTTTTGCATGTTTTTTGATATTGTTGTTGTTGGATATTTTGTCCGTTGTTTATCAAGCTTGTATTTAGTTTTCGAGACACAGATTAGAAAATAGTTTCTATGGAACCCGAAGCTTATCATCAAATCTACTTCCCAGATAGATTTGTAACTTCGGTCGGTATGGTCGGTAACTTCAGTTACCGACTGAAGTTATAGATACCAGTTGAAATTGTGTTCCGGTTTGAAGGGCAATGTTTCCAGATAAATTACTGCCCTTAGAGATATAACATCTTAGATCTCTGGGTAACGAGCGTAACGACATTTATTGGTTTACCCACAAGTATAGTATTAATCTCTAGCCTACCTACATCACACTACCTACATTGCAAGACAATGCTCAGTCACAGAATAAATATTAGTACAAGGCTCAGTAATTAAACAAACTAGCTTTGGATCACCGAGGTGTTCGGACGTAGGTGTACAAAAGAATCCTTGCATAAAATCTTAGCTATGTTTGGTTAATATCGATTCAAGATGGCCGCCTCCACAAAATGGCGGACAAAATATTTCTTCACAACCTACCTCAATATGGGTATCAAATGAAAGGGCTTTACTAGTAGAGTATTATTATACGTTGTAACAAATTTTAAATCCAAGATGGCCGCCACCACAACATGGCGAATTTTTTTTTTTTTTCACTACTACCCCAATATGTGTATTAAACGAAAGGGCTTGACTAGTGGAATACTATGCAATATGACAAATTTGAAATCCAAGATGTGCTACCGCAAAATAGCGAAACACATTTCTTTTTCGAAACTCTCTCAATATGGGTTTCAAATGAAAGGGCTTGACCAGTATAATGTTTTATAGAAAACAAATCCGAGGTAGTCGAACCAATATTTTTAATTTTGTTCTTGTTCGATTGGGCGATGAATTAAAATTACCTAAATCGGTGCTTTAAAACTAAAAAGCCACAACTCAAAATCATTTTAACTTTGTTTTTCAACTGTTTTTTCTATTTCTGATGTTTTTCTATCATTCTCTGTGTATGTTAATTAGCTACAACTTGATTATTTTATGTATATGATTATTTCAACATTGTGTTAAATGTAACCAAAATAATTCAGGACATTTTTTTTACTTTCAAAGGTTTACACTTGACCGCCATCTCGCCTGATGTTAAACACATGTGGTACAAACTGATGTGGTACAAATACAAAAATCTTTATTGCTGTTTGCAGGTAAGATAAGGTGATACAAAACATTTTAATAATTGAGCCATACAAATACTGGCCTCTTCTTCTAGAGGCATGCAATATGTTTGCCTACGATATGGAGCGTGTTTACCCAGAAAAAACCGACTCACTTTGGATTTGAAGACACAAAGATTGTAATTATCGGGGAAAACTCACTCAGGCAACGAATACGTTGAGTTGTGGAATACCACAGCGTAGACAAAAAGCAAAAAGCCTTTGGAACATCCACCATGAAACGATGTCGCTTTTTTTGAGATGCGAGCAGTAGCCCTGAGTAGATAGCCAAGCCGAGACCTTTTTCTTGCACTCATAATGTTGACGTATCTATGATGTCCAACTCTTTGTCAATAGGTTGGTAAAGGTATGGTCCAGTAAAGGAAAATGCACCCTGGCCAAAACCGGTTCTTGTTTTAGGTATTGCCCATGTGTTACGTCTCTTTTGACCTTTCTTTTTTGAGTGTATCACAGTGAATAAAGATGTTTTATGGATCCTTAGAGCAACTGAGAGTATGAATAGCCTTCGTACTGATAGATAATTAGTCACCTCATAAAGTTTGTCTGTTGGGTACCTGAGTGGCTTTTTGTAGGCTACTTTCAGTATTGCTCTTTGGACTCGTTCTACAATAATCAGGTATGTTTTTGCAGCAGAGCCCCAACAGACAATACAGTAATTGATCACAGACTGGCACAAGGTGATGTAGACCATACTCAGTGTTTTAGCATCGGCAACAGTTCGAAGGTGCTTAAAAATGTGCAACATTTTTTGCAGTCTACATCGCAGGGTGGTAATGTGATTATTAAATGTCAGTCTGTGATCAATCACCATATTGACGTGATTATTTTTAAACAAAACTACTACATTTTGTATCATCGGAGAGCCAGAATCGTTTTGGGAGGATGCTATCGATGTTCGAGGGCCAGTTAAGGTCCTAAGAATGCATTTTCATCAATCGAATACAAAAATCATAATATCATAATAATACGAAAAATACAAAGCCTAAATACTTAAAATTAGCGACCGGTATTCATTAAAGGTCATACAGGTATACGCACTGACCTCGACACAACCCGACAAAGAGATCGAGAGCATGTATGAGGACATCTCTAAAGCTATACATGTCTCGCCAACACATTTCAAAGTTGTGATGGGAGACTTCAACGCGAAACTGGGCAAACGTAGATGAGTGAGTGGGGATTTCGGATATGGGCAGCGGAACCCAAGAGGGCAACGTCTAGCGGATTTCTTGGAAAGGAGAGCATCTTTATGATGAACTCCTTTTTCAAGAAACAACCACAAAGAAATTGTACCTGGATTAGCCCAGACGATTCCACAAAAAATAAGATCGACTTCATTATGACGACTAAACGGCAAATATTCAGCGATGTCTCTGTGATCAGCAAGGTTAAGACCGGCAGTGATCCCCGTATTGTAAGAGGCACGCTGAATCTAAACATTAAGGTCGAAAGATCACGTCTAATGAAGTCCACGCTCGGACCAAATTATGCTCAGATCGAAGATCACTTCGAATCCTTAGATGAATGCGTAACGGCGGACGAAATAACGATAGACTAGTGGAAACTGTTCATGCGGTTGGCAGAAAATTTTATAAGAGCCGACGCCAAAACAGAACCGAAAGCTCTCCGATCAAACTCTAGATCTTATGGCGGTCAGACGAGATATGCGGTTACAGTCTTTGGTCGACATGATGGTATACAGACGGCTCAATAGACATATCTCTACTTGTGTGCGACGCGACGTACGCTGCTTCAATACTTCGAGTATTGAAGAAGCAATCAAGCAGAACAAAGGCTCGAAAGTGTTCGCAAGAAATCTGTCTCTTGGGCAAAGTCAGCTGACCAAACTGAAGACCGATAGTGGTAGCATCGTCTCATCGAAGCCCGAGATTTTGGAGGAGATTGAGAGGTTCTATGGACAGTTATACACCTCTGCGCAAGCACAACCTGTCGTTAGCATGGCAAAAGACCCCAGAGCCAAGCTGACCCTACACTTTAAGATGTTATATCTACGAAACTGTTCACTGCCCGCTGGAAGATGTTTTCAAGCTACTGGACTGGAACGGATATGACATCAATATCAACGGCGAATGCATCACTCACCTTCGGTTTGCCGACGACATAGTCATTGTGGCGGAGCCGTTGGAGGACCTCGGTGCTATGCTCAGGGACCTCAGTAGAGTATCCCACCAGGTAGGTTTGAGGATGAATATGGACAAGACGAAAGTCATATCAAATGTTCATGTCTCACCTGTACCGGTTATTGTTGGGAATACCACACTCGAAGTTGTTGACGAATTATACGTCTACCTGGGTCAAAAGATCCAATTAGGTAGATCCAACTTCGACAAAGAGGTCCAGCGAAGGATCCAATTCGGATGGGCAGCGTTCGGGAAACTTCGGCACATCTTTGAGTCCAGAATACCCCAATGCCTAAAGACGAAAGTCTTTAACCAGTGCGTGTTGCCAGTGATGGCTTATGGAACTGAGACGTGGTCCTTAACTGTGGGCCTCATAACAAAGCTCAAAGTCACACAGCGAGCTATGGAGAGGGCTATGCTCGGAGTCTCTTTGCGCGACAGAATCCGTAATGAGGATTTTCGCAAAAGAACGAAAGTGTCCGACATAGCTCAAAGAGTAAGCAAGCTGAAGTGGCAATGGGCAGGCCACATCGCTCGCAGAACTGACAACCGATGGGAAAAAAGATTCTCGAGTGGCGACCACGAACCGGAAGACGCAGTGTTGGACGGCCTCCCACTAGATGGACAGATGACCTCATAAAGGTCGCTGGAAACCGATGGTTGCAGGTTGCGCAGGACCGTTCGTTGTTGAAATCTAGGGGGGAGGCCTATGTTCAGCAGTTGACGTCTTGCGGCTGATGATTATGATGATGTGACATTGTTTAAAATAATAACTAAAATATTCACAAGTTTGTGGTCAAAAGTAGACGCTCATTTATACTGCTCTACGGGATTATTTATTTTTTATTTATTTAGTATTAGTAGATGAATTTGCTTTTCGTGGAGTTGTGAACGAAAACAGGTGCGATGAAAACCATAACATAAAAAGTCTATTTCCATTGTTGCTGAAAATATAACTTAAAACCGATATTAGTTGTTTACTTCACGCATAAATGTAAAATGTGACTTTTAGTAACAATTTAAAGCTTAAATTGAAAAAAATCGATATTATTTAAAAGTTATAAACTGGCAATATAATTGGTTGAGGGGCGGAAATAATGATTCATCATCATGATCATCTTCCTAAACGAACGAGAAGAAACACAGCGCTGCTCTAGTGTCAAGGAAAACATAGAAATATGTTATTGTATGCTGTACCCCATATGGAACAGAACTGAAAAAATGAATATCAACAAAATCAATGCATTTTATTTGTTACTAGATGTCCGCCCCGGCTTCGCCCGTGGTACATTAAATAGCACTCATCAGGATCCCGTACATATCCAACGGTGAAAGAAAACTGAAATCGGTTCAGTCATTCTTGAGAATATCGCTTTCAAATAAAACACCTCTTCAGCTACCTGCTACGCCACCTATCGGAAATTGGTCGTACCAAACACAGATTTAGAAAAAAAAAATGATTAGCAAAAGTGAGGTATGTAATCTGTGGCAAAGGTTTATATTCAATGACGCAATCTTGACATAATATGCTGTCATGTGTCATGTCAAAGCACGAAACTTACGAAAACTCTCAAAAAGGAATATTTTTCCCCGATTTTGTTACATTCTTGATTCATGCTCCGCTTCTATTAATAGTAGCGTTATGTTCTATAATCTATAGCCTTTCTCGATAAATGGACTACCCAATAGAAAAATAATCTTTCAATTCGAACCAGTACTTCCGAGATCCTAGCGTTCAAACAAACAAACAAACAAACTCTTCAACTTTATAATATTAGTATAGATTATTTTCACTTATGTGTAGACACTATATAAAACCACATATATATTTTTACTCGATTTAAATAAATCATGTATTGTATTTTAAGATATATTCACTTACGAAAAATAAAAAGAATTAGGAAAATTTGGTTATACATATCGAGGGTAGAAGTGAAAAAATATAATTCAGCATTTTATGGTGGCGCCCATCTTAAATTTTATATTGGTCATAGTGTGTAATGTTTTACTAGTCATGTTGCCAGCTATTCCACCGCTAAGCAGTAGTGTGACAAGAACAAAATTAAAAATTTAATTAACCCCCGACTACCTCGGATTTTCTATCTGTAAAACATTCTACTAGTCAAGCCCTTTCATTTGAAACCCATATCGAGGAGTTGCGATAAAAGCAATGTAAGTCGCCATTTTGCGGTAGCGGCCATCTTGGATTTTAAATTTGTCATATTGCATAGTATTCTACTAGTCAAGCCCTTTCGTTTAATACCCATATTGGGGTAGTAGTGAAAAAATGTAATTCGCCATTTTGTGGTGGCGGCCATTGTGGAGTTACCAGTGTGGAAGTACCGATGTGGCTTACTCTTGCAGGTAACTCCAGTGGGTATATGGTCGCCCAGGAGGATATATAATATCTCTGGCTATGGGCGGGATACCCAACTATAACTTTGCTATGAGCCGTCGTTGGTTCGTCAAATTAAACTGCATAAATGTTCTATACACTTCACTATATTTCGAGTTCACAATACACGTAACATACACACTACAACTATAACTATATATATATGTAACCGACTAACTGGCGGTATCAAATAACTATACACGAACGTCTGTACTCTTTAATTGTTCCCGAACGACTGTCCGTGACGCTCAGTCGCGGTATATATCTATACAATATACATTGCCATGCCTATGCATGTGACAGTGCATATGTGTCCCTACAGCCATCTTGGATTTGTTATAATGTATAATATTTTACTAGGCAAACCCATATTGTTCTTATTGTTCATTTGATACCCATATTGAGGTAGGTTGTGAACAAATATTTTGTCCGCCAGTCTGTGGAGGCGGCCATCTAGAATCGATATCAACCAAACATAGCTAAGAACAGCACAGATATTTACCTTCAACTAAAAAAACCGCATCGAAATCGGCCCATCCGTTTGAGCTCTACGGTGCCACAGATGGACACACACACAGACTGACAGACAGATAGACAGACAGACAGACAGACAGACATCAATGTCACGCTTATAGCACCCTTTTTGGTCGGGGATTATAAACATCACAGTTTTCCGGTTTAAAGGAAAAAAAATACAGTAAGATTACAGGGTTTTGATATGAAATCCTACTAATGTTTTAAATGTTCAATATATGGATAGAAATATATTGAAAAATATGGATGTTTGGATACTTGGATGTTTATTGCTTAGTCACGTCGTAACGTTGGGTCGGGCAGAAATTCAGAACACATGTAGATAATAGTCGTGGCGAGCGCAGTATAATGCAACGTAATGATTAGGATTCTTTATTTTCCAATACCTGCGTGTCACTGCGCTATTATAGGCATGTGACTTACCATCAGGCACATATACTTACTGCTCATCCCGTCACAACAAAAAATACTTTTATCACTTGTTAATAAAAAAGAATGCCCAAACTAAAATGATATAAAAGTGATTTTGGTTTTGTTTTGTTTGTGGACCTTTCGTTACAAAGCAGCGAAATGATGTCGCTGTATTATTATCAAAAACTTGTTTTCCGAGTTGTAGTATGCAATAATGGTGGATTATTTACTCGTAGCCTCGTCTAATGATAATGATGATGATATATTAGTATCCAATCCTACTAATATTGTAAATGTCAATGTTTGTCAATTTTTTTTTTTAAATAAAGTGTGACGAGACGTTCAGGACATGTGCCTGATGGTAAGCAACATGCCTGACACATAACAGCACAGTGACACGCAGCTATTGGAACATGAAGAGTCCAAATCATTACCTAGCACTGCACTGCGCTCGTCACCCAGAGATCTAAGATCTTATATCTCTAAGCCCTGTAATTATATATCTATTATTATTATTTATTCATATATCTCTAAGTCACAACAAACATCAAGTCACGTATAAACGGATCGGGCTGATATTTGGAAAACACGTAAGATTATAGTCTGGAAGAACACACAGGCTACTTTTATCCTGAAAAATAACGGGAACAGTGAAGGTAAACCCGCAGGGTGCTGCTAGTCAGCCCCGGACCTTCAATATTTTTAAGCGGGGCAAAATCTGAAAAATGCCGCCAGGCCGCCACTAATATCTAAATTTAATTCAGTGTTTAAACCGAGCAAAGCTCGGTCACCCAGGTACACACACTTGTACTTCACTAACAGTGAATGTTTTTCTTCAAAATTCGTACAATAATTTTAAAGAAATGGATTACTTAATATGTAGTGATTCATCTTCCTGGCTTAGCTAATTTATGCAAATTGTTTTTTTTTTTTTAATATACAAAAGTACTTAGTCCGTTAGAAAAAATAAGAGAATCAGACGAAAAAAATTTGTAAACTGCAAAAAGACGTGCATTTCTAATTAATAAAAATTTTGAAAAGCGCCATCTATGAGCATGAGCATGGAAGCCTTTTGTTTCCATCAATGCAAATAATTTTACTGAGTGCACGCAACTTCGTGTGGCGCTGTCTTATCGGAGTTGTAAAGGGGCGGAGCTTCATTTTGCATTCGTGAATTTCACTCAGGTCTTCCCAGCGCCTTAACGGCAATCATAAGGAATGGCTGTTCTCATACCGGGACACTGACCACGCTGGGCAGGAAACGAGAAAGAAAGAAAAGAAGAAAAAAACTTTATCGTTAGACCTAACCCAGCTGGTCCAAGAGGCCACAAGAGTACCCGATGTTGAGTCGCATACACCTTATTGTTTAGACCTTCTGCTGACAACAGATCCAGACCGTTATTCCGTGGTGGTATCTTCGCCGTTAAGCAGCTCCAACCACTGTCTGGTGAAGTCAGTATCTGTCTACCATCCGCCCGATCCCAGCCCTAGAGGCAACCGGCGTATGTGGCGATACAAGTCAGCAGATTGGGACGAGATGCGCTCTTTCTTTGCATCTTACCCGTGGCAGCCATTGTGCTTCACTTCTGGTGATCCCTCAGTCTGCGCGGATGCTGTGACTAATGTAATACGAACGGCTATGGAATATTTCATTCCATATTCCGACGTCACATTATCCAGCAAAGCTCGCCCTTGGTTTGGTTCTCAATGTAAAAGTGCTGAAGCATTTAAACATGAGACCTACCTAGCTTGGGTTGATGCTCGACAGCGTAGGGCAAAGGATTTACTTCAGAATAAGAAAGCATTCAACAAGGCTGCTAAGGCATGCAAAAAGGTTCTTCAGAGGGCTCGTTTTGACCACATTAGTCGAATAGGGAACAAACTAGCTTCGTACCCTGCGGGCAGCAAAGCGTTTTGGTCCCTAGCTAAATCGGTCGAATCGAACTTCTGCCGCTCCTCACTGCCTCCAATGCTGAAACCTGATGATGACACTGGCTTTCCGACTTCTACGTCAGAAATACATATTCGCCAAATGGAGGTTCGCAAAGTGCTACGCAATCTGGACGTGAATAAAGCTAGTGGCCCAGATGGCATTCCTGCCGTAGTGTTGAAGGCTTGTGCGCCTGAGTTGTCTCCAACACTGACGCGCCTGTATAGACTCTCTCTCGAAACTGGGCAAGTACCGAAGTCTTGGAAGCTTGCCAACGTGCAACCAGTACCCAAGAAGGGTAGTCGTGCTGACCCTGCCAACTACAGGCCAATCTCGGTCACGTCCATACTCTGCAAGACTATGGAACGTGTCTTAAACCACAGGCTCCTGGCGTACCTAGAATCGAACGACCTCCTCAGTGACCGGCAATACGGGTTTCGCTGAAACCGGTCCACCGGGATATTCTAGCGTACGTCACTCACATCTGGAGTGAAGCTATCGAGAAGCACGGGAAGCACTTGCAGTCTCCCTGGATATCTCGAAAGCTTTCGACAGGATTTGGCAGGATGGCCTTTTAAGCAAGCTTTCAGCTTATGGTTTGTCTCCAGGTTTTATAACGTGGATATCGGACTTTTTGAGGGATCGATCCATACGAGTGGTCATCGATGGCTGCTCGTCGGATCAAATGGCTATTAATGCCGGAGTCCCTCAAGGGTCGGTGCTCTCTGCGACACTCTTTCTGCTACATATCAACGATCTGTTGAAGCCCGGTATCTTTGGGTACGCTGATGATAGCACCGTTGTAGAGAGCTACATATCGAGCGCGAGAGCCAATAGGCAGCAAACTCAGGTACTGAGAGAGAGTTTGATCGAGCGTTTAAACTTGACCCTTGAGGCAGTCTCTAAATGGGGCGATGCCAATCTGGTCAGGTTTAACGAGGGAAAGACGCAGACGTGTCTGTTTTCCGCAAAAAGGAGTCCTTTCCAACTGACTCCTACTTTTCGCGGTGTATCCGTGCCGGTATCCGACCATCTCGCGCTGTTGGGCGTTACTTTGTCATCTACTCTCAACTTTGGCTCGTATATCGAATCTAAGGCTAAATTAGCTGCCAAGAAACTAGGTGTCCTCTCAAAGGTGCGAAGGTACTTCAAGTCTGAACAGTTGCTAACGTTATACCAAGCACAGATTCGCTCCTGTATGGAATACTGCTCGCACCTTTGAGATGGATCGGCTAAGTATCAGCTGGAGGCTCTGGAATCGATCGAGAGACGTGCCAAAAGGCTCATAGGCAATGACATTATCGTGCGAAAAAGACTGCAGAGATGGCCTGATGAACTTTACCAAGAATCAAGCTATAATAGCTGACATTATAAGTTGACAGTAAAATTGAAAGATTTTCTCTATTTTTTGACGTAACGCAATTTATAATTAACCCATTTCATAGCGTCACCCAAGTTATTAAGACTTGATAAAAATTATAAGTAGTTCTGGGGTTATTGCAAGGGTCAACTGTGGCATAATTACTTAGTAAAAAATCTATTCAGTAACGTTCAGTACAGATACATATATCATTACAATATTTTTCTCTCTATCCTCGATTACACTGACACTACTTTGTCTAAAATGCCGTTTATATCGATCTTAACTGCTCAAGTGACGCGGGGCAAGAGACTGCTCGCTCTCTGCTGCAATCTGCTTGTATTAAAATCTTTCTGCTGCTTCCTACTACTGCACACGGGACAAGTAACACGCCATCCACCGCGTTTTTGCAATTGCGGCCGGCGCGGATGGAAATCGTGCCATAAGTTTGTAGCCTAACGTTTCTAACCGCCAACAGAGTGGCTGGTAGCGTTGGATTTGTTGATTACTACCAAATAAATCTAAATTAATGCTAATTCAAATAAATTCCTTATAAAGATAACCAAACTAAAAAGTACAAAATAAGCAATAGTTTAAAAAAAACTAAAAAACACGCTTTTACAAAAATCCAAATTTTCAATACATATGAATTAAGGAAAGTGTGATTCAAAAAATAGATTTTTAGTAAAAAGGCGTGTTTTTTAGTTTTTTTTAACTATTGCTTATGTAACTGGTGACAATGGCGGCCGGAAGGGAAAGTGGTTTGGTTTGGCGGTTTTTGAAGTATCAACAAAAATCAATTTCACAAAAATGTGAACTTTAGTCGTGTGTAGTTTAATTTCAAATTGGAAACGCGTTTTGTTTTTTCGGCAAAAAACTCCGCGTTGCGTACAATGACAGACAAGTACTAAAGCGAAAACTAACACACAGTTATAAATAACATTATCAATAATTCTTATATTATGTTTCATTTCAGAAAATGGATGCTTACTACTCTGAGAACTATGAATCAGTCATGGAGAAATTTGGAAAAACTGTTACGAAAATTGTTAAGCATATAATAGAAAACCGAGGTTTGATTCCCGACAGACTTTCTTGATTTTGATAAACCAGCAGGCACTCCACTTTGCGATACAATTTTCTAAAAAAAAATAACAAAATAATAATAGCTAAAAACACTATCTAATATGTTCAACAAGAAAGCAGATTTGAATAAACGCTGACAGATACACAACAGAGTTTGAAAAAATATAAACGATTCAATACTATGATTAAATACGACAATACGGCAGAAATGTTTAGAAACGAATGTTTACTAATAATAATATTTTATATAATTAGCATAAGCAGCCCACTAAATGTTCCCACTGCTGGGACTCGGGGCCTTCTCTCGCAAGGAGAGAGTTAAGGCCATAATCCACCACGCTGGCCAAGTGCGTGTTGGTGGATGACACATGACTTCGAAAGATTCTAGGTGCATGTCGGTTTCCTCACGATGTTTTCCATCACCGTTTTAAGTTAGCGGCATTACGCACTTCACTTCGAAAAGACAGTGGTGCACGTGGTGAGATTCGAACCCGGAGGCTCCGGATCGGCAGTCGCCGTTCTCTCGACTAGACCAGCCGTAACTTCACTAGACCAGCCGTAACTTCAGCCTCTCTAATAATATTAAAATATTTTCTTTTTTCTTTTATTTTATTTAGAACATACAGTTGCATCTTCCAAAATTTTTGACTACATTACACGAAGATATAAGAAATTGTTCAAATGTAGTTTTTTTTAACCAATTTTTTTTTTTGCTCTAGTACTTAGAGATTATAATACGAAGGATATTTAAAAGCCTCTCATTTCACTGTTTTGTATGTATTTTAGGACCAAGACGTTTTTTTTTTGGTAATCTAATCATAATGAGAAATGTATGTATGTCATTATAATAATAATAATGTATGTATGTCATAATATTATGGTTATATCGTATGTCGTAATGTTTGA
This sequence comes from Ectropis grisescens, assembly GCA_017562165.1. Taxonomy (NCBI): domain Eukaryota; kingdom Metazoa; phylum Arthropoda; class Insecta; order Lepidoptera; family Geometridae; genus Ectropis; species Ectropis grisescens. The sequence goes on from CM029784.1 coordinate 2,315,949, forward strand.
AATACATATATATTTAAATTAAGTACAAGTAACGTAGTTTTATTTTTTTTAGTTTTACGTCAACTTAAAAAAAGTCCCTTTTTAAAGTAGCGAAAAACAAATGTATGTGAGTTTCTGCTTTTTTTTTAGAATTTTCAGAGTTAATCTTTTATCAGAATTACTTAGTTAAAAATAATAGAGATATATATTAGATAATAAAGTAAAAAGGAACCATGAGGTTACGCGGTATCGTAACACTAGCGCAACTGAGGCGGGCTGCGATGTTTTTTTGGGGCATCGCGGCTGTGGGTGAGGGCGCGGCTGGAGAGGACCGTCGGTATTACAATGCGTCGACTCCCTACCCGCTGTGGCCTAGGCGGGGTTGCCACCGTTAGATGGCGAATGCGGTGGGACTGACTGCAGGGGAATAGGAATGCCAATATTACGGTATGCCACTTTCCCTATCCCCAACCCCCTCCGAACCGCGCAGATCGCCTGTAAGACTTGCGGGCAATGCTCGAAGTGAAGTACTATATCCACGCAAGAACACTGCCTCACGGGGCCGTGGATCTACAAGACCTGGACGCCCTGATAAGAGGAATCATTTTATTAGACTCGTCAGTGAACCAGCCAAGAGGGCTGGCTCTTGGGCCACACCGCCGCGAATCAGTTCCAACAACTCTTCTACGAGTAAATAGCGCCGTTTCATTAGCGGCCTGATTGATTTTACTCAACAGTACCGTACCGTTGGTTAAAGCATTCAATAATAATGTTTATGCTTAGATCATCCGTATAATGGGAATCACATACTAAGTAGAGATATACTAAGTAGAGATATGTCTGTAACTAAACACCAATACTGAATGAGTTAATGTAGTGGTAGGACTCTTTGCAGAGTTCGCTTGGGGACGTACCACACCTGTGCCAGTTATTCTACCGCCAAGCAATAATGTGCAAACATACTGTTTTCCGGTTTGAAGGACATTGTTTCCAGTGAAATTACAGGGCTTAGAGATATAACATCGTAGATCTCTGGGTGATGAGCGCGGTGCAGTGCTAGGTAATGATTTGGACTCTTCATGTTCCAATAGCTGCGTGTCACTGTGCTGTTATGTGGCAGGCATGTTGCTTACCATCAGGCACATGTCCTGCTCGTCTCGACACTTCTTATTTAAAAAAAAAGATATAAGATCTTAGATCTCTGGGCGACGAGCACAATGCAGTGCTAGGTAATGATTTGAACTCTTCATGTTCCAATATCTGCGTGTCACTGTGGTGTTATGTGTCAGGCATGTTGCTTACCATCAGGCACATGTCATGATAGTCTCGTCGCTCTTTATTAAAAAAAAAATAAAAAAGTTAAATAAATATCCTCTCCTGAATTTCACCTCCGAATTATAAATTAAATCGGCAAAGCAAAAAAATGTTGTTTGACTGTCTAAAATACTTTCTTCAAAGTTTTCACATCAGGCGCAGTCCGTAATACAGATTACGTACGAGCTATTGCCATTATCCAGACAAAAACCAGACGAAGGTACCGAACTTTGACCTCTTCACCGGCGCCAGAAGCTAGCCAGAGGTGTACCTAGGTGGATATCACACTAACATTCATTGTAAAAGCCAAAGCTTGTGAGTGGGTTAGTGTGAATGCTTGGTACTAATTAGTTCCAAATTTTGATATAATGTAATTTGTGTAAATCGTTGTGATATTTTTGTAACCTCATGCCAATGAGGCCTTCTTTTTGCATGCCCGCAAAGGGTAGAACTGTTGTTTCTATATATTTTATTTATAACATCACCTTTGTACACAGTTTTGCAATAAATGATTCTGATTCTGATTCGGATTCTAAACGACTGAAGCAATTTTAATAAAATTTGGTATGTAGTTAGAGACGATCTTCTTAGCATTCCATAAATTCACCGTGCAGGTGCCGGGTCCATCGTGTGGCAGAGAGAGAACCCGAGTAGAACCCGTGACTTGTGACTCGGGCGTAGGTTTAAGGGGCCCCTTTCTGACGTACATCAACACTCACCTTCTTCGTCTTTCTCTCCCTACCCAGCCAAATCTGATATGAGCCTACAAGTGCAGCTTTAGATACTCGTTCTAGTATAGACCTTACTGCACTTCTGGACAAGCCAAGGTCTTTCAGCAGGTTATAGAGAGATTTTGCTGGTATACTTCTCGCTCCCACTGCTACAGCGTATAAACTAACTACATAGCTGTTTTTTGTTAATTCATACATACATAGCCTAAATTCTATCCCGAAAAAATGTTTTTTTTGCAGCTATTGGAACATGAAGAATCCAATTCATTACCTAGCACTGCACTACGCTCGTTACCCAGAGATCTAAGATGTTATATCTGTAAGCCCTGTAATCTCTCTGGAAACATTGCCCTTCAAACCAGAACACAGTAATGTTTGCACATTACTGCTTGGCGGTAGAATAACTGGCAAAGGTGTGGTACTTTCCCAGGCGGACTCTGCCAAGAGTTCGACCACTACAACTAATGTGTGTTTAAGCTAGATTAATTTCCTCCCCGAAGGGTGTCGAGGCGGGGAAACTCGGTAGCCGTGGCCTGGTCACCCATTATGAGGCGAAGAGGAATCCACAGGTGGCGCCGCTTGTCTAGGCTTTACCTCCAAACCGACGACGATGTAGCCATGTAGGTTGCGCGGTGTCTTGGCACTAGCGCAACTCGCCATGTTGGGCAACACGCCTGTGGGGTAGAAGCCGCGGCGGGAGTGAACCGTCGGCATTATGATCCACCGCTCCCCATGCCCGCCTTGACAGGGTTGCCACCGTTAGATGGCGAAAGCGGTGGGGCTGCAGGGGAAGAGGAGTGCCGGTATTGCGGTGCGCTGTTCTCCCAATCCTCTTCAACTCAAAAGTGGTAGGCGGCTGGACTATAGACCTGACCCGCCGAGGGAGTCCAGGGGTGTCCAGATGCGGGGACGTCTAGCACCCACTGACTGGTTGGTTCCCGACGTGGGCACGGTACATCCTGGATTCAGGTGTGCTGGTGACGGGGGTATGCACCAGAGAATGGCCCGGAGACTGGTTAGCCGCAGCGGGTTCGCGCAGTAGCGCAAGGGCGGTCCCGTGTTCCCCTCGTCAGCGGCAGAGTTGGAACGTAGAGATTTTAGTCGGTAGGGGCACGATGTTGGCATGGTATTGAGTCCGACATAACCCGACCGTCTCCCTTAGGCCAAATTCGAGAGTTACAACCCCCTCCCTTCACCTGCACTCAGTTGGACAGCTTTTAAGTAACGGGATAGTGCTAAAACTTATTATTTTATACCCTTCTATCATCCTTTATAGGTCTCTCGGTGGTTCATGTGACCCATAAATTTTGTTCACGGTCCTGTAGTCTATTAAACCAAGTTCAGAAATTTAGCTTAAATGGTTTATTATTATCATCGAAGTCAACTTATTCTGAGGTTGTCTAATCTCGAAAGCCCTCTATTTTTTTTGTGTAATTAAGACATTGAATTTCTGAGTCCGTTCCTGTACAGATACCATTAAACCTACGCATTTTGGAACAATGCGTTCGAGAACGATTTGGATCTCTCGGGGATTACGCTCAGATAGCAAATAAATATTTCCTAAGTATTTGCTGAATTTGTAATACCTTCTAGTACCTTCTACCCGATTTTTAAGACTTCTGAAGTACCTACACAATAAGTACTTTATGCTAAGCATAAGCTTTTTATATCAATCAATGAAAGCCCTGAATAATGTTTGACATTAGCTTTATCACGTTAGAGATAAGATATGTCATAACATAACGGGATCCATTGTGTTATGACATATGTATAAACCTAACATAACCTGTAAAACAAAGTGTCGTCTTGCGGTCTTTAGGTGTGTCCATATGTAAGTTTAAAATTTTAAAACTAAGAAATAGATGTTGGCTGAAGCGATTTCTTTTAATAGATAATATATAGTGATTCAAGAGGACAGTTTATGTATAATACCTGGATAAAATAGCAGCAAAACACTGATAACTTATAATCTGATGTTTGTCATCAAAGAGTTTACATACTATACTACGAATAGAATTGGAACAAACGCTTTACACCGAAAGCACGGGTCTGATCGCTCTTGCCTTATCACTCTAGTGGCAGTGTCATACTTATGTCGCGGCACATCACAATGTTGACATAGCAAGTATGCACGTCATCTGCTTACGATTGGTACAAAGGAACCCTGCGGAAAAACTTGATCTATTTAGTTATACTCTATCTAAGGATTTCATCATCATTTGGTCTCAAAAAAAAGTTTCTAATGTGATGTTTTCAATTCAAAACCCTACGAGATATATCAAAATAATGTACAGCAATATTGTACCCCTCAAAATGATCTACAAAAAAGTCCACGACGATGGTATATACCTCTATATCAATCTCTTAAATAAACCTACAATAACCATTTTCATTTGGATATTTATTTTATCATATCAATACATAATTATAGTATTCATATCATATCGCCATATCAGTATATAATTGGTGGTGGACAATTCACACACAGCACCATCTGACCCCAAACTAAGCAAAGCTTGTAATATGGCGGCCAGATAGCTGATATAATACTTATATAGTTGTAAATACATACTTATTATACGTAAAAACACCCAGACACAGTACAAACATTTGAATTCATCACACAAATATTTGCACTGGGTGGGGATCGAACCCACGACCCCCATTATTTAGTATAGTATCTGCAAGGCACCCGTGCAAAGCCGGGGCGGGTCGTTAGTTAATCACGTGATATTGTGACTAGTAAAACCAATTATTTTAATGATCCCAATACTCCTCCTAGCAACATCCAGAATCATGATTTGTATGCGTTTCTGAGTTCAAAACCGTACACTAAATATGGTCCTCATTTTGGACACTTGGCTTCACCCAGCACCCAAATTTTTTTTTTAAATTTACAGGTTTACACTTTACCGCCATCTCACCTGATGTTGAGCGAAGATGCGGTCTACGATGTGGCGTGTGTACCTAGAAGAAAGTGATTCACTCTCGATTTAAAGACACCAAGATCATAACAGACCTGTCGGCACTCAGGCAACTCATTCCATAGCCTAGACGTTCTTATCACAAAAATAGAGTCAAACCTCTTCGTCCATGTCTTTCGAACATCAACCTTGAAACGATGCCGCTTCTTAGATCGTCTTGAAGCGGAGCGTTCTATTCACATGGAAGTAATAAGTACTACGTGCGTAGTAGGTGCTTGTTAGGCCAATTGTACACGTAGCCGCACTCTTTCGTCAATTGACGGTTGCAAGATTGTTTTTCATACGTCCATGGTTACTTATTATTTGTTATTCCAGAGTGTCCTATATATAAATTATTGATGCAAAATTTTGAATGTCTGAATGCTTAGGTGTTTGGATGTTTGTTGCTCAGGCACATCGGAACATTTGAATGGATCGGTCTCAAATTTAGAATAGGCAAGTACAGTTAGATTGTAGTCTGAAATAGCACAAAGCTTACTTTTTTATCACCGAAACGGGTACTAGGTACCTAGGTACCTACCTACTGCGCCGGTAAAACCGCGGGACCAACTTTTACTACGTGATTGACAACCAAACATCTAAACTCAAAATATTAGCAGTACCTTGGTTATAGAACACTAGAATATGAAAAATCTACGTTGTTTGACCGCGGCCTACACGTCATATTTATGTTGCTAGTTGTTGCGGAGCCTGAAATTTTGTCCGTAGCAATTCACCTCACGAGTAATTGAGGAAGTGTTTATAGCAGGCGCTGAGTTTATGATCGTTTTTATAGGGGACAACTAACTTTCTGTATATTTCAGCCGGGCTCAAATTACCTACTCTATGAGGATGAATTCAATTAATTATAATTTATTTACAAAAAAAAGTAACTATTGTTATTGAAACAGCAAACTGTAACTTTACAACTTTACTGTACAAGTGGTTTATCAAGTATTTCAGCTGTAAAGGGACTTTGTCAGATAATGTCGTAATTTAAACGAGATTAGATGTCTGATTTTGATTGATAGGTATTGAAATCGCTAAGTAGGAATCTTTGTAAGCTCCACCTGGGGAAGTGCCTTACCTTTGACAACTATTTCGCCACCACCTACCACCAAGCAGTAAAGTGAAAACATCACGGTGTTCTAGATCGAAGGGCAATGTTTTCAGATAAATTACAGCGGATAGAGATGGATCATCTTATATCTGGGTAACGAGCGCAGTGTGGTCCTAGGTAACGATTTTGTGCTCTACATGTTACTTTAATGTTATGGGCAAGCGTATTGCTTACCATCAAGCACATGTCCTGCTCGTCTTGTTACTCTATACTATAGAGATATTATGGGACCGGAAGTTTATAACACTCTTCCTAAAATAGTTAAATCAGCACCGAGTTCAGGTAGCTTCATAAACCGATTAAAAAGCTGGCTTATCGATCAAACTTTTTATAGTTACAGCGAGTTTTTATGTAGTGATGGCAAACTCACAATAAAGTTGTAAAAATTGACATTGTTCATTACAATTGTAATAAGTAAGTACATATATTTTAGTGTTTGACACTTATTTGTACGATACCTTTATCGTACACTATAAAGTTCAATATAAACTTTAAAAATGTATACTCTTTGTATGCTCTTATTTTGTTTTTTTTTTATAAAATTGACGTGTAAATTGTACATTTATCAATAAAGAACTTTGACTTTGACTTTAGAGATTCCATTAAATATCTTTCCTAAAAAAATACAATTTGTTGTTTACCTGCACTGGCTATTTTATTAGGGTTTTAATAATATTTTCTTTAGTAAAACCAGCCCATCTACCGCCTAACTAAATCGGCTTTCGCTTCGCTATTGCTGTCTCTATCATTTCAAGCAGTCAAGAGAGAGTCAGTAGGCAGATCAAAGCTACGACAGTTTTACTACAATAACGGAGTTTAGTACTTACCTGCTTTAACTTGTTCTAAACTCATTGAAGTTACCCATCCGAGAAACTAAGTAGGGATTGTACAAGTCTTCAACTGCCTAAGTCCTTAGAACCAACGGGTTTCTCAAAGTTTGTTGAAGACTTCAAGATGGTCGTGAATAAAATATCAGGAATTATATTTTCGAAGGCATTTTGATAATAATCTTAAGTTTTGACTAATATAACCTTTCCTAGCGCTTGCAATATCGAAAAAAAAAATGCTTTTATTTGGCCCAACGCATAAGCGTGGTAATGCCGCCAGCATACTGGGCATGATTCCAACTGGTAAACTGGCTTGAAGGTCTTGATTATCTGTAGACCTTAATTGGTATATGGATAATTCAGAAGTGCTTTGTGTAAGTAGTTAGGCATGTACTCGTATGTAGTACTCATTGTAGAGGTATTTTAGTTTTGTTAATGAGCTCGATTAAAAAATATATTGAATATTTTGTGGCCGTATTATGTTCCACTGGTATTCCACTGATATTACGAATGTGAAAGTTTGAGTGTTGGTTGCTGAATTACGTCGGAACGTCTGAAAAAATCGGATTGAATTTTAGGACATAGAATCATTTTGGTCTTGCATAACACACTGGAACGGCCCAATCGATTTGGAATCGATTGAGAGACGCCCCAAAAGACTCATAGGCAATGACACTCTTGCGGGTAAAAGTCTTGATCATCGCCGCAAAATTGCTAGCTTATCGGTTTTTTATCGGATACACTTCGGAGAGTGTGCAACTGATCTGTATGATCTAATTCCACCTTGCCCTTTCTTCTATCGGACTTCTCGTTCCACAAAAGGGCGACTTAGTTTCATGGTTGATGTTCCAAAAACGCGAACGAATCGATTTGACTCCACGTTTATGATAAGAACGTCTAGGTTGTGGAATGCGTTGTGGGTTTTCCCCGATGGTTACAATCTTGGTGTCTTCAAATCGAGAGTGAATCGGTTTCTTCTAGGTAGGCACGCTCTATCGTAGATCGCATCACCGCTTAACATCAGGCGAGACGGTGGTCAAGTGCGAACCTATTCTAGTTTAAAAAAAATCACCACCACAATCGATTCACAATTAATTGGCGGAGCTACCGCTTAACATACCTACATACAATCGAAGAAGTGTGAGAGAAGGCCCCAAGTCCTACCAGTAGGAACCTATTGATATATACTGGGCTTATGTTTATGATTTAAACTGAATAACTCGCGGGCATGTATAATGTATATTATAACCTTATATAACTTTAATTAAATATTGGTGGACAATTCACACAACACCACCTGACCTGACAAACTAAGCAAAGCTTATGTGATGGCAGCCAGATAGCTGATATAATACTTATATAGTTTTAAAATATATATAAATAGTATTATATAACACATCATCATCATCATCAGCCTATCTTAGTCCACTGCTGGACATAGGCCTCTCCCATATATAACATACGAGTATACTTATTATAAATAGAAACACCCAGACACAGTGCAAACATTTGAATTCATCACACAAATATTTGCACTGGGTGGGGATCGAACTCACGACCTTCGGCTTCGCAGGCAGAGCTACTACCAACTAAGCCACTAGGGCAGTCAATAAAAGTAGGGCAAAATTTAAAACACCCGACTGCTAAACACTCAACAGATAAGAAAACATTATCTAATACAACGAGTACCTGAATACACTTGGGTCTTGGGTGATAGAGACAAATCTAACGATATCATAATTGTCAAAATCCGTCCAGCCGTTTGGAAGATACGTGGGAATAAAGAAATTACAAACATACAAGATACGCGCGAAAAATATAAGTCGCGTAAAAATTAATGTAGTTTCCTTACAGTTGTATTTAGCAATAATCTGTTATAACACAATGTAAGTTTTTTTTTAATTATCCACTCCACAAGACTCCGGGGTCCGTGATCTTTGTCATTACAATTATCTTTTTTTTTTACACATTTCTTGGATAAGGGGAAGAGGAAAATAGGAGGGATTTGGGTACATTTAAAATCTAATTCTAGTGCTCGTCTGTAGAGCCGATCACTACCGGTTGGGATTCCGCTAGTAATCGACTCGACATCGAGTGTTTGCCTAATTGCCTTTTGCCATTTGCCTAAGCTGTCTCCTCCCGGCCCAGAGCCTCCACAACGGCCGCATTTCTGTCCCTGATGGCGGGCCATCTTTAGGTTGAAATCTCAGATGGTCTTCGGTGATGCAGCCCACGCTCGCCGCACGAACCGACCGATGGCGTCGTCGGTGTCGTCAGCGTAGTATGTGAAGGTCCCCGTGTGCCGTGAGATTGCAACTACCGCATGGGGCACGCTCTCGTGCAGCTTCATGTTTGCCTTGATTTTGATTACGATTACCGACTCGTATGTTAGTCCCTGAGCGTCATGGATGGTAAGGATGCGTGACCCGGTGCCTGGCCCATAATCCTGGTTTGTTTGTTTGTAACACAATGTAAGTTATGGTCAATAAACGATTATATTTATTTATTCCTTTCTAGTATAAGCAGGGAAAGTCACTTGGCATCATTTACCGCATAGTACCAATGTAAATCCCTGACGCAGACCGTCCCATTTCAATTCTTTCACTTGTCAGGATAAGCTGAGTCCATTTTTATATGTCACCGTCTCCTTTGTACTTAAAGAACCTAGCTTTTGCGTGCCAAAACTTACAATAAAATCGAGTCAAGAGTAAATCCGCAACGACAGTAAAACTATTTTTTACATATTTTTAGATGGCAATCCTTGTGGATGTATGTACAGCATGCATTAGCAACCCACTAATTGTTCCCACAGCTGGGACTCGGGGCCTTCTCTCGCAAGGAGAGAGTTAAGGCCATAATCCACCACGCTGGCCAAGTGCGGGTTGGTGCATGACACATGACCTCGAAAGATTCTAGGGACATGTCGGTTTCCTCACGATGTTTTCCTTCACCGTTTTTAAGTTAGCGGCATTACGCACATGACTTCGAAAAGACAGAGGTGCGCGTGGTGGGATTCGAACCCGGGGTCTCTCCGGATCGGCAGTCGCAGTTCTCCCGACTAGACCAGCCGTAACTTACATGTACAGCACGAATAGCCCACTTTATGTTCCCACAGCTGAGATTACTTCTTTACTTTGTATAATATAGAGCGAATGGACGAGCAGGACCTGTGCCTGATGGTAAACGAACCTCCTGCCTTTAACCGTCATGCAACTATTATTGGAGTATATGATGAGTCCAAATCAAAACCTAGTAGGTACTATGCTCGTCACCCAAAAAAAAAAAATGTATAAAACGAGTTTTCGCTGCCCTGTAATTTACCAGAATAGAAAAAAGGATTTTCTAACGATTTTGTATCAACCAATTGTAACGAAACTTGTACGTGGTTTTGACAAAATACTCAGTGGTGATGGTGGGGCTCGAACCTACGACCCCGCGCTATTGAAATTGGCGTTGTAGTCACTACGCCATTACGGTTTTGTACGATATACACGTATACAGGTCGAGTAGTGTAAAATGAGTAGAATATGTTTGTCACACTTCGTGATTATTTTAAAACTAGCAATTCGGCCCGTATTCGCGCGTGGTATTTAATACATAAGTAGCCTTTAGCAGGGATCACATACATAATTATACATAGGCGAAAAATTTTTGAAATCGAAATCGGTCCAGCATTTCCGGGATGAGCGCGTTCAAACATAACACCTCTTGAGCTTTATAATAGTAGTAACCATTAAGATTTTAGCAAGTAGTACTGTAGTGTAGTAAGTACTGTACAAGTACTGCGTCACTGTGCTGTTAAGGACAGGCATGTTGCTTACCATCAGGCACATGACCTGCTCGTCATGTCACTCTACACTATATAAACATCGTATTGAACATTGAAATTTATAATTTTAATAGGACTAGTCTTCTAAAATGAGAAATGTCAGTGTTTGGATGTTTGTTGCTCAATCACGTCGTAACCTCTGAACGGATTGAGCTGAAATTCGGAGCGTAGATAGATTATAGTCTGAAAGAACACATAGGCTACTTTTTTATCACGGAAAAATAACGGTAACGAGAAGTGCGCGGATAAAACCGCGGGATGCTACTAGTAGTAAATATATGGTAAAAAGCGTCCCCTTGTTACAGTTAGCAATATCGATAAAAAAATAACGTTTGTTGAATGGCAACCCCTATTAAATATATTTTATTATTACTTTCGTTTTTTTTTTGACGTGACAACGTCTTATAAATTGGTTTGCCGGGTGACACTTCAAGAAACTGCGTTACGCTCCGCTCACGTTATGCGCTCACAACGAGAGCGAGTGAGAGGCACGCGTCCCTTCCACTCGGGCATGGTTAGCCCGCCTAAGAGCGAGAGAGACAGACATGAAAAGTGAAAGGCACGCGTCCCTTCCGTAAAATTATTTTACCACTCAAAGTCGTTGTCACGTAAAACTTTCGCCCGTATACCGACTTTACAGGCAACCAATTTTTTTACTTTTATTGGTTTACACTTGACCGCCATCTCGCCCGATGCTAGGCGACGATGCAGTCTACAATGGAGCGTGTTTACTCAGAGGAACTCACGATTTGAAGACACAAATATTGTAACCAACAGGGGAAAACCCACTCAGGTAACGTATTCCACAGCCTAGACGTTATTATCGCAAAAGTAGAGTCAAATCTCTTCGTTCGTGTATTTGGAAAATCAACCATGAAACTATGGGGCTTTTTCGAGGTACGAGCATTCCGATAGAAAAAAGGGCAAGGTAGGTATTAGATCATGTATTAAATCAGTCGCATGGATATCTTTTACTCGTAGTGCTTGTTATTAAAGGGGAAACATAAACACATCACCTGTGAAAATATCAACTCTGTAACTATGTCAGTTCATGTGACACCAAAGAAGAATGTACTAGCAAAAAAATTCTCTACTACTACTTCTAAAAATTCTAAACTACTTATTTAATTGAATAACGGGACACTCACGTATATACGTTCGGTCAATCCGACTCGAGTTTCGGCCGCGTCCGGCGGCCTTTTTCAAGGCGAGTGCACACGCGCGGTGGCTGCCCGTTAGGCCCGTTAGGCCGCGGGACGCGGCCGAAACTCGAGTCGGATTGACCGACCGTATATACGTGAGTGTCCCGTTATTCAATTAAATATGTGTAACAACCACGTTAATTTTAATTCTAAACCACTTACTAGCGAAATCTATGTGTGACACAACCCGGTGACATACACAAAGGAGTCTTAAATAGAGTCCTATTTCATCGTAAACATAGCTGGTATATCAGCCGGATAGCCTTCCCAAGTCTTCCAGTCCCTCTCCTCAACCTCTACACGCACTGCTGAAGCGAGTGTTCTAACGAACGAAAACTGTCTTAGCTGTGATGTTCTCTCTGTTTCCTTTTAGTTCGAAATGTTAGAGATGGCAATAGCCAAGCCAAAGCCGATGTAGTTAGGCGGTAGAAGGACCGGCCAAGATTCGCCGTCACACAACAAGATGCCACCGAGGCAAGTTGTTGTGTGATGAGGGTGCATCACGTGGAGGTTCCCGAGGCACGCACCCCAATAAGAACTAACCTAACCTACCGTGGGTTTATAGTCTCAAATGTTTTTGTAGTGGCAGGACTCCTAGCAGAGTCCGCCTGGGGAAGTACCACACCTTTGCCAGTTATTCTATCGCCAAACGGGAATTTTTCACATTACTGTGTTCCGGTTGGAAGGGCAATGTTTCCAGAGAAATTACAGGGCTTAGGGATATAACATCTTAGACCTCTGGGTGATGAGCGCAGTGCAGTGCTAGATAATGATTTGGACTCTTCATGTTCCAATAGATGCGTGTCACTGTGCTGTTATGTGGCAGGCGTGTTGCTTACCATCAGGCAAATGTCCTGCTCGTCTCGTCACTTCTTATTAAAAAAAAAAGTGTTATACTTTAAAGTGACATTGATTGGAGTTATATAGTGACATATTCAACAAAAGAGAAATACTCTCTTGAGGGTAAAACTGCATATGCGTGGGTAATCTCCTTTCAGCTTGATAGTCAAAGCGTATTCCACTTTACCGTGGATAAAGCATTTTAGTGAAAAAAGATATAAGCATAGAGTACACCCCGACAGAGCGGGCGCTTCCCCGCGCAACTCACCAGTGTTAGGACTGGGGCACACTGCACTTTATCTACTTTTTTTTTTTTTTTTTTTTAATTAACCTATGGCAGCTGGCCGCTAGTCGCCTTTACTACCGATCTGACTATTCGGGTTAGCGCCGAGGGCGCAGGACCCAAAAGGAACCTAACTTGACTGCCCTAGTGGCTTAGTTGGTAGTAGCTCTGCCTGCGAAGCCGAGGGTCGTGGGTTCGATCCCCACCCAGTGCAAATATTTGTGTGATGAATTCAAATGTTTGCACTGTGTCTGGGTGTTTCTATGTATAATAAGTATGTATTTAAAAAAAACTATATAAGTATTATATCAGCTATCTGGCTGCCATCACACAAGCTTTGCTTAGTTTGGGGTCAGATGGTGTTGTGTGTGAATTGTCCACCACCACCAAAAATAAATAAACCTATATAAAAACCTACTGGTATGCTAGCACTGTAGCATGGGATGATACCTGGGACGCGTTACGGCTGCTAGCTACGAGGGCGCCTCAGACGGCTCGACCACGGCTCGGGCTAGTGCCGGGGGGACATAGTGTTTGGCACCTCTTGGTGCCCTAGCGGAGTGGGGGGTGAGACACCCACCGGCTTGCGTCGGTATCGAGTTCGCTTCTAAACGCGTGAATCTATGTCGGCTGACTTATTATTGGGGGGGTGTACCAGCAAAAGCAAGGGGGTGCTTTGTCGGCTGACTGACTTGAGTGGTAGAGCAGATGTCATCTGACTGACTGTTAACAGGGGGCATCCTCTGTCGTCTGACTGATTATTGTGGTATTTAATTGGGTTGTCGGCTGACTGATTATTACCGGGTCGATTGATAGAGTGGCACTTTATCTACATTGCAGGATTGTTTTTATTTATAGTATCCGCTTGATACACCGGCGTGTAATATAGTACCCAAAAACTTGGTTGATGACGACAACAAACAAACTTATAGTTGCGGTTTGGGTTTTTGGCGGGAAAATAAATTTTCGTGTTTTTATTTGGATAGGTATACCGATAAATTTGTGTTTAATGGCGTCTACTTGAACCAGTCTTTATTTTGATATAACCCACATTAAAATTAAAGTTCATTTACATAGAAAAATCGTAAAATTAAAAAAAAAACAAAATCAAAATTTTTGGCGGGAAAATGGTCCCGAACTATTGAAAAAAATAAAAAATTTATAATTTGTGCAATCGAATACAGTTTTTTTGGTGTTTCTAGTTTGTTATTTCGCATACAACACATTTAACCCATAAAACCACTGTCTCCCTTACAAATTATTAAAGTTATAGTTGTTAGACTACTTGAGAAATCGCAAAATTTTTAACTCAAGTGTCAAAAATGTTAGTTTACATTTTAAGTACATTAATTATAAATAAATGATACCGCTAGAAGCGTCTTGAAACGCTCTTGAGAGTAAATGGCTCAAATGGGTAAAAGTAAGGCGGCACTTCATATGCCGAAACGGCAAGTGCCGCCTTATAAACACCGCACTTATGTAACCTGACACCCGTTTTCCCGCCAAATTTGTAAAACGCGAAAAGCGGCCAGTGTATCAAGCAGGTATGGAGTGACGAGGCGAGCAGGACATGTGCTCTATAGTAAGCAACATCCCTGCCACATAATAGAACAGTGACATGCAACTATTGATGAAGAGTCAAACTAATTACCTACCATTGCACTGAGCACGTTACCGTAGTAAGACCATAATTACCATAATCCACCACTGTAGCCTAGAGCGATGACGCATGATGTCGAAAGATCATTTATGAACATGGTACGAGTAGTTTCCACTTGTTTTCTCTTACAGTGTTTACAGTTTTTAAGTTATCGGCATTACGCGCTTGATTTCGAAAATACATTAGTGCGGGTGGGATTCAATCCAGAGGCTCCGGATCGATCAGTCACCGTTCTCTCGAATAATTTGACCGTAACATGAATTTGTATCCTACTAATATTATCAATTCGAAAGTTTAAAATACCTACATTCAAACTTTATATGCTCTTAATTAAGATCACAATAATACATAAATTAATAAAATAAACAAGATTTTACAATTAGTTAATAAAAAAACAACTAACAAGTTAATGGTCATCTTCCATCAGATCCTGGTAACCATTGACAAACAAACTACATACACGTCAAGAAGATTCAAATGAGTCCAAACTCAATGAGGTTGTGTCGTTTCATTGCGAAGTCAGTTTGGACACTTTCCCCCTCCACCATCAGATTAGGACCATGCCATCATAATATTACATCATGGTCCGCGATTTACCTACATAAACTTGTGTGGAAAATTTCATCTCAATCGGTAAACGCGGTAACCGCGAAATAGATCGAATTTGATTTGCAAATTTGAAAACAAATCCTCGGGACAGGTGAAACTTAATAAAACCTATCATAAAGTGTTTATAAAAAAAAAATAGAGCTACAGAATCATATGCAAACAAACGTTCTCATTTAAATTGTGAATAAAAAAGCTGTTAGCTCTCACTGTGTCTCAGTTACGGCGCGCGTCGCTGAAACCTTCAGTGTGTGCGCGACTGTCGGAGGGCGACCTCGCGTCGGTGTGTCCGCGCCTCGCAGTGTACATACGCCTTTATATCTAGTGACGTGCCATGTGAATACCTCCTATACGCGGCGAGTGACGGATCATTCGGTAAATATCTACTTAAATAGGGTCCTACAGAACACTATATTAAGTTATACACTTAAAGCTTAAAGACCATGTCGTACCAATAACAGTCATCAATATTACACAATTCATACTTCTTAGGATAGAATAATTGGGTAATTTTCATGTTTTGTTCAATAACTGTACATTCAAAAAAACGACATCGTTTCATGGTTGACGTTCCAAAGACTCGAAAGAGGTTTGGGTCTACTTTTGTTATAAGACGTCTAGGTTGTAGAATGCTTTGCCTGAGTGGGGTTTTCCCGCTGTTTACAATCTAGGAATCTTCAGATCGAGGGTGTATCCGTTTTCTAAGTAATCACGCTCCATCGTAGATCGCATAGTTGGTTAACATCAAGCGAGATGGCAATCAAGTGTAAACCGATAAAAGTTAAAAAAAAACTAACTTTGAATAGTAGTGGCACCTGGTTGAAATATTACTTTAGTTTGATAGTATCAGTAAACCATTCGTAACGTTTTTTCTATTTTTGTATTCACATTTGTGTGTTTTACTAATACGCGTCGTGTACTGCATCGTACGTAATGGTGATCAAACAAAAAACTATTATTAATAAAAAAAGCTCGTTTTGTTAGCAAAATGATTGCCATCAAATTTTAAGTCACACTAATTTACTGAAAGTCGCATGGTTATCGTATTTTATATTTACCGTAATGGCAGTCAAGCGCGAAAGATATCATTGTCAAATGAACCTGTTTCGAAAATTGTAAAACAGATCGTATAATACACATATTTTATGTAGGTACTAATAAGATCTCCTTTTACCTACCTAATTATATTTCATAAAACATTTTTTTTTAAACACTTCCCAATCTAAGCAAATCTTAAGCCAGATAGCTGCTATAACACCTATGCATTTAAATACATACTTTTTGTACATGGAAACATCCACACACAGCACAACTAACGGTTTGAAGGGAAATGTTTCCAGAGAAATTACAGAGATATAACATCTTAGATCTCTGGGCGACGAGTGCAGGCAGTGCTAGGTAATGATTTGGACTCTTCATGTTCCAATAGCTGCGTGTTACTGTGTTGATATGTGGCAGGCATGTTGCTTACTATCAGGCACATGTATTGCTCGTCACGTCTCGTCACTCTTTATTTAAAAAAAAAAACTATTTGTGTTCTCACACAAAATTTACACTGGTTGGGAATCGAAATCACGACCACTGTTTTCGCATTCAGCTCTGTGCCACCGGGCCATATTAATTCTTAAATATTGTACATTTATTTTACCGACTTAAATGAAGAAGTAAATACTATGATCGACTGTATATTGGTAATGATTGATGTGTTTATATGAGTATGTATTAAGTATATATTTCTATACTATGAAAAGTATGTTTATTGTTATTTGTACGAATATATATTATGCTTATAGTAAGTTAACACCACCTTCACTACAACATTTTATAGATATTTCTCCACTCAAAGGTTGCCTGAAATAAATCGCTTTAAGCGATAAGGCCGCCAATTACTCTGCAAATGTATGTGTCCTATAATGTGATCAATGTTATGACCTATTTTTAAGATTTGTAGTTGTAATAAAGTGTTATATTATTATTATTATATTTTTTTCATTGTATGTTCACCGATTCCTCCGTCAATTGGGGACCGATTTTCAAAAATTTTTTTTAATTGAAAAATAAACTGTTCCCATGAGCAACAAAAGAATTTCTAAAGAAAATATCCTAAGTGTTGTATCTAACGTTTTACTTCTGAATTGCGACTTTCATAAGGCGATTTCGCGCTATATCAATCGGCGCACGGGCAAACGATGACTAGACAATGGTGACAATGGTCACCACGATTTCGACCTGTGCGCGTTCAATCTGTTGTTTCTGTGAAATGAGAATTTTTTTCTAATGGTAGCCGATAAAATGTATTCTTGTAAATAAAATTGGAGCCGGTATATTTTTTTTTGTTTTCGGAGAAAATGAAATTATAATTTTCTCAATTGTATAATATTTTTATAGTTTTAAGTGGCTTCATTCTTCTGCGGTTTTAATGTTTTGAGAATACATCAAAGTAATTTTCAGTCCAGTACTGTGTTGATGTACAATCTCTATATCTCTATCTATATTTAAAAATGTTATGTTGGTTTGTGTACGCTTCAAAAACTCAAAAAGTTCTGCACCGATCGAGCTGAAATTTTACAGTGATATATAATCCGCATCAAGGCTTATTTTTATTTATTTTTTGTATCACAATGTGCTACAGCGAAGCGTGGCAGGGTACAGCTAGTCTCTATATATAAAAATCTTATGTTGGTTTGTGTACGCTTCAAAAACTCAAAAAGTTCTGCACCGATCGAGCTGAAATTTTAGAACGATATATAATCCGCATCAAGGATTGTTTTTATCTAATTTTTACATTACAATGTCCCACAGTGAAGCGTGGCAGGGAACAGCTGGTGTTAGGATATTTTTATGAAATAAAACATAATCAGGTTGTGGATTAGCATTGTTTTCACCAATAATATACATACTTGCACTTGTCTACAAGAGTTTACTTTTATGTGAATAATTTTTTTTTATTCAGCTTTTCAAAACGTGTTTGATTACCCATTCGGGATTAAATTACAGAGAAATGTGTAGCTACATATATGTCGAATTGGGCCATGGCGTTTATTCAATCAAGGCTTTTGATGCTTTGAGTACCTATGTTAAAATTTGCTGATTGAGCATGAAGCTTTTATAACATGTTTTTTCTTGTTAGCTGATCTGAATGAGTTTAATTTTGAAATATAAAAATACTAGTAGCACCGTGATGTTTCGCCTGCGTATTTTCCGATTGTGGGATAAAAATAGCCTATGTTTTATTCCAGATCATTATGTATCTGTGCACCGAATTCCATCCAAATCCCTTATATAGTTTTTGCATGCAAGAGTAACAAACATACACCCATAGATTCTCATAAACGTTCGCATTAATAGTTTTATTAGGATATAAATGTAATTAATAAAATAAATAAATCAAATATTTTATTGTTCCCAAATAAAGTACAGTTACATTTACAAATTGCATTTCATGACAAGTTATACAGATAAATTAAGGTACAGCGGGCCCCAAACTAGGCAAGGCTTTTTTGGGCACCCTTCATCGGTTTACAATTTCGTTTTTTTTTTTTTTTTTAATAAAGAGTGACGAGACGATCAGGCCATGTGCATGATGGTAAGCAATATGCCTGACACATAACAGCACAGTGACACGCAGCTATTGGAACATGAAAAGTCCAAATCATTACCTAGCACTGCACTGCGCTCGTCACCCAGAGATCTAAGATCTTATATCTCTAAGCCCTGTAATTTCTCTGGAAACGTTGCCCTTCAACCCGGAACACAGTAATGTTTACACATTACTGCTTGGCGGTAGAATAACTGGCAAAGGTGTGGTACTTCCCCAGGCGGACTCTGCCAAGAGTCCTACCACTACTAAATTACAATTGTTTTACGCAAATTACAATTGTGACATTAGTTCAAGAATATAATTCAGATTATTTTTGGTTTGTAGCAAGAACGACTTTGGTCAATTGTCCATGTAGCCGCACGTTATAAGCACGCTTTCGTCTATTGACGGTTGCAAGACGAATGCATGACGAATCCTTGCATCTTCCGTAGAAACAATTAAATCTGTGTCCGCGAAGCGGCAGCCGCTCGACATACGTTCGTTGACGAGCAGATGACGCGACGTTGCCGCTGACGTCGTGATTGTGATTGTGACGTGGGCTGTGATCGTCGATATCACCGTACCACATGACGAGAACCTCGTGAAAGCCGAGAAGGACACGCTGAGCAAGTACTTTGACTTGGCTCACGAGGTTACCGCCATGTGGGATGTTGATTCGACGATCATTGTCCCAATAGTGGTGTCGGCAAACGGCCTTGAACGGCCTTGTAGCGAAAATTCTCGACTAATATCTCAAGAGACCTTCGCTAGACTGTTGGATCAAGGGTCAGATGCAGAAGGCGGTCTTCCTCGACACAGCGCGCATCGTTAAGAGGTTCCTGACTCTGCAGCCCTAACCACCGGTAGCTTGGGCCCTGCCCTACTGCTGGCTGCACTCTAGTTTGTAAGTTTTTTTAAATGGTTATATTTTTTATATGTTTTGTAAAAACCTTAGAAACTAAGAAAGGAAATAAATAAGTAGTGTATTATAAATCTACTTAACTCACACCCACTCCTTTATGTTATCATACATACAACCAAAAATCATTTCGCATTCTTATAGGTATACTATACACATACTATTATTTTTACAATCTAATGTAGTTTTTGTTTGTAATGTGCTATTATTTTGTTTTTAACCTATTTCCGAAACGGAAGATGTTGTCAATTGCATTTTTATTGTATGTATGTATGTTACGCGACAGGTTCGCCAATGTGAATCGATTTTAAGGATTTTTTTACTTTGTAGATTTTATTTCAGAGGTAATATGAGATCAGAGACAGAGGAGTGAGAGAGAGAGAGAGGAGAGAGGGAGAGAGGCGAGAAAGAGAGAGGGGGAGAGAGAGAGTTTAATGTTAAGTTAAAGACGTTTGTTTTTTGTTCGGAGCAATTCAGATTATTAACTAGAAGACTTCATAGATATTAAAATACACGTAGCTACTATTTCTTACTTCATGTGTCTCGGAAAACTAAGCCCAAGCCTCTAACTAAGCAAAGCTTGTAGTATCTTACGTATATAAATGACCTTAGACGTCTATCCTTGACTGGTCTCGTGGCTTAGTGGGTAGTAACTCTGCCTGCGACTTCGAAGGTCGTGGGTTCGATTCCCACCCAGTGCAAATATTTGTGTGACGAATTCAAATGTTTGCACTGTGTCTGGGTGTTTCTATGTATAATAAGTATGTATTTAAAACTATTTATGTATTATATCAGCTATCTGGCCGCCATATCACAAGCTTTGCTTAGTTTGGGGTCAGATGGTGTTGTGTGTGAATAGTCCACCAATATTTATTATATTTATTATTATTATTTTTATTACACCGAGTCACAAGATGAGCAAGACATGGGAATAATAATAACCAACAGGCTGTGACAGCCAGTTCTACGCAAGTTTTGAACACGAAGAGTCCAAATGAAGATATAAGACGATAGATTTAATGAGTAAATCTCTTTGTGTTTGTTCCTCTGGAAACATTGCCCTTCAAATCATAACACAGTTATGTTAGCACATTACTGTTTAAGGGTAGAACAACTGGCAGTCGTGTGATACATTTCCAGGTGGACTCTACAAAGAGTCACCTCTACAAGACTATTTACACTTGCAAACTAACATCTCTATGAGTTATAACGTACTTACATTTCATACGTTCTGTGGTAGACGATGAAAAGCTGATGACGATAATTTTCGACTTAGTTCAACATTCATACTGAACAAACATCCGTATTCAGCACACAAATGTATGTTCGGGGTGGGATTTGGTTTTCGGGAACAAACTCTCTAACGACGAAGAATGTTAGACAATTAACCTTAAGTCTTTTTAAATTCACTTTTACGATATTCAACCTTTGCAAATGCTTCCGCCAATCTAAACTTGCCCTAAGACTTTAAGTACATCCTTTGTTGGCTACTTTTCCTGGAGCCGTCCTCACCTCATTTTCGTCCTTCGTTAAGTCGAGCTTAAAACGTAACAAGTTACAAAAGAACCCTTTCATTTTTTACTCTCATTTAGTTTCCAAAGATTCCGCAGGTCGCGTTTACCGGGTCGCCTTTAACTTTTATTAACGCCATTTCTGATGTTTCACGAGAATGAACGCGAGTTTTCGAATTAAACGAACTTTTTCGAACGTAAATGTTTTGCTAAATACTGCTCAAAAGAAAGTTTTTATACATAAATATACAAAGTGGCTATAAGTATTTTTAATGGTACGGAAAGAGATGTATTTAAAATTATGCATGAGTGGCGAGAACATCCGATTGAAGAAGAGTAAGCTCATAGGTGTAACATCGCATTAAAAAAAAATTGTTCAACATTTTTTATCAAAACAGCTACCTATTGTTTTGATTATTCTTATGATTTTATAGTTTGGTTTAGTTTAGCGCAATCAGACCATGCCATGTGGCGATTCCTTAGAAGAGGTCTGCGTCTTTAAGTTTATCTGCCAAAGCCAGTATGACCCAAACTTCAGAATGGTTCACCATTCTTCCGTGTGTTGGGACCATGCGCTGACATACTTTCAGCTTTGTTAAAATAACGAAGGTCGGAGGTTCACGGGCTCTTAGTTCATTAAGTAGTTACGAATTAGCGTTAGTGATACTTTTTAAAACTTAAAAAAACATAAGTTCACACACACACTTAGTAGTAAGTCTGCCTGTGAAGCCGAGAGTCGTGGGTTTGGTATATTTATTTGTGTGATGAATACAGGTATTTGTTCTATAACTGAGTATTTTGATTTAGAAAATAAAATAGGCCTAGAATTAGAATCAAAATGTTCCCTACTCCCCCCCTATTTCCTTTTCTTCTCCTGATCCAAGATTCATGTAAAAAAAGATAACAAATGACCAAGGTCACGGACCCCGGAGCCAGTGGAGTTGCTAAATTTAAATAAAATAAAAACTGGGTGTTTCTTTGCATGATAAATTTGTATGTATTTACAACCATGTATATATTAGCTAATTGGGTCCTATAGCACAAGCTTTATTTAGTTTTGGGTCAGTTGGTGTTGTGTGTGACATATCCACCAACATTAAATAAATGTTAAATAACCATTCTGAAGTTTGGGTCATACTGGCTTTGGCAGATAAACTTAAAGACGAGTAGGAATGTTCATTTGTTTTTATTGGCTGTAAAAATATTTTTTTTCCTAATGTTTATTATAAACTTTTATAAATTATCATTATTTATGAGACTGTTTTTAAATATATATAAATATTAGCGGACAATTCACACACAGCACCATCTGACACCAAACTAACTTGTAATATGGCGGCTAGGTTTTTTTTAACTATAATAGGTTCGCACTTGACCACTATCTCGCCTGATGTTACACACTCACACAAACACACACTTTTATATCAAAAACGAATTACAGTCAATTCGTTTTTTGTAAATACAATTCCATTTCTAAATTCTGATACGCGTAAGTTGGTACACTCCGCGAGGCATAAGCTGAGCTTTGCATTTGTGTAAGTGTACATGGATAGTGTAGGTGTGACAACCGGCCTTAGGCGCGGCGCCATTCTGTCTCGCCGCGCTCCTGCCTGATTGGTGATCACTCACACTAATGCAAAGCTCAGCCTATACCTCGCGGACAAAATTTCAAGCTCCTGCCTGATTGGTGATCACTCACACTAATGCAAAGCTCAGCTTATACCTCGCGGAGTGTAGAACGTTAGTTTTACGTCTTACCGAGACAGTTCACGACCCCGTGTGAATACTGCCAGCTCTGTGCCACCTCAGTTAATTATCTAACCCACGAACAGACAACTGCTTGTTCGTGAGAAACTATTACAATTGTATTATACTTTTATAAGTGAAAAAATAACTATCTATTTTGAATTTTCTTTCTTTATATATAGATGCTAGATCTCAAGGTCGAAACGGAAATCATATTGATACTATAAAAGTTTGGACGTTTGTTGCTCAATCACGTCGAAAATGCTGAACGGAGCGGGTTAATATTTATCATAAATATAGTTCAGGAATACTTCCATATAATTTTTATCGAAACCAGTCTAGTGTTAAGATAAAGAATACCTAAAAAAATAGAAATCGTAAGCAGATGAGTTGGATGATAGCTATGGCGACATAGTGATGTGCGATAAAAATATGACACTTCCACAAGAGCGACAAGGCAAGAGCGATCAGACCCGTGCTTTCGGTGTAAAGCGTTATGTGTAAACTCTTTGGTCTAGTGATTTTTGAAATAAGAACAAAATTCTAAAATTTGCTCACATTTATCTGGATACCTTAGTGATAGCTTCTTATAAAATTTGGTCGAAGGTCTAAATTTTATTTTAAATTGAAGCTGGTTTTGTTTTTTCGGAAAAAAAACTTAATACAGGATGAGTATACGCAATCTGCCTGTTGCTAAGCTAATTATGACGCTTTGACTTAGCGTAGAGCATTTATCCATATTTGGTTAAGCGATTAGGATGTTACATATTCACTAACCAAACAACTCAGCAACGATAATAGCAATAAATAATAAAAAACTCGTTATTAAAGGATCATACAGAGTAAAGAAAAAACACGACAAAAAAGAATAAGTTTCTTTGTTGTTGTTAACTAACGGGTGAGATTGTTTAATTGATAGATAGAGACACTTTATTGAACACACCAAATAAAAACAATTTACAAAAACATAACATTTTATACTAATAAAACTAGTGCGACAATCGGCGGCCTTATCGCTAAGAGCGATCTCTTCCAGGCCACCTTAGGGTGGAAAAAAGATAAGAGGAATGTTAAAAGACGGGGTGTGCTTGTGACATGAAAGGTAATTTACAATAACGTCGATGAATTATAATATACATTATACTACTAAACATACTTAGTAATAAAATAAGTACTAATACTAACTTACAATATAAAATAAATACGAATACTTAATTATAATATAATAATACATACTTATCTAAAATATATGAATAATTGGCGGCCTTATTGCTTATAGCGATCTCTCAACGATCAACGTATACAGCATTTGCATATACATACGGACTGGATGTGCGAGTTATCCATACGGACCATACCTAACAAGATTTTGGTGCTACGGACCGTTATCAGTGCATGGTCGACGGCCATCATCGAGCATGAAGCATGCACATCGGTTTACCGTTGATTTCTGGTGAACGAATCACACCAAACTGTTATTCCGGGTTAGATCAATACAATCAAAGACTACTATTACAAAAATGGAGGCTAAATAAACTAAACTGATGTTCCTAATTAAAGCTGAGACTCGGGGGCTTCTCTCGCAAGGAGATAGTCAAGGCCATAATCCACCACGCTGGCCCAGTGCGGGTTGGTGGTTGACACATTATCTCGAAAGATGCTAGGTACAAGTCAGTTTCCTCGCGATTTTTTCCTTCGCCGTTTTAAGTTAGCGGCATTACGCACATGACTTTGAAAATACAGCGGTGCGCGTGGGATTTGAACCCGTGGGCTCCGGATCGGCAGTCGTCGTCCTCACGACTAGGCTAGATGTAGGTAGCTTTGTAACTAATTATAAGGCTCAGTTTTAGTAATAAGCATCTACGAGTATGTCTGGCTGTTCGTATGTTAATTCATTATACACGAAAATGTTCTTGGGAGTAGGACTTTAGATTGGGTCAGGAATATGACGCATTATTATTTATAATATAAGTAAAGTAGTACGTAAACCACAATATAGTAGATAGAGTTTGCACATAACAGCTTGTCAATAGAATAATTATCAGAGGTTTAGTGTATAAGTATCTATAATAACTAAGCGGAATCTATAAAGATTCACAAGACCACAAACACGTACCATTACTATTTAATTACTTTAAAAAAATTGTTCATAACCGGAGTATAAAATCCTTATTTCTAATAATAATGATATACCATATATTGTTAATTTACTTTCCAATAGCATTTGTCTCCTTCTAAATCACATAACCAAAACATCAAAGAGTAGTGAAACGAGTAAAACGATGTAGTTTTTTTTATAGTAAAGAATGAATGTATGTCTCAGTAGTTCTAAATTTAACTTCCACAAGTTAACATCCTTGAATCTATCTAAATAAATAAACTCTGATAAATATAGGTATCGTAACTTTACATCTCTTTACCTCTAATATGTTAGTCACGATTCTAAAATATGTATCCACCTCAATGGTTGTAAGTGTTAAATCACGTTTAAAAAATGTAGCGCTCATAGACTTATAACTTTGTTTTTTTATTGTCCACCAACAAGGCGAGACAGTCGTCAAACGCTGACCTACTGTACTGTACTCGGTGAAATAGACCTCCTATTACTGATTTTAATCTGAAGTCGATGTGATATTTTTTTTAACAATACTAGCTTTGAAATTGTCTACCATTTCCCTGATGTTTAGTGATAAAGTAAGATCCCAGGGCCGCCAGGCGTCACGTATTTTCTGATGTACGAAATATGGACGATTGAGTAGAGCATGTGTTCTTAGTACGTACTAACGTACTAAGAACACATGTTTATTCGCTTACTTGCTTAGACGGCCAATTTTGAGATATGGGGTTCAGAATGTATCCATCTAAAAGCATTACTTACTTCACGTATTTTATCATAACTGATTTTCACGTATGTTATAGGCATTATCTTTAAAAATAAGGCCCCAATACTCTCAGACTTTTTCCGTAGGCCGTTTTCTTAACAGACGCTTTAAAACTTCCAAAAAATGACTTATCTTCACTTAAATTCTTATACTCCATTTGTATAGGTATTATATGTACGTCAAACAACTATTTTATTAATGCCTTTTCCAAAAAGACAGCCCGATCTAAGGGGCCATCACAAAACTGTGCATCAAGTGCGGTTTACCTAGTGCCTCCACCCCTTGGATCCGCCCTAGCATATAAGCCTAATATCGATGTAATAAAAACATAAAAAAGAATCTCCATTACATTTATCCTCCAAAACATACATACTTATGTACTATTCACTGGAACACCCAATCACTGTTTTGCAACAAAGTTAAATTTAACCAAGCGGTTGGCAGCAGGTGTGCCCGCGCTATTTCCATGAGGCGTCTATAGCAATAACATAAACAATTTTTCAACAAGCAATTCAGAAAACCAACGTTACACAGATCCTGGTTTGCTGGAATCACACTTCGGTAAATGGTTTTCAACACTTGCTCAAAATAACCTATAAACACGTTTACGTATTGAGGAACTCGGTATTCAAGCTTTTTTAGTGAACAGGGCGACTTCAATGGCGCCTAGGCACAGAGCGCAGATAAGCTCATAGTTATTTATTTACTATACATATGCTTGTTTTTCATTTATCCTACTAATATGAATATACCATATTAATAGTATAACATATTGACGAAACCACAGTCCAATAAATCATAGTAGTCATTTTTCTTAATACTGTGACTAGCAGTCCGCCCCGGCTTCGCTCGCGGTACATAACATATTTTTTGAAATCGGTCTAGTAGCTCCTGAGATTGTCGCGTTCAAACAAGATACCTCTTCAGCTTTATAATTGGTGAATATTTGTGGACAAATATTAGTATACTCGTAGATACGTAATAATACTACACTGGACTAATAGAGTGTTTGATATATTACAAATTCAAGATAAGTAGTCGGGATTAAAGCCATTTTAAAAAATGTTGTTCTTGTTTTTACTATTAACTGCAAAATATGAAGTACTGGAGTGCAGGCACAGTGTCTAGTGGACTAGACGCGCGCGGTCGTTAGCTGTCCAGTGGAGTGGAACCGCGGCGGCCACGGGCGGGCTTTCGACGTACCTAAGGCTGCTTCACAACCAGACATATTCTATACGACCCGTAGGTGCGAAGGTACTTCAAGTCTGAACAGTCACGTCCAAGCGCAGATTCACTCTTGTATGAAGCACTGTTCGCACTTTTGGGATGACTCGGCTAAGTACCGACTGGAGACTCGGGAATCGATCGAGAGACGTGCCAAAAGGTTGACAACCTTGTTCGAAAAAGACTTCAATCTTGAACACCGCCCGCAACATTGCTAGCTTAACAATCTTGTATCGCATACGTTTCGGGCAGTGTGGAACTGGTCTGCATGATCTAATCCCACCTTGGTCAAAAAAGCGAAATCGTTTCATTGTTGTCGTTTCAAAGACTCGAATGAAGAGATTTGATTTTACTTTTGTGATAGGAATACCTATGTTACGAAATGCGCTGCTGGTAATAGTTTTTTCCAGGTGATTACAATCTGATGTCCACAAATCAATGAAAACGTTTCTTCTAGCTAAGATCCATCATTTCAAGTTCAAACTTATACTACTTTGTTGAAAAAATAACATACATAATTATGAGATAGCTAAGCCGTTACCGAGACCAAAGCAGAGTTTTTTTCGAAAATATACTGAGAGAGATTAGGGTGATGGTCTGCAAGCGATGGAAATCGCACTACGTCAATAGGCTATATAGACTACAGGCCCGTGATCAAAATTTATGGGTCAAATAAACCACCAGGAGGCCTATGTTGGATGATAGAAGGGTATAAAGTAATAAGATTCAGTACTATGTCGTCACTTGTAAGCTGTCCATCTGAATGCAATTGAAGAGGGGGGTTCTAACCCCTGATAATTTCTCCTTGTCGCATGATTTTTGTACGGCGTTGCGGAATAATGGATTAGAAGAGGTACTGAAACTATACCGGATAATCGATCGGTAGTGGATTAATCGATCTAAAGTTTTTCTTTTTATTTGAAAATCGAATTAAGCCAGAGTGTTAATTTTTTTTACAATCGATTAAGTCGCTTCAAAGTTATCAGTTAGCTGCGGTAGGAATTTTTAATGCATAATTAGAATTTGTTTTACTTGTAAGCAAAAGCCTGACCTGTTTTTTTGTAGTTCTTACAGATAGCTGTTAAGAATAAGAGTAAATGATGTGAGCCAATGCGTGTAAGTATGTAATGAACTGGCGAGGGAGTAAGGGATGAGAGGGGTCCCTACATCATTAACTCTCGCCTCCACAACGTACCATATGGTTGAAAAACGTGTTACATATTTTTTATTTAGTTATTGTTTTGAGTCTTGATACGAGTATTCTTATGAAGAATAGATTTAAATTATAAAATTACTTATGTATTGTGTCAGTTATCTTTAGCTTCCATCAAAATTGAAAAAAAAAAACATTGCGAAACGGGGTGTTCGCAGAAAGACCTTGTGAGAGAAGGGCCTGATTAGCATAAGGAACATAAACTGGGCTACTAGATGGTGTGGTATGGAAAAAATGTCGAATTCATGACGAACTATTATCAATTACTGAAAATGTGTACGAACTTTTACGTACTGTACTCGTATTACAAACCTATACCATAATTTGTTTGAATTTCGAAAAATAGTTAGCTATATTCTAAATTTCAACCTCATCTGTTTAGGCGGTCCACCGTGATTGAACAACAAACTTAAAAGCGAAACATCCAAAGTTTCAAGTTTAAAATATTAGGATTACGAAAATGTCAAACTGCTTTCTTTGTCTTCGTACCGTCGATCATGAAATGTTGCAATCAATAGCTATTGACTTGGTAAGGGTAATACTTTACCATTTTATATTTTATGATTTTTCTCGTCTACCAAAATTGTTGCTGCAACAAACTGTGTACGCTTCACTAGCAACGTTTAAAGTTTCTAAAATCCATTCATTTTCTGAGTGCTGCGGTGGATCATAACAAACTGTGCAGCTCTACAGCTGTGTCCACCAAATTTTCATCTAGGTCTCTTCATTTTACAACTTTATACTTCAAACACTTTATTTGTACAAAAACAGATTACATATAAGGATTTTGTACCTGGATGACTTGGTTACTTAAATAAATACTGATTTTCGCCAAAAAAAAATTTACTTGAAAAAAGAAAGGTGGCCGGCTGAATTCGAACCCGGACCTACCATATTATGACCGCCCATCTTCCCGACTGAGCTAATATACTGTCGCGCGACGACGCGAAATTTACCGTCGCATTCTAATCTTTATGTAAAGTTTTCATTGTCTAAAAACGCGCATAAAACGCCTTTTTATAATAAAACCTGGCTAGAACGATTTATCGTGCCCGAAACCCTCCGTATACATAATTTCATGAAAATCGTTCGAGCCGTTTCCAAGATTCAGATTCTATATATATATACCTACTAGAATTGGTCGTTTAAAGGTATAAGATAAGATACAATGGCTGGCCACACTAGGCTCTGGGCCCGTATCGTGGTACCCACGATTTATCAGACATTTCAGAGCTTGAGTTACATTGTGGTAATCTATACAAAACAAGATAGACAAACTAATAAACTAAGGATTTGTTAAATATTAAAAATAATAAAAAATGCGGATGCACTTTTATGTGTAACAACGTGTGTGTGTTTGTTTGGATGAGTAAAGTGAGTGTGAATATGAGTGATGTTTCTGAGGAATCTAAACGCAACTTCGACTAGGAAAATTCATTTAGGAGTTGATTAAATTTTCGGTATTCTTGTAATTTTAAGTAAGTAACCAAGTTCTTAGTTTCTTTTTCATTGTATGCAAGTTATCTGTCAGTAGTTTTGGGATACATTTTGTAACTATCGAGTCAAGTGAGGCAGGCGCGGTCCCAGCCTCGAATTTTGGAGGGGTCACCAGTACGCAGCCTCAGGTTTTGGGGGGGCGGGGTCACAAGTAGAAATACAATAAATCGAGCAAAAAATACTTTACTAGTAGCGCCCCAAGATTTTACCCGCGTAGTTCCTGTTCTAGTTGTTTTCCGCGTTAAAAATAGTCTATGTACTATTAGATATTTTTAATTTTCTTAGATTTTTGTTTAACGTATACGATTTTGGGGGTCATGTCCCTGTGACCCCCCTCCTTCGGACCGCTCATGAAGTGAGCGAGATACACCACTGTGTTCCAGTTTAACTTTTTTAGTGTTACTAGCTAACCATTATTTTCATCATTGCATCTAATACTTATATTTATTCATTTAGACTTCAAACCAATACAATTTGTTTTGTTAGATATTTTGCATGGCTCTCGAAGAGCCCATTTAATATGTGTCAACTTTTAAAATGTTTTGTAACATCTTATCTTACCTGCAAACAGCCGTAAAGATTTTGTTTCAGTATTTAAGGGCAATGTTTCTAGAGTAATTTCAAGTATAGAGATAAATCATCTTATATCGGGTAACGAGGGTAGTGCAGTATTAGGTAACGATTAAGACTCTTCATGTTCTAATAGCTGCGTGACACTGTGCCGTTATAAGTAGGCGTAATGCTTACCGCTCATCTTTGTTGTTATTATTAACCTTTGAAGATAGTGATGACAACAAACTTTTACATCTGCACTTCGAAATATATACAATATTTACAGAGATGTAAGTAGATGAGATTTGAATCAACAACGCAGTTACTTTTACTAGGTTCTCGGTTAACTCACGGCGTCTTGTTGTATATCTCGTTAAAGGTTATTTTAAAACATAAACACTATTGCGTTGATTACTTTCCACAGCATCAAAATAATTTATCAAACAGTATTATAAACGCTACACAGAAAAGCAACAAAGAGCTTTAATACCGGAGGGATGGTAAGGGTGGAGGCACAATGAGATTCGCGACACGATATTTCCCGATTCGATAAGAAGGTCAGATACAAATACCAATTACAAAAATCTTTATTGCTGTTTGCAGGTAAGATAAGGTAATACAAAACATTTTAATAGTTGACCCATACAAACTGGCCTCTTCTTCTAGAGGCATGCAATATGCCTGGCAACGCAGTTTCTCACAACTGAATTTATACAATGATAATAATAGTCAGCTGATAAAGTCTTCTTCTTCTTTTTTCATTTTTTTTTCTTTCAGGTGACTATGAAGCTAGAAGAACAAAATACATTTAAGAAATTAATAAATGTAAATTAAAAAATACAACTTACAAGCTTATAAAGATAAGCATATTAAAAATATATGAACTAATAAAATAAAATATAATAACTAATTGAATTTAAGTTCCCACTGCTGGAACTCGTGGCCTTTTTTAACGAGAAAAAGTCAAGTCCATATAGTTCTGATATATCCGAGACGTAATCGTCAAATTTGAAGCTTACCTATATCATCTGATATAACTTATACCTATCTAGTTTTGTAGTGGCTAGACTCTTTGCAGTATTATGTTGGAGTCTTCCTGGGGACTTACTACTCTATAACTGGCCTTGTGGCTTAGTGAGTAGTAACACCGAGGATCATAGGTTCGATTCCCACCAGTGCAAGTACTTGTGTGATGAATTCAAATATTCGTACTCTGTCTGTGTGTTTCTATGTATAATAAGTATGTATTTAAAACTACTTTATTATACGAGTATCAGCTATCTGGCTACCATCTTACAAGCTTCCAATTCAATTCAATTCATTTATTCATACCATAAATTCATAAGAACACTTGGTAACGTCATTTACAAAAGGCAAAGAATCTGTGTACATAATATGATAAAATAACAACGTCAAAAGGATAAAGCAACTGTAAAGGGGCCTAGTCAATTACATGCAGCTTTAAAAAGGTTTTGTCGAAGACAAAATAACAAATAATCAATACACACAGTATACAGATACTACATTAGTACAAACAATGGAACATCAAAAGTCGTAAAAACCTATTATTTGACCTTATTACAAGATTCTAGTCTATAACAGCTTTGCTTAGTTTGGGGTCAGATTGTTCTGTGTGTGAATTGTCCACCAATATTTATAATTTATTTATTTTACCTATAATTTTACAGTCAAGTATGCATATATAATATGTTAACAGCACTTTGTTCTGGTTTTAAGTGCAATGTTTCCAGTGAAAGTACAGCGCAAACAGATAAATCGTTTGGTTTTTTTAGGTGACGAGCGGCGATAGCGCTCGTGGCACTGCACCGATATGGGGAGTCACGTTACTCACCATCAGATGCATGCCACGTTCGTCCCGTCAGCTTTTAAAAAATATACTGAAGTGCCAGTAAATTTTCAATTACTTAAAAGTATCGCCTCGCTTGGCGCAGCACACCCCAGTGGCGGTGCAGCCTATAGCCGGAGGGACGGCTATAAAGTCTATTGTTTCCGAGAGCCATGACGTGTAATGTTCCCTACAGAAGATTGATTGCGGATCGTTTTTCACGTGCGCCAAAATATTACCTAAAGAGAATATTATAAAATTGACGGCGCGGATCGTCCACTCTCATTAATTACTAAGAGCTTTCTGAAATAAGGTATCATCCTCACTAATGTTATTAAAATACCTTCGGTTTATAATTATAGGAGCAGATTTTTTGGCGACAAATCTTATACCAGTATTACAACATATTGTAAAACATAACTATCTTCTCCCTCTCTCGCTTTATCTTCCTGGCTAAGTATATATCCTCCATGGTAGTGAATCTTTATCTTCCTGGCTATCGGGCTATATATCCCCACGGGAGTGGAAGCAGCATTCTTACCTACATATGTAGGTAAGAATGCTGATTCAACTTCAATTCAATTCAATTCACTTGAAGAATTCTACCACTACTATATAGTAGTGGTAGAATTATTTGCAAAGTCCACCTAGAAAAGTATTTACATATATTTTATGTATCTACCTTTACCAGTTATTCTACCGCCAACCAGCAATATGCAATCATCACTGTGTTAATTATTAATTATTTATTGTTCTTTGTTTTACTTCGTCAAATCTTCTTTTTTTCCTTTGTTTTCTTTCGTGTCAAAGGATAATGTTTCCAAAGAAATTACAGTACATAGAAATAAAGCATCGTATATCTGGGTGCCGAGAGATTTGTTTTGATCTGATTTAGACTCTTCATGTTCCAATAGCTGTGTGACACCGTATTGTTATGGACAAGCGTGTTCCTTAACATCAGGCACATGTTATACAACTCATCTCGTATATTTCTAGCCTTCCTTATATATTCTACGTGGTGATGGAATCAGCCTTAATTAATTATACTTCTCCACTTCACTCTACGATCCCATTGTTATCGCATAGATTGTATTATTTAATGTCCCTTTGCGCCATAGTCATCTATCAGGTCTTTCGTCGATCTCTGGACCCTCGAAATGGGACGAAAAATCTCAACACCAATTTTAATACTTTTTTTTAACAATGACAGATTTGCACTTGACCGACACCCTAATGTTAAGCGTTGATGCCAACTCCTAATGTCAACAACGATGGAGTGTACTTATCCAGAAAAAAACTCAGGATTTAAAGACACCAAGGCTTTAACTTTGCCACTGGGAAAGTTTACTCAGGTATCATCTCATGTTACTTAAATTGTTTCCAAATAAAAACACCGGCTTCAGTTAAAAATTTAACTCAGTCATTCGAGTAAACTTCCTAGTTTTTATGTAATCAGCTAAAAGGAAATTTTAGATTTTGGTTGATATTTCAAAAATCACCAATTTCGATAAAACTTATATGAGATTACAGCTAAATTATGACCTACTAAACAAAATAAAAAGCGTCAAAATCGATTCATTTAGCGGAGCTGTTCTATGTCTTTGTTATGTACATGCATGAAAACAAAAGCACCGGTACAGCCGAATTGAATCCTTCTGTTTTGAAGTCGATTAAAACAACATTCGAAGTTCTACTCAACAAATCAAGATTACTTCATAAAAATTTAGCTCCTTGCATCTATTTTCAGAAGATTAAAATTAGCAAAATAGCGCACAGTATTTCAAAACAAAATCTCCGATCTGTCATAAATAACGTCTTGTTAAATCTTTTATACATTCAAGAAGTATTCAATGTTTATCATCAATAAGATGTTTCATTTTGCTTACATTTCGTTTGTTTGCTATTTTAATATAAAACCTTTGTAGCATGAGATTATTTTACATTGTTTTATTATCGTAATCCAGTTTTTTTTTGTTTTGCAACGAAATGATCATTGATCTATTTTATTTAATCTATAACAATAGGGGCGTGCAGTGGTGTTGGTATAGAAGCTTTTTTTTATGGTACAATACAATACAATAAACCATAACCTAATATAGCCATACCTAACCATAGAGCAATAACATAACCTAACCATAGAGCAACTCTCTACTTTGTCTGTGCTTATCATCAGTCAAGCTCGTGGTCAAACGTAGACAGACCTATGCGCGATAAAAAACTAGTGGGTATTTGCTAACAGTAGGTCTGTATATTTATAATAGTGTTGTTATGATAAAACAAGAACAAAATGAAACATTTTGATTAACCCCCGACTACCTCAGATTTGTTATCTGTACAACATTCTACTAGTCAAGCCCTTTCATTTGATATCCATATTAAGGGAGTTGTGAAAAAATACATGTATTTCGTCATTTTGTGGAGGCGGCCATCTTGAATTTGAAATTTGTCATAGAGCAATGTATTCTACTAGTTAAGCCCTTTCGTTTGATACCCATATTGAGGTACTAGTAAAAAAATAATACAAATCGCCATTTTGTGGTGGCGGCCATCTTGGATTTGATTTTTTTATAGTGTATAGTATTCTACTAGTCAAGCCCTTTCATTTGATACCCATATTGAGGTAGGTTGTGAAGAAATATTTTGTCCGCCATTTTGTGGCGGCGGCCATCTTGGATCGATATTAACCAAACATAGCTAAGAATATTAACCTTCAAATAAAAAAACCGCATCGAAATCGGCCTATCCGTTTGAGCTCTACAGTGCCACAGACAGACACACACAGACAGACAGACATCGACGTCAAACTTATAACAAACACCCCTTTTTTTTGGTCGGGGGTGTTAAAAAAGCACTTTTGTCGAAAATAAAACAACAAATCATAACCGATCGACACCAAAATAGCAATTTTAATACTTTTGTCTGTATTAATTATCTACAATGTATTATAACTGTAATTTATAGAAACATTCCAAAGAAGACATGAATTTACGTAATCCCTTAATTTCCCTATCTTATAGCAGGTAAGTTTACATTAGATTCAAACAAATCCGTATAATTAAGACAAACATCTGTCGGTGTGTCGGTCCGTTAACTATTTTAATATCCACTGCTCCAACTTTCGGGAGCCGATTAAAACTTCATACTTTTGAGCTGAATGTCAGCAGTACAGCACATTGCAGTAAGTGTCTTATCTACATACACCGTAGCTGAAGAAGCCGTGGCAGAGTAATGGCGCAAACGTCTTAAATTTACACAAAAATCAACTAAACAGCTAAACTAACTAGCCTTACCTGGTGTCAAGTATTGTAATAAGTAATTTTGATTTAGTATAGATATGTTGACATAATAAATCATAATAAATTGCGCTTTAAATAGTTATCATGACGCCAGTCTCCTTTCCCGAGAAGTGTTCTTTCACGATTATGAATTTTAAATATGCTCACTCACAATTTTTTCAGTGGTAATTTTGGAGTTATGAAATATATAAGCAAATGTCTGAATATTATTATTTATTTTATATTTGAGGAAACTAAAGTAATTTTCTAAATATAATTTTGTAAAACAATAGGTAGGTAACCATTGATAAATTTAAAAAATCGCAAATTTGTCAAAAAAACTTTTGAAACTTTTTCTTAATTTAAATGCGATATGTAGAATGAATTAGTGCATTTTTGTTTTGTTGTAATGCTGAAAAAATCAAACAGTTTGTTTTTACCCGCTGAGTTATCGTTCCCGTTATTTTCCTGGGATAAAAATCTGATGTTTTCTTCCAGACTATATAATCTATCTGTGTTCCAAATTTCAATCTGATCCGTTCATCCGTTATAACGTGATTGAGCAACAAACATTCAAATATCAAAATATTGACCTTTATTATAACATAAATTTAATATGTTACTTGGATTTGAGCTACTGCTTATACAACCAACTATTCGGTTTTAAGCGCGGACATTACGTTTGAATGTTTTGGAAAGTATTAGCATTTCTGTCAAAGCTTTGAGCACGGGTTTGTTTGCAATAGTTTGTAATTAGCGCCTACGCTTAGTTTTCAGGTAAACCTGACTTAATTGAAATTATACGTTTATCGGCCTTCGAAACTTCATTTAGTCTTAATTTGCTTTAGTTAAAATTGTTATCTTTTATTCTAATTTTACAACTTTTATTTCTGAAAACTTGTGCAAGTGATAATAAATAGGTGGTGGTAAATGTCATATATGAAAAAAATTGGTTGCCTGTAAAGTCGGTATACGGGCGTAAGTTTTACGTGACAACGACTTTGAGTGGTAAAATAATTTTACGGAAGGGACGCGTGCCTTTCACTTTTTATGTATATCTCTCTCGCTCTTAGGCGGGCTAACCATGCCCGAGTGGAAGGGACGCGTGCCTCTCACTCGCTCTCGTTGTGAGCGCATAACGTGAGCGGAGCGTAACGCAGTTTCTTGAAGTGTCACCCGGCAAACCAATTTATAAGACGTTGTCACGTCAAAAATATATTATGACATTTACCACCATCTTTGACAGTTTAAAAAATGCGATATCGTTCTCAATTCTTGAACCTCGGTTCGATAAGCACTAGACTAAAACATTAAATATTGCATAGCTAAGAACGGTTTGTATTGGAACGTTAAACTCTTGTTTTTAATATTTTATTTTACTCGTTATTTGTTTCTTACTGTTTAAACCTTTCTTGAACTCAGATATTCTATATAATAAAGATATTATTATCAACAGATATTATGTATGATAAAAAATATCATAAGCACCATTACCTAATTTACGAGTAAATGAAAGCTAAACTAACTGTCAAGTTTGACCAAATTACACATAAATGCCAACTTTTACTAAAATCTCTTGACTTGTTCAAGAGTTAATTGAGAACTAACATCATAACACTGGACTTTTAAATACCTATTTAGTTATTGACCACGGATTACAGAAGAATTATAATTAACTTATATAACACTAGTTTATAAGCACTGATTTATGTTAAAATCTAAGTCATAATTCTATCCAAAGCAGAGTATGCTGATTCATCTCAGTTAGTAATCTGGACGATAAGCTTCGCAAAGCAAACTAGCCGCGACATACACTAAGCTCGGCTTTAGAAGATTAGTCTAAGAGCATGTGACTTCACGTCACACGCGTAAACGGAATGTTTTAGTGACGAGGATTGGCCGTAAAGAACGGAGAACAAGAAAATGGACATCCGTCGTCTTACGAAATGTTTTTGCCATTGTTTTTTTGCAAGGTTTTTTCTTGATTCAGTTAGTGGAATTGAGTAGTTGACTTATGGTAATAGTATGTAGTACTCTTTATGTTTTATAGTGCGCCTGGGGAAGTACCGGACCTTTACCAGTGAAATTAAATAAAGGCAAATATATTAATTATATTATCTTATATACGTTTGATTGATGAGAACAGTGCTAGGTTTCGTTTTGGACTCTTCAGCTTGAAATAGTTGCGTGGCAATGTGATATTATAAAAGTGAAAGAAATTGCGTGTAAAGTATAAACGTGGCTGGCTGAAATTCGTCGTGTGGATAAATTTATGACTGAAATAGCACATAGTGTTTTTAACCCCCGACAAAACACGTAGGGATGTTTTAAGTGTGACATATCTTTATATCTACACTAAAATAATTTTCAAATCTAAAATGGCCGCCACCACAAGATGGTGAATCACTTTTTTCACAACTTCTTTATAATGGACTATCAGTTGAAAAGACTTGACTAGTAGAATAAAATACAAATTACGTATCAACCTATTGAGTATAATTTCGAATCTAAGACGGCCGCCGCCATAAAATGACGGAATTTTATTTTTTTTGAATTTCATTGCTATCTTTTTTTTTTCAG
Source organism: Ectropis grisescens (assembly GCA_017562165.1). Classification (NCBI taxonomy): domain Eukaryota; kingdom Metazoa; phylum Arthropoda; class Insecta; order Lepidoptera; family Geometridae; genus Ectropis; species Ectropis grisescens. The sequence goes on from CM029784.1 coordinate 2,354,128, forward strand.
ATATAAGTACGCGAATGCGGTAGCTTGCAGAGACTGGTGTTTCATAGGTATGTATACCAATGCATGCATGCAAAAACAGCGGTAGTAAAATAACGGTGAAACTGCGAGATGCTATTAATAAGAATATTAGCGACACAAAAATATCGCTGAAGTATAATTTCCACTCAAATAAAAATCTGTCACAAGCGAGACATCCGGAGTTCGAATAACACTAGACATTTCATTAATCGTTCGAAGACGAAAATAATACTATGGGGTAACCTTGTTGCTATTCATGTCGTACTATTAGTAGGTATTTCGGTGTTATAAATGGACTTTTATATTAAAATCCAGTGTCATGACGTTCATATTACATAGTAAATTATAATTGTAAAATTGAAAAATTTAATGTCTCGATACTTAAGAACCTCAGCCTGATGATTACGTGATCTTAATACCATAATTTGTGTCGTTGGACTGATAAATAAGCTTTTTTCTTTGTTTTTTTTTATTATATAAGTTAATCCTAAATTCTATACCTATATTATTTGTACACTCACTGTTGTTTATTTTTGTTTAGATTCTAGACAGGGTAAAATAACTTTAATGTAATACTATAGGTATAATTATTATATTCATTAGATTAATTAATGCTTAATTTTAATTGTTTTTTGTAACCTCATACTAAAGAGGCTTTATTTTGCATGCCCGCAAAGGGTAAGACTGTTGTTTCTGAGTTTATCTATTTTGTATAACATCTTTGTACACAGTTTACGCAATAAAATATTCTGATTCTGATTCTGATTCATAGTGAACTTCTCACCATATCAACTGATTCAAGGAAGTTGGCAATTATAACTTTGTTTGGCCAATTTAAGAGATAGTAAGAGATAATTTGACAATATGCTGTCATACGATGCTGGAACAGGCCGCTATAATAGTCATCTATTAACAGCTAGGCTACCTCTTAGTTATTTTTTACAAGGGTCTCATCGCCATCGGCTAAAATGGCGAAGATAAACATCGCGAGGAAACCGACGTTTTTCAAACTGTGTTCAAATCTTTTCCCTGTAATTCTTTGGCAGCACAATACACAGTCATTTCTGAAAACTTTAGTCTTTGTCGCCGACATGAGTAATAGACAACCTATATAATAACGACACATGACGTATAGTAGGTACCACTACTTACAATATCAACAGTGCTAAAAATCTAAGTTCAATCTTAAGTTTTATCTTAAGTAAAATCACTTTCATCGGCAGGCCCTATGATTGTCAATTTTTTTTATAGTTTTGAGTGACGCAACGAGCAAGACATGTGCTTGATGGTAATCAACACGCCTACACTTAACAATAAAATATAATGCAACATAACCTTGCAGAGACCAAATCATTAAATCAAGCTATCCATTTCATTTCAAGGTTCGTCTCTTAGGATACGTTGTACGCAATAATGTATATGCTCGTATGTATATATTCTGCTACTTTCGGTTAATACAGTGCCTGTTTAGCGTTCCCATTGAATTGTGTTTAAGGCCTTTCAATCAAAACATTGTAAATCCATACTCCGACCCAAATCTCCATACCACCGGGGCGAGGTCTGAAAGAATAAACCGCTGAAATATTCAGATTATTCCCGCTGGAAATATCGGTATTGAAGTATAGGGACGGAATAAGGAACACACATTTAGGGCGTGACTGACGTATTCTTAATCGATTTCAAACAAAGACGAGTTGGAGAAATTGAAACACTTTGTTTTGTTGACATTATTGTCTATACAGCAAAAAGATTTATGTTCTAAAATTGGTGAAATAATATAATTGGCGAATTGCACACTAATCTCTAAATTTGAAGAAATACTGACTCTCTCTCAACGAAGTAGAGAAGTAGAAGTGGAGTCTAACAGGTAGTGGATACGCCTATTTTTGGCCTGACTGGCACCGATTTCAAATAGATGTGTGAGTAGCACTTGTAATATTGATATTATTTGTGGTTTTGAAGTAGATTTTATGTTTTGTACGAAAATAGTTTACATTTCTTTGTTCACATTTGGTGTGATCAAATAAAGTATAAACATCTATCTTTAGGAAGTGAAAATTTCTATTGGCGCAGATTATTATATTAATGATTTGGACTCCAATAGCTGCGTGTCACTGTGCTGTTATGTGGTAGGTATGTTGCTTACCACCAGGCACATGTCTTGCTCGTCTCGTCATACTTTTGCATGCCGTAAGGCTAAATATGGCGACCTAAGATTACTGTACCAACATCTAAATTATATACCCATGTTATGCAATAAAGAATTATCTTATCTTATTTAAAAAATATAATTATAATTATATATTTCGTAGCTGTGTGTGAGGCCGATCTGTTACGCTGTCAAGTGAAATACTCCATCGAGTAAAAAATAACTTTAATTTCAGTCTTGTTTCTCATTTATCCTAATGCGATCTATAATAATATTACACTATAACTAATTAACTTTTCACCTCTGCCTTGCGGTTTTAAGCCCACACATTTTTAACCCCCGACCAAAAAAAGGGGTGTCATAAGTTTGACGTGGATGTCTGTCTGTCTGTCTGTGTGTATGTCTGTCTGTGGCACCGTAGAGCTCAAACGGATGGGCCGATTTCGATGCGGTTTTTTATATTTGAAAGTTAATATTCGTGCGTGTGTTCTTAGCTATAATTGGTTAATATCGATTCAAGATGGCCGCCTCCACAAAATGGCGGACAAAATATTTCTTCACAACCTTCCTTAATATGGGTATCAAATGAAAAGGGCATAACTAGTAGAGTACTATATACTATGACAAATTTCAAATCCAAGATGGCTGCTACCACAAAATGGCGAATTACATTTCTTTTTTCACAACTCCCTTAATATGGGTATCAAATGAAAGGGCTTGACTAGTAGAATGTTGTACAGATAAAAATCTAAGGTAGTCAGGGTTAATCAATTTTTTTAATTTTGTTCTTGTTTATAGCAAGTTTATGATAGGAATATGGAAACAAAGTCATATTTGTTATCCGCGAGACCGGCCCCTTCTCTAAATCCATGTTATATTTCGTTCCCCGTAGAAAATAAATCACTTCTGTACGGATTTAACATAAAATGCTGACAATGGCAAGCTCCTTGTGCCGCACGCCGATAAGGGTCCTTATTCAAATAAACTATTTCTTCTTTTATCGAGTTTGTATTCCTTAAAACCTTCGTAAGAGTATACTTACGTGCGTATGATCATTGGTCTGTATGATCTACTACTACTGTCTACTATTGTTTTTAAACTTTCGCGATTTGAACACGTAATGTTTATAATATACAGGGCTCAATCACGAATAATTCATTGTTTAAATACCTCGACGTTTCGGCAGCGTTACAACCGCTGTGGTCACGAGAAGACTGTCTTCTCTGGTACTTAACAATGAATTATTCATGATTAAGGAGAAGACTAGACTTTATAAACATTACTACTGTCTACATTTGTGAATCAATCAAAATTATTTTTTCTTAGACTATCAACCTGCCCCGACTCCTTTCGAGTGAAACAGTTGCTAGTTTGACCCCACTTTAATAAGAACGACTAGGTTGTGGAATGCATTGCCTGAATGGGGATTTCCTGAAGGTTACGATCTTGGCGCCTGTAAGTTTTGCGAATTTCGACTATGCGACTAGTTTACTAGTATTTTTGATTGTCTTGTATACTATTGATGTTCCATTATCGTTCCCCAATTTTCAACAATTATGTAATTAACAAAAAAGCGATATAATGCACTAAATTGAATATATATAATAAAATTTTACTTACGTCGTGGTTTCATAAAACCGTACCACACCATGTTTTTATTTTGAAGCCATGTTGTAAAAATTATTTGATGGTCTTTTACAAGCTCTGAAGCTTGTAGTCGTAACAGGCATATCAACTAAAAGTGGCTGCTAATGGACTTACATACATTTAAAAAAACCTGATTTGATTTTCCGTTTAAGACATTTGTAAGTTTATTTCCTTCCAATTAACGATCATTTTTATAGTTATGATTTCTCAAGCCTGGGATTGAATATATTTTCTTTGTTTTTACCCGACTGAAAGAAGGGTTATGTTTTTTTCGTATATCTTTGAATGTATGGAGTATACAAATTGTGACGAATTTACTTTGTGGCGATACCCCTTCCAATCGGCTGGATGGATTTTGACAGTTAAGGTATCTTTAGATTCGTCTCAATCAACCAAGTATCTTATGTAGTATATTGTTTCACATAATGTTTTTTGCAGATGGGTTTTTTAAATTAAAGTTATTCATATCATTCATTCACTTCACTTCATTTTCAAATTTCTAATGTCTTATCTCTTTTTTTTTTTATAGAGAGTGACTAGACGAGCGGGACATGTGCCTGATGGTAAGCAATATGCCTGCCACATAACAGTGACACGCAGCTATTGGAACATGAAAAGTCCAAATCATTGCCTAGCACTGCACTGCGCTCGTCACCCAGAGATTTAAGATGTTATGTCTCTAAGCCTTGTAATTTCTCTGGAAACATTGCCCTTCAAAACCGGAACACAGTAATGTTTGCACATTACTGCTTTATTATAATTCAACCATTTCTCACTGATGTTAATATATTTTTTCACATAATAGAAGACTCTTACGACTATGAAAGTTAATAGAAGTATACAAGTAGGTACACAGCCCTAATTCACAATAATTTTGTGGCAACGCAAAAGCGTTCATTTAATATTTAAATAGTCGACGTCAACAATAAAGTCCAACTTGCGGTCCAACAATCAATCACGAACGCACACCAGTAAAAATATTCCGTATTTAGGTCAATAGCGAGCTATTACATGAATCTACTCACCATAATTGTATTAATAAATCACTGGATTTTTCCGAAAGAAGTAATTATTATGTAATGAGTTTGATCGAGCGTTTAAACTTGACCCTTGAGGCAGTCTCTAAATGGGGCGATGCCAATCTGGTCAGGTTTAGCGAGGGAAAGACGCAGGCGTGTCTGTTTTCCGCAAAAAGGAGTCCTTTCCAACAGACTCCTACTTTTCGCGGTGTATCCGTGCCGGTATCCGACCATCTCGAGCTGTTGGGCGTTACTTTATCATCGACTCTCAACTTTGGCTCGTATATCGAATCTAGGGCTAAATTAGCTGCCAAGAAACTAGGTGTCCTCTCAAAGGTGCGAAGGTACTTCAAGTCTGAACAGTTGCTAACGTTATACCAAGCACAGATTCGCTCCTGTATGGAGTACTGCTCGCACCTTTGGGATGGATCGGCTAAGTATCAGCTGGAGGCTCTGGAATCGATCGAGAGACGTGCCAAAAGGCTCATAGGCAATGACATTCTCGTGCGAAAAAAGACTACAAAGTCTCGAACATCGCCGGAAAATTGCTAGCTTATCGGTTTTTATCGGATACACTTCGGAGAGTGTGCGACTGATTTGTACGATCTAATACCACCTTGCCCTTTTTTCTATCGGAATGCTCGTAGCTCGAAAAAGCGACATCGTTTCATGGTTGATGTTCCAAAGACACGAACGAAGAGATTTGACTCTACTTTTGTGATAAGAACGTCTAGGCTGTGGAATACGTTGCCTGAGAGGGTTTTTCCCGATAGTTACAATCTTTGTGTTTTCAAATCGAGAGTGAATCGGTTTCTTCTAGGTAAACACGCTTCATCGTAGACCGCATCATCGTTTAACATCAGGCGAGATGGCAGTCAAGTGTAAACCTATAAAAGTTAAAAAAAAAAAAAAAAAAAAAATCGGTGGTCTCATAATAAAGTTGTTACCGCCCACTCCCGTAGGCGGGAAAACGTTAGCTTTGCCAAGCAAAAAATATCAAAAATTTCACAAACGTAACGAGATAACAAAGTGGGTTATCGCATCCCACATGTGAAGAAGCTACAGGCACAAACATTGAAATGTCAGATAAAGGACATGAATTTTCAAACAAGTTGCTTTTGTGGTTTATTTTCATTTCCAGTTGTAAAATTTTGCGAGCTGTTTTCACATGTCAGTGAATTGTTATTATGGTTGTATAATTTATTGTAATATTTAAAGTACTACATTTAAATATTTTTGTAGCAGCGCCTTAAGGTTTTGCAATCATAGTTATGTTCCAGTGATTAACCCGTGGCGAAAAATAGCCTTTGTGTTATTCCAGGCTGTAATCTAACTTCTGCTGAATTACAATCTGCAGGTCTACTCCGAAGTCTGATAAACGATATATCGGTCGAAGTTATGGACGTTTTATGCCACAAAACATATTCGGTCGGTTGATGACACAAAAACTGTGAAATCAGCGTCGGTCGGGATGAACGAAACGCCCGATCAGATCAACCGACCGATTGTGTTTCGTGGTATAAAACGTCCATAACTTCGGCCGATATATCGTTTATCGGACTTCGTAGTAGACCTGCTGGTCTGTCCCAACGCTTCAGCATGATTGAGCAATAAATAGATAGATAGATAGATAGATATACTCTTTATTGACACACCAAACAAAATTAAACACAAAAAAAGAACAATACATTTTACAGTAGTGCGACAATGGGCGACCTTATCGCTGAAAGCGATCTCTTCCAGGCAACCTTAGGATGGAAATAATAATTGGACAAGTATACGGGGTGTGCAAATAAGAATTAAACAAAGCAAACATATATATTGGAAAGAAAATAAGGAATTATGATAAAAATAAAACAATAAAAATAATATCCAAGCTTTTATATTCATAATAACACTATGATGCGATAGGACGGATTTACTTTACCATAAAGTTTCATTGTGATGATAAAGCCGTTAATTTACATTACAGAGGAGATTGACTTTAACACTACTCAGAGGTGAAGGCGTTATATGAACCTACTCCTGCCCTTCTACCGCCTACCGCCTAACGAATTCGGCTTTCGCTTTGCTATTGCGGTATCTATCATTTCAAGCAGAAAGAAAAGAGAGAGCATTATCAAATCTCAGACAGTTCTGGTGAGGCGGTAGACCCCCTAATTGTAAAAACGTGGGACGTATGATGACTTGCTCCACTATTTACAGACGGCAAAAACCAGTAATATATTAACTTCGATATTTAGATGATTGTTGCTCAATCACGTTGGAAAGTTGGAACGGATCAGTTTGAAATTTGAAACACAGACTCTAGTCTGGAGAGGCACATAGGCTAAAGTTATAATCATTATCATAATCACCCTGTATTCGCCCACTGCTGGACATAGGCTTCTCCCTTAATACGCCACTTAGCCTATCCTCGGTTTTTCGTTTCCGACCACTATACTAGCCATCTTTCGTATATCGTCACTCTATCTAGTCCTCCATCTAGTCGTAGTGTAGGACGCCCTGAGACTGTTGGTAAAGGTATAATGAGTGTAATTGTTTTATTTTGTTTTATAAGCGTCAGTACGTTACACAAACACATCAGCCTTAGTACATTAAACAGACGCTTTCATAACAAAGGAAAGAGATAAAATATTGTTATACTTCAAGACGGAAAAGGAAGGAGGTAGGGACTAATGATCCTGCGACAGTGAAGAATAGGTGTATTATATGAGACAGGTGAATTTGCTGTTGCTTCAAACGAACTCGAATGAGCTGTTTTCAGAAAAATAATGAAATAATTTACAGGGTGGCTCATTTTTGATTTAATGTGCCATCAAAAAGCTACTCAATAACTGAAACATAGGTGAAAGAATTAATTTGTTATCTTAAAAACTTCCCGTGATATCACGATTTTAAAATCACAATTTTAGACTTTCCTAAAAACGCTTCATACAAAAACACTACACAGCGTGACGTCACTGTCTGGTATTATCTATGCGTCACGTATAAAGTTAAATATTACGTTTAAGAAACAAAAGTCACTTTAAATTAAATGGGTTATCTAATGGTAAATTTTTTTTTTAATAATTTCGTACTTTTAAAATGGTACTATTTTAATTCTATTTAAATACTGTCATTAAATTAAATAATCTAATATAATTCCAGGATCAGTCGTCATGCCTATTGTACCTACTAGATGTCGTTCGTGGGGTTTAGTACTAAAAAAAATTCAAATCATCATTAGTATATATATCTTAGTTCACTGTTGGACATAGTGCTCTCCCATGGTTCACCATTCAGCTCTTATCCTCGGCTTTACGCCTCAATCTACTGTCAAAATACAATTAACTTATGTGAAAATATGTAGGTACGTATAAAAGTGTTATAAGTAATTTGAGCAGAAAAATGAGAATTGTCCCATAAATTTACCGTGTCTATGTCTGATGTAGGAAAATAACTATGAAAACAACGATATCACGATACAGCGATACCACCACGAAAATGTTTGAATGTCGAAATGAACGTGTGAGTTATTTATTTTTAAATGTAATTTTGCACGCCGAAAGGCAGATTATGGCATTCTTAATGTTTTACTTACATCTATAGATATAACTACTTACATATATACAAATAAAGATTATGATTATGATGTTTGCATAGCAAATAATATTTTTTGTAAATATTGGTGGACACTTCTCACACAGCATCTAGCGCCAAAAACAAAACCAAACATACATATAAACATCAAACCTTGTCCCATGGGAGCTGGAGAGCTGATATACCTAATACTAGCCACTAGCTGATACATACATACTTATAAGAGATATTAAGGCAGAGTCCGTCTGGGGAAGTACCACACCTTTGCCAGTTATTCCACCGCCAAGCAGTAACATTGTTTTGGAACTTTCGCGATTTGAACACAACAATGATTTATATCGTGATTGAGCCCAGTACAATACAAATGCCAAGCAGTAATGTCAAAACATTACTGTGTTCAGGTTTGAAGGGCACTGTTTCCAGTGAAGTTACAGAGCTTAGATATATCATATCTATCTTAGATCTTTGGGAGACGAGCGCTGTGCAGTGCTAGGTAATGATTTGGACTCTTCATGTTTCAATAGCTGCGTGTCACTGTGCTGTTATATGACAGGCATGCTACCATCAGACACATGTCCTGCTCGTCTCGTCACTCTATAGGATACATAGAAACATCCAGGGACCCAGGCATACAACAATTGTTTATTTTTCCCCACACATATATTAGAACGGAATCTACTATCGCGTAATAAAACAAAACAACAACCAAGTTGGGAACCTTCTCCTTCTTCCATGATGTCATTTCAAAATGTCGAACGCGTCAGAATAGGGTTCCAATATTGAGTTGCATTGAAAGGACCTTCAGCTTATGTGATTACTTACAGCTTTCATTAGTCGAGCATGATAGGGCGTCCGAGTAATTTCCTAGGCCCCGAGGGACCACTGTTCTTTGCTCGGTAATGGCTTCTGGAGTACTTTGTGTAGTAAGATTAAATAGTAAAAATAATTTGTCTGGAACCTAAACGATATTGACTGAGAGTATACTCACGGCCTTGTCTGAGTGGACTTCAATCTCTGCCCTGCTAAAGGCACTGGTGATATAGTTTATGGATTTATAGTATTTGATGTTTTAGCTGTTATATATGTATAGTAGTGGTAAGACTCTTTGCAGAGTCCACCTGGGGAAGTACCACACCTTTGCCTGTTATTTTTCCGCCAAGCAGTAGTGTGAAAACATTACTTTGTTCCAGTTTGAAGGACAATGTTTCCAGTGAAATAACATGCCATAGAGATAAAACATTCTATATCTCTGGGTGACGGGCACAGTGCAGTGCTAGGTAATGATTTGGACTCATCACGCACTTCACGTTCCAATAGCTGCGCATTACGTGCTCTTATGCGGCAGGCTTGTTGCTTACCATCAGGCACATGTCCTGCTCGTCTCATCATTCTAAACTTAAAAAAAGAAGAAGAAAAAACAGTTTTGCTCAAGCAGGCACTCTACATTACCTACGTACGTAAAATAACAACAATAAGTTAGACTATTGTGAAACGCCAATCCGAATAACTTGTGGCTAAACCAGCTACGGTGAAAGTGTACATAAAATAACATATAAAAGTTTACGAACAAAACGAATCATTAAACAGCGTTTTTTTATAACGTAATTAAAATAACTTACGAGGTCTAATTAACGTCGTAACTGAAACAATGATGTGAAATGTTAATTATTCCATTAGTTCCCATTGTTTAGATGCGGTTATGAACGAGAGCGAACATCTGCTTTTCAATCAGATGTGATAGTTTATTATACTGATTTCACTATTTTTGAAGTTTTCTATATTTCTTTTGGTGCAATAAATGATGAAAGTATTTTTATGATGCGCAAGCTCATCGCCACCATAAATTAGCTTGTCAATATTTTAGTTAACATTGTAACTAATTTCAGTCAACCTATTGCGTTGAAGATATTATCATCTATTCTGTATAGAATACAGGCCCGTGAACAAAATGTATGGGTCATATGATACACCAGGAGACCTATGTCTATGATAGAAAGGTATAAAATAAAAAAAATTCAGCACCTCTTTCTAATCCATTATTCCGCAACGCCGTACAAAAATCATGCGACAAGAAGGAAAATCGAGGGTTGCAACCACTCTGCAAGCACTCAGTTGGACAACTTACAAATGACGGCATAGTGCTAAATTTTATTATTTTATACCTTTCTATCATCCTACGTAGGCCTCCTGGTGTATCATATGACCCAAAAATGTTGTTCACAGGTCTGTAGTCTAGCAGTTAATGTTAGACTTCTTAACAAGAGAAACAAAAAATGTTTACTTCAGTGCCCTCTCAAGAGATGTCAGCGTAATAGCTATCGATATAAACCATTAGATGTGCCCTTCCAAACTTCAGGTGTACGGAATTATGTGATCATTGGGAAGAGTGAACACACTCTTTCGTTCTAGTCGGTTGCAATAATAATCGGTGAACGCTGGACGGTTTTACCTATCAATATTCGTTGTCAACAACCAAAATAAGTAGAACCACAGCATACATCGCCACTAGCAACCTAGAATTGCTAGTGACAAGTAAATTGGTGATGTGTAAACCACTTACGCTAGATACACAGACGCAGTTTAATACTAATTACTAGCTGCTCAGCAGGTCTACTACGAAGTCCGATACACGATATATCGGCCGAAGTTATGGACGTTTTATATCACGAAACACAATCGGTTGGTTGATCTGATCAGGCGTTTCGTTCATCCCGACCGACGCTGATTTGACAGTTTTTGTGTCATCAACCGACCGATTGTGTTTCGTGGTATAAAACGTCCATAACTTCGGCCGATATATCGTGTATAGGACTTCGAAGTAGACCTGCTGGGCACATCTTTGGTTTATATCGATGGTAATACATATCTAAAAACATGCACTAATCAAAAAACCTATCACTGAAAACTGCATTAAAAGCGGACTAGCAGCAGTATTGGAGAAAAATGGCAATATGTGTTTGCACAAACATCCTCTCACCCCAAATGCCTATAGCTATACCGCCTCCTTTCCGCCGCGGGTAAAAAGAAGTACCTGTTTAATTTATTATATGCGTGCATTAGTACACACGTACTTTTTTTTAAATGAGAACATCGTTCGACGCAATGAACATTTTTCGTGTCAACAAAAATCTTGAAACTCGCGTCAACGTCACCGAACGCTTTCGATGAGCTATTATTATGCATACTGTTTATATTATATACCTTTTAAGTATTAAAATTAACGTGGTTGTTACACATATTTAATTGGATAACGGGACACTCACGTATATACGGTCGCTCAATCCGACTCGAGTTTCGGCCGCGTCCGTCGGCCTTTTTCAAGGCGAGTGCACACGCGCGGTGGCTACCCGTTTGGCGCTGAGTGCACGCACCGTCCGTATATACGTGAGTGTCCCGTTATCCAATTAAATAATTATATACCTTCTGTAAAAAGTTATAAGTTGTCACTTCTAACCGTAATCCTCATAACTGACTTTTTACATAAACTATCAAACTTATAATGTACTAGTGGACCCAACAGAAGTCCTGTACGACATGTATTTTCTATGCATCGAAAAATGAATGTTTGTCTTTATGCCCTTTATAGAATCGGAAACTATGGATAAATGGTCATGTGATGATCTTTGGCAAAGGGTCTGTGTTGAGCTATTTTCGGTAAGTGGCTAAAGCTAGATAAATATGATATATTTTTTTTTATCCAAACCATCTTGAAATCCACGTCGCGTTATAGTGATTAAATAATAATTTAGAACTCAAATTAGTCTTGTGTAAAATTTATCAATAAAAAATATTGATTTTGACTTTGTAATTTTTTTTCAATAAAAATCTGACTGTTACAATATTAATCCACCGCGGGTAAAACCAATTAAAATGAAGGTTAGTAAATAAATACTAAAACAATTAAAACTTTTTGTATATATAACCAAAGAAATCCATTATCCACATTGCACTTACAGCTTATCACAAAAGCAGTAAATAGCCATTACTTATCTGTTTTTGCATCAAGATAACTGAACGGTATGAGAACTAGATATTTTAATAATGGAATCATTGAAACGATAGGTACTGTGTTGAAACGCTATCTGTGATTGAAACTTATAAACGGTATATGTTTATCGTTTTGAAGACTATAGTAAATAATAAATAGTTAAAAATTGAATGGGACTCTAGAACTGATTGTAGCACGCTTGAAAATATTAATAAAAGATATTTTTTAAAGATTTTATTTTATTTTACAATGACAAGACTAATAAGACATGAGTCTAATGGTAAGCAACATACGCGCATAACAGCATTGTGACACGTAGCTATTGGAACATGAAGAGTCCAAATCATTGCTTAGCACTGCATGATACTCCACTACAGTAAAAACGAAAATGTAAAGAAAGCCAAAGTAAAATTAAAATACAACAAAATTATACCTTACAAAACGAACATGTAGTTTTAAGTTCAGATCTGTTAGCTTAATTTTCTTTATGTATTATCTCTAATGTAATATTATTATTATCAAACCACTGTATTTAAACAAATGTTGTTTCTAGGCCCACATAGTTTGGAATGTAATATAGTTCTGTACAGTATACGTACTCTCATGTTATAGTTTATGTTTATTACATTCTGTTTTGTGTGCTCATTGAATGAATAAATAAATTAAAAATGTTTCAAACTCTACTTTTGCAAAATTCTTCATCATCATGACACCGTAGTCTTTGTTTTACCAAATTATTAAAAATTTACAAAGACCAAAGTTGTAGTATGTTGTGATGTCACGCCTACATAAAAAATAGTATACCTACGAGTGACGTCATTCGAAAATTCTAAAACTAAAGAAAAAATACATGTACAATATTTTGTTACAATTTTACTGATAAACTAATTAGATTTTTTAAGTCACCATGCAAATTCAATTTGTCATAAAAAATGGTTATAACAAGTAAATGAGTTCAAAAAAAGCTACACCAAAATATTCTTTCAACCAAAGCGATACGAAAATACTAAAAGTCTTCAACATTGCAAATGACAGGATTTCTGCTAGTTACAAGTCTCGAGACGACAGCCAAGCGCAAGCCATTTCATTTAAAAGGTTTATTACATTCAATGTCACCACGATACGGCATAATCTTTGGCGTTTATCTACCTACGGGCGAGCCAGTCTCGTTCCGAGCTCGGGAGGTCAGAGTCGCACGCTGAAACCGCTTGAAAATTGTGAAAACGCGAACAATTCAGTGAACAGTGCTTTGTGAATCTTATTTTGTCATTAGGTAAGTTTAAAATACACCACTTCTATCTTTGAGTATCGCAACATAAAGAGTATCGCTGTGAAAATGTATTGAAAGAGGTACAAATGTAGAGAAATATGAAATGCGCCAGAATCTTTTTCAGATTGTGATTGAATTTTCATGAGAGATATTCAAATGTGTAGTTTATGTTTGTGAAACTGCATATGAGATTGAAGTGAGGTCTTTGACCTGGAAACTAGATTTTGTTTTGAATTTATTGTCAGGCAATGGTAGGTACGTTATTCAAAATTTCTTTAATAGGTACTCATATTTTGTTAGTGAAATAAATTAAGTACTTATGTTAACCTTAACCATCGGTTGATCTACTGATATAGATAAGGGACTTTTGCTATGAAGCTATGATAAAACAAACAGAAACATTATAAAACATAACTGGCGCCACAAGTGATGGATTTAAATCTAAGAGCAATTTCTTTCAGATAACCAACGCAAAGGAGACTTACTTTTAGGTATTTTAAACGCTCCACACGAGTCCTAAAATCAGGAAATGACGTAAAAGTAGTGGGAGGAGCCTACATCGCACCATATGATTGGTGATTTATGGTGCGATGTAGGTCCTCCCACTAGTTTTACGTCATTTCTGATTTTAACTCTCGTGTAAAGATTTTAGTACCTTATTATGACACCTTAGTAACAGTCCGAATGAAAATGTCCAATTGTAATTACATCATGACAAGTTACGAATGTCACAATTCTCGCAAATCTGTGGAGCTGCATTGTAATTTATCATTTCGAGCTCGGGTTCATATGTTACCCTTTCTGGATGATTTATGGTGGTGGTGGTGAATTTACCAGGTTTGCAATAAAAACGTTGAAACTCTTAGGACATTTACCTCTGATTCCAAATCTTGTCATAGGACAGTCAGATGCTGCCATGAACGGTGGTTTTATCGCTAACAGCGATTTCCACATATGACTATTTTTGACAGCAAGTGAGAGAGAGAATTAGTAGCGGTAGTAAGATGTAAAAACACAATGAGGATAGGGTGAGGATACCACGAAGAAGACAAAATAGTATCATAGCCTATAAATATATATATAAATGTTATGTTGGTTCAAAAACTCAAAAAGTTCTGCACCGATCGAGCTGAAATTTTAGAGTGATATATAATCCTCATCAAGGATTGTTTTGATCTAATTTTGCATCACAATGCGCCACAGCGGAGCGTGGCAGGTTACAACTAGTATGTAATAAATATATTAAGTACTTGATAATACTTTACAGATAAAAAACGAATGTGTATTATTTTTTTTAATATTGACGTGATTTGGCTTGACGTTCTCATCACAAAAGAAGAGTCAAAGCTCTTCTTTCGTGTATTTGGAACATCAACCATGAAATGATGTCGCTTTTTCGAGCTCAAGCATTCTGATAGAAAAAAGGGCAAGGTGCACACTCTTCGAAGTGTATCTAATAAAAAAAACGATAAGCTAGCAATTTAAAAAAAATGGATTACTATATCACTCTAAAAATTTTTTGGAATTTTACATAGAGTATTGCAGATTATTCACCATCAGATCCGCCACTCTGCACGTGGCCACCGTGTTGGATAATGGCTTAACTCTCCCCGTGAGAGGCTCTGAGTCCCAGTAGTGAGAATACCTAGTGGGCCGCTTATGTTATTGCATATTATCATTGATTATAGTTACTCTAACCTCAGACTGATCACTTCAACGTGATTAAACTACATCTAAACTTGCAAGCTTTGAGATTTCAAATATTAGTAGGATAAAATGCAAACATGATCATAAATATGCATAAAAGTAAACCTAACCAGTAACAATTATTCATATTGAAAAAGAAAAGGAAGCAACTGGGGAAAAACGGAAAATTAAAAGACCAATACAATATCTCTTTGAGTTCTTTTTATGGCACAAGCGTAGGAATTTCTTTGCAGATTTGATTTTGTACTGAGTAATTAACTTTCTAATTTTAATTGGTGACGTGGCAATGGGCAGCTCGCAGAACCGATAACCACTGGGGTGTAAAGGTTCTTGAATGGCGACCACGAACCGGCAGACGCAGTGTAGGACGGCATCATGGTCATCTACACAATCGCGATGGACCGTTGATATTATTGTCCCGGTCGCGGGAAGTCCGAATTTTATGGGCAAACTAGCGGCCCGCCCCGGCTTCGCCCGTGGTACATATATATAACCTACAGCGTTCAAGGATTACGAACATATGAAAGAACGGTGTTCCAGTAGGTCCCGAGATTATGTTCAGTCTATATATAAACTATAGGCTACTTTAGATCCCCAAATTATCGTGCTGTTTACTGGGTCAGAAGTGACACCTGTAGACATCTGGCGGGGATAACTAATTAAATGACGATTGATCAGTTTTCGACCAGAGAGGAAAATGATCAAATTACTAAAATGGCTATTAAAAATAAGGGTTGATCGTAGAAGGTTGAAAATTGAGGATTGTATGTATTTTTTTTATGTTGTATCATAAAAAATAGAAATTAAAAATTTTGTCTAAAAATAAAATAAAAATTTTGGGTGGACTACCCCTAACATTTAGGGGATGAAAAATAGCCGATTCTCATAGATACCAGATAAGACAAAAAAATTGGCTGCAGATGATGATGATGATGATGTGCAATTCACAGGGTTGGACTCATTTCGCTGTTACTACGTATATCTCTATACATAAAAATGTTATGTTGTTTGTGTACGCTTCAAAAACTCAAAAAGTTCTGCACCGATCGAGCTGAAATTTTACAATGATATATAATCCGCATCAAGGATTGTTTTTATCTAACTTTTGCATCACAATGTGCCACAGCAAAGCGTGGCAGGGTATAATTATGTATACGGAAGGATGTGTGAAAAGATATAAAATGATGTTCTTAAATTAAACCTCCATGAAACGTTGTTAAAAGACAATTTAATATTTATGATTCAGCCCAAATGTTCAATTATGTGAGGCAGATAGATAGATACGTTTTTTTACTTTAAAATTAGCCTGGATGGTAGATTATGCGCAATCTATACTTAATCTTATAAAGCTAAGAGGTATTTCGTTTTAATGCGCTAGCCTCAGGAACTACTAGACCGATTTCAAAATTATTTTATTTATGTGATCCGTGAGTGCTCTATAAGCTATATATTAAGTAACACGGGCGAAGTCGGGCAGGACCGCTAGTCTATCATATTTTTTTGATGTCGTCGCATCTGAAAACGACTTATTTTGATGCTGTTGTCTCTTGTTCACAACCAGTGTGACAAAGACAGATGTTCTTTACAAATTTTAAGATTTGTCTTTGCAATAAGGAGTTTTGGCTCTTGGTTATCTTAGAAGTGGCTTATCTATATTTATTCATAGCAGCTTATTTTTAAATTGCTAAATATACTTACTTAACAAAACACTTATTACGTAACATTGTATTAGTGCTCGCTTTGGATTGATACAGTTTTCTTCGTGGGAAAATACACAAATGTGGTCAGTTCTTACTAACGTTCGTTTTTCGTTAAATTTTAAATCGTGCGGTAATTAAAATGGAACTTACGTATCCTTTGTTGTACAAATACTTCACACTGGCAAGTGCCGTTCGTTAGAATGTTTATTTCTTAATATCATCATCATTACACAACTTCCCTAATTTTACTGATTAGCCTTATGACTCAATTGCTATAAAGTCATCGTACATTCTGGTAACTTATGGATTCGGTTCCCAGAAAAATATTTGGGTAGTTTTTTTTACTTTTATAGGTATACCTTACCGTCTTTCCTGACGTTAAACGATGATGTGGTCTACAAAGCAGCGCACTTACCTAGAGAAGAAACAGAGTTACTCTCAATTTGAAGACACCAAGATTGAATTTGTATTCAGATTTGTTTACCAGTTGTTGTACGTATCTTATCAGATTTCTGGTAATCATCGTCTAGTAGATAGAAAGATACTCTTTATTGTACACACTAAAAACAAAACAAAAATCACTTATACAGAAGAGAAGAACAATAAATACTAGTGTTAAATCAGTGTTCTGTCAAAAATGTCTACTAATATTGTTTTAACAAAGATTGGTTAGTACTTGACCACCGTCTTACCTGGTGTTAAGAACGATGCCTTAAATGAAGAAAGAATAAGTATATAGATCAGGGTTTTTCGCATTGTTTCCTTGTACCAACCGTAAGCAGGTGAGGCATGTTAGCTATGGCGACATTGTGATGTGCCGCGACAAAAGTATGACATTTCCTCAACACCGATCAGACCCGTGTTTTCGTTGTTCGTTTGTTCTATCTCTATACATAGTATATGTCAACTCTTTGAACGATGCAGTCTACGATGAAGCTTGCTTACCTAGAAGAAATTGGCTCTCTCCCGACTGACCAATTTATATTTATCGGTTGTAAATGTAAATTATTATGTCTGTGTTCTTATTGCCAAGGCTCTATTGTATTCTTTAAGAAAAGTACCTATCATCTATCTCACAAAAAAACCGGAAAACTATTCTCCCTAAAAGGATCCCTATCTCCATCAAATGATGACCCAAGCTAGAAACAGGCGTATAATGGCATATAATAAACGCCTGCCGCCTTCTTAATTAATAAACCTACTGGATTTTGGGCAAAAAGGGCCTTTCGACCTCTCTTGGGTTTTCCTTTCCCAAAAATAACGCAATATCTTAACACAGAGCGTCTGAAGATTTAATAAAGCTGACCACAGGCGCCTAAATCTGAACAAACGTAGGAAATAAATAGAATTTATGTATGGAATTATTTTGCGGGGATGGATTATGCAAACGCTACATTTTTGGGATTCTTCTTTTGCTTTAGCAGCTAATTGTAGAGAGTACGATAACTTGTAGAGTGCTTTTCAGTTTTGAGGTAATAATTACTGTGTTCCGGTTTGTTGAAATGTTTCCTGAAAAATTAAAGCTAAAAGTGATTAATTATTCATAATCATAATCATTTTATTTATAACCAAAGTTACACGTCATCCATCATACAATTCACAAAAAAACATGTAAAACAAGAAAAACCTTACCTTAGCGTAGTGTATAACACACATTACATCAATTAAAAATGATAAATGTCATATAAATCAATTAATATAAATGTCACAATAATGTATGAATATAATTGTAATCTAAATTAACAAATATAAATGTCACATAAATTAATATTTTTATGTCATTCTCAACATTAAGAATTCCATTCTGTAAATTCATCATAGCTGTAAAACGTCTGCTCGATAAGCCAAAGCTTGAGTCGCGATTTGAAACTGCCCATAGTGGGCGCAGAGGTGACGGTTTATTCATATTAATTAATTATTATTAGCTCGCAGTGCTAGGTAGTTAATTGGACTCTTCTAGTTCAAATAGTAGTATGGCACTGCGCAAACGTGTTGCTCACCATCAGAGGCATATCTGCTTCTTTTATACAAGTATGGTAAAATATTTTTTTTACAATTTGTGAGTTCCAATATATTTGCCAATAATGAGGGCCTGTGGGTTCAATATTCATTCCAATATGCTTTCTCGGCGTTTTTTAAGGCACTAGAGGAGAGGGTGGCGATGATAACGAATGGTTATAATGGTGGAAAACGCCTGCCAAAAACAACATTGAAACACATTATAATGAATACTAGTAGGATCCTGTGGTTATGCCCACGCAGCTCCCGTTACCGTTGTTTTCCGGAAAAGTAGTCTCTTCCTATTCAGACTTTTTTTATAATATAATCTGTCACTGTTCTAAATTTCAACTCGATCTTTCCGCTGTGATTCAACTTTGACATTTATAACGTTGCTATGATTTGTTTATTTGAACCACCACCCAAACAAATATAAATAGATACCTTAAGAATCAAAAAAGTATGTGGGAAGAGATCGATATAAACTTAGAAGATTAGCGATAAGGTCCCTTACTGTGCCCATTGCTGCTGTTTTTATATGGAACTGTAACGCTGCTGAAACATAGAGGAAGCTAAAATAATTAAAGTTATGATTAAGCATGTGTTATGTTAACAATATGTATAACACCATCTTTGCTGGTGCCAAAAAGGTTTTTATAGCTTATTCGTAGTTCTTACAAATGGCAGGACTGAGAAAGTACCAGATTATAGGGGCTGAATACGTGAACTGAATAGTAGCTTCGTTGAGTTTATCTCAAAAGCCAGGCCCTGACGTCATCGTATTATTGTGGTCACTGAAAATTATTGTTATTTACATCTCTGCTTATGGAGTTTGAGTATTTATATAGTGAGTAAAAAAGGATTCAGGCAGTGGCTTTAGCTGAAATCGACTGGAATACATCAAACAGCATCAGATCAAAGTAAGCCTGTTTTTTCTAAGTATTCTCAGGAATATGTTGCCTGAGTGAGTATTCTCTGATGGATATTTCAATGCATTCTCATTTGAATGTCTTCGAGTTGAGATGAATCTTTTTTTACCCTCTTTTTACGATAATATGTTTACTTGACCCACAACGTTAGTTACGCCTGTCTAGTCAGGAGAACTGCCGATCCGGGAGACCTCTGGTTTAAATCCCACGTGCACCACTGTTTTTCGAAATCTGTGCGTAATGGCACTAGCTGAAAACTAAAGCACCTAGAATCTTTCAGGATCATGGATCATCTTCCAACCCGCACTGGACCAGCGTGGTGGATTATGGCCTTGACTTTGTCATCGCAAAAGAGAAGGCTCCGAGTCCCCGGCGGTGGGAACATTTAATGGGCTGTTTTGATTTTTTGTTTGTGTTATGATCGCCATCTTCTCTGATTTTAAGCGATTATGTTATCAACGTTAGGCGTGGTTACTTATAAGAAACCGATTCATTCTCGACTTCAAAGACAATCCTATCATTGGTTTTAATTAAACTTAATAATTGTAATATAACAACATGACCATTATATCTCTTTTGAAGTTCAAGCGCTTTTTTCGTTTTCTTTTTTTTTTTTTTAACAATCTCAATTAGTTTTTTTTTTCATGATAGGCTTGTGTATAATCTTATAATAATACATTATAGCTGTTTCATAAATAGCTTGTGTAATGTGTATAATGTACCTATTTTATTTTTTTTCATGATGGGTTTGTAATAATTAATACTTATTAGAAAATTCAAAAAGGGTATTCAAGATACCAAACACAAAAGTGAATACCGTTTTGCAGACCGACACCCTCACACGCTTCTTCCACTAATTTATACTAGAGTTATAAAATGTATCCCAAAACTACTCACAGATAATTTGCATACAATGAAAAGGAAACTAAACACTTACATACTTTAGATTACAGGATTACCGAAAATTTAATCAACTCCCAAATGAATCTTCCTACTCAAGGTTGCGTTTAGATTCCCAGACATCACTCATTCACATTCACTAACATTCACTCTACTCATCCAAACAAACAGACACAACATACACACGCGCACACTATTACTCACAAAAGTGCATACCTACGCTAATTTTTAATTTTAAATTTTAACAATATCCTTATTTTTATCCTGATACAACATTACAAACCAAATTATCGTCTTTATTAGTTGTTGCCTATTTGTTCTGTTTGTATAGATTACCCCATGTAACTCGAGCTCTGAAATGTCTGATAAAGGTACCCACGACACGGGCCCAGAGCCTAGTGTGGGGCCATTGTATAAATCATAAATGTAATCTGTTTTGTACAAAATAAAGTGTTTAAAAAGTGTTTAGTTGCCTAGCCTCATTGCTATTAAGCGATGGTGCAGTCTATGGTAATGTGCATAGCAGTCATTTGTGTAAAATTTTGTTTTGTGTTCCATCGTAGACCACTCGTATATACCTAACATCAAGCTAGATCAAGGTCAAGCTAAAAAAAATTAAATTAACACAAAAGCGGTGAAATGCAAGTCGGACTCGCCCGTGAAGGGTTCCGTAGCAGCAAGTAACATTATACATAAGTTCTTGTAGTGCGTTGTAACTTCGATGTTTTAATAATAGTATATGTATGCCATATTAAAAAAAACTACTTACTAGATCGAGCTCAAACCAATTTTCGGAGGAAATTTGCATAGTAACGGATAAAAATTGGAATCCTCAACATAATTTTAAAAGACCTATCCATACACCTCCACACGTATAGATTTAATGAAAAAATATATTGTGTTTTATATATATATATTTGTATAAAATCTTAACGCGGTTCATAGAATACATCTACTTTTACCATGTTTCAACAGTATTGTTCTCACAGTTTATCAAAAAGTGGTTGTGACACACAGACGGACAGACAGACATCACTGACATGAGACATAACGAATCCATAGGGTTCCGTTTTAACGTTTTACGGAACCCTAAAAAGTAACAGTAAAAATAAATGTAACTACGTTTAAAAATTCTACAAAGCTCAATTACCTTCAGGCACGTCAGTCAACGTCGACTGAATAGATTCAAAAGCCCAAACAATTCGTTAGTTCTATTTGCCGGAATTTGGCATTTTCGTACGTTTGTATTCCCAATGTTCAGACTGGCTAAAGCGGAATCAAATTTAGAAAAGCTGTTGGGTTTTCACAATAGTTTAGTCCGTTTAATAGTAATCGTGTTTTTATTGAACAAAACATAATATAGATGTTTCATTTAACTAACGGATCACTCAAGTGTAATTTAATTTGTCTAGCCTGTGTTTAGTCATGCACCTGATGGTAGTAACATGCTTGCTCATAACAGTTTAATGTCACGTAGCTATTTGAACACGACCAGCCCAAATTGCTACCTAGCACTACACTGCACTCGTTACCAGAGATTTAAGGTGATTTATCTTTGCTTTCTGAATCATTGTCCTTTAAACCGGAAATCAATATTGTTTACACATTACAGTTTAGCAGTAGCATAGCCGACAAAGTAGTGCACTGGACAAAATTAGTAGCTCTCCTAGATTTTCGAAAAAAAAACCTTATCCAATATAAACATTTTCGAGGTATTTAAGATTTGTTTTATATGAGAAAACTCTCTATAAAATTACTTATTTAAATACAAAATGTACCTTTCTGCTTGAAATTTCAAAAGCATAAATCAGCATTAAACATTTCTAATAAAAACAACTTTTCCGATTTCATTAATTGATCGCGTTTTTTGTCTCAACTGCCCAATTAAAAGTTTTAATTGATATTACAACGATCCAAGACATTTTATTAAAAAGTAAACAATTT